>CM062289.1:113490534-114070469 GCA_031216915.1 Pictodentalium vernedei | reverse complement strand
AGTTTTACATGATAATTATACATTTGATTGTGAAAATGATAGGGCAAGTTTGGAAATGGACATATTGATATACATGTATGACTCAGAGGCAAGGTAAGGACTTAATGGAATTATGACGTATCATGTTCCTTGGCCGGTCTTTTTTTTACATTCCGCCCCAACAGTTCACCTTTCCCATTGTATAAAGAGAAACCATAAGATAAAGCAAATGTGAACAAAAATAACAGTATTTACAGAGCTATATGTTAGTTCAAATCTTAGCCCAAATAAGTGACCGTAGTTACTTAAACTGTTGTGAAGAAGATTTCATCGACAACCACAATATTGAAAATCATGATGTGGCATTGCCGCTTGTCCGACTTGTTTGCGAGTTGACCCTCTACTTACAAATCTGCCGCACTGATCCATGCAATTTATAAATTGGACTTTAAAATTAAAAATTTTTCATAAAAATTCTACAAGGACATATCAGGTGATATCTCAATGGCACGAGTTCACTGCGCCCATTCCAATGGAGGATTACGTATTACCAAATCAATTTTTGAAAAAAATTGGAGAAAAAGTAAAAAAACAAGTTTAATAGATTAGCAAAAGCACTAATAGTCTTTTCAATGTTTGCCGATGGTTCCTTAGATTTTACCCAGAAATTGGAACAATTAGTCACCATAACCAGTGACATAGAACCCCCCCCCCAAAAAAAAAAAATAAAAAATAAAAAATTCATTAGTAAAAACAAGAAATTACCACACTCTTCTCAGTGCAGCCTCTCTTTTGAATGAATGTAGAGTTAGGTTATTCAGTAACATTCATGCTTACCAATTGATTCTGCTGCCTGCTGGAATATAAATTTGAAGTTAACATGTCCAAAACAATAGGCTGCTGAGAGTCTGAGAACAAAAGGAAGCTTTAAACAATAACAAGTAGCCATTTGATTATGTTACTGGTCGCTAATACCCCTGTCGTAACTGTCTTATTAAAAAATTATTGCCACTGGTTTTAATTACTGAACAAACTATTGCAATCATCGTCACCTGTGCAAGTTCAATAGACTTAATGAGGTGTGACTTCTGTATCAACAGTCGATTTTTTTGCGAGTTTTTGTCAAATTTGTTACATTCTTGGTTGCAGGATTTTATTGTAAGGTTAATCATTTGTCTTCAATGCATTGAATGTGAGATGATGGGCAGCGCAGGTTATTTATGATGCCTGCACTCAGAGGGAAGATTCCCCCTTACACAGTTTCTGATTTAGTTGAGAAGTCTCTTCACTAACATTTTAATTTTTTGTGCAGTTTTACACTGAACTTGATTTATTATCTGGGTGGAATTTCCACTCAATGGGTGTAATAAAATCTGTCCAAAATCATTGTACTTTGCAGAGTTTGTACCAGGTTACTGGACAATCACCGGCAAAAAATAGGTTGTCCATGCATATAAGATGATGTTTAATTCAGTTTAATGGAATGGGTCGGTCCGCATAGGATCGAGATGTACTGTGTACTTGCACTGAACAGAAAAATGTCTGGATACTCATTCATGTGTTGACATTTGTGAAACACTTAGGCATCATGAAAAAATACAGGCTACCCATTGTTATTGCTGAATAAAGAGTTGAAATTTATTTACTTTCCTTGTCATCTGTCCTACAGATATAGGCCTTCCTTTAACTAACTATTTATCTCAGAAAGTATATGCGATAATCAGAATGTCTAATCACCCCAACGGACCGTCTTTCTGATGATTGGACGCCCAACCACAAGATTGACTTTTGACTGATGTTTGCTCTAGGGATAAATAGCATACAGTATTTTTTGTACATGTAGGCAAATAGTTAAATACCAGACCCGCATGACTGGTGGAAATGACCCTTTTTTAAATGTATTTTTCTTAATTCTTGATTGATAACTTCTCTGTCAACAGCAATCATTGTTACTGGCTTGATCATGACAGTGACATGCCAAAATGGGTGTGGGTGGGAGTGTTGGGGGGGGGGGGGGGGGTGGTCACATCCTCATTGGGCCCCATATTTTGCCCTCTCTCCCCCCCCCCCCAATGACTTTTCTTAACCCTTTACCCAATGAATCACCCGCATCCGCTCGGGTAATATGTAAATTCGGCAGTTGAAAAAATATTATTTTTCAAAAAATTTCAACAAAACCATATCATGTGACCCCTCGTTGGAACGAGCTCGTCGAGCTCATTCCAATGAGGGGTCACATGATATGGTTTTGTTGAAATTTTTTGAAAAATTTCAAAAAAATATTTTTAAAATAATAAATTTTGATATCGTCTGCGTTGGGTAAAGGGTTAAATCAATATTTATAATGATTTAACCCTTGCCTTGACAATGGAAGAATATGCACACTCATTTATGGTGTCTTCTCATTTGGTCAAATCTCATTTGATCAAAACCCAATTGGTCAAATCTCACTTGGTCAAATCCCAGTTGGTCAATTCCCAGTCGGTCAATAACATTTTGAAAATTTTCTGAGATTTATGGGGAGGTGGAGATGTCAAATAAATAGAATAGAAAACAAATCTTAGTAACTTTTCATATTTATTAACCCTTTTTATTTATGTGGTAACTATATTCAACATTTTTATTAGAAATTTCAGAACATGATAGGTATTGGTAAAAATGAAGCAAACTTGAGAACTGTTGATGCAGTTTAGAAGAAAAAAATGAAAAAAAAAATGGAGAAATATTAATTAATGAATAATCGGAGACAAATGGTCACTAATTAATATTTCTCTGGTTTTATTCATTTTTTGTCTTCCAAAGTTAGGAAGAAAAAATGAATAAAACTGGAGAAATATTAATTTATGTTTAACTGGAGACAAATGGTCACTAATTAATATTTTTCTGGTTTTATTCATTTTTTGTCTTCCAAAATTTAAAAAAAGCTGGTCACTAATTAATATTTCTTTAGTTTTATTCATTTTTTGTCTTCCAAAGTTTTGAAAAAAAAATGAATAAAACTGGAGAAATATTAATTTATGAATAACTGGAGACAAATGGTCACTAATTAATATTTTTCTGGTTTTATTCATTTTTTGTCTTCCAAAATTTAAAAAAAAAGCTAACACAATCACTTTTCTGATTGAATCTCTCAAATCTGAATCATCTCTGTATGGACTAGAAAGACCAACACCTTGTATTTTCCTCCATATACTCTGCGAAAAATGGTAATAGCACCCCTTGTGTTTTGCTGATGGAAAACTTATCTTCACTGATGCAATAAGACCTGATTCAAAATCTGACATTATTTCCCTAGGATTAAACTCCTTTCCTATCTGATCAATAAACTAGTGGAAATTGTTGTCCTTCAATAAATGCGTGCAACGTGAATACTTGATTTTTTAAATTTTAAAAAAGTTGTTGACCAACTGGGATTTGACCAAATGAGATTTGACCAAATGAGAAGGAACCTCATTTGTTGGTATGGCCTAAACACATTTATGAAATAGGCCTTCACGAAAAATTTTGTTTCCTAGGGGGGTTTGATCGTCCCCTACTAGGCGGGTCCTCAGGTGGCGGATAGAGGACGGCCTGCTCAATTGGGCAGGTTTGCTAATTTTTAATTGGCGGGTTTGCTCAATTGAGCAGGTTCGCTGCGAAATACACGAATACGCAGCCCCGGACCAAAATGATCAACCCTGCTAATACCATCTGGCAGGCACCTTGTTCTCCCGTGAGGTGCATTCCGAAGGCCCCGGAAGAAGGAATCCTGGCAGTTGAGGACTCGTGGCCCCGGTTAGGGCAGTCTCCGGGATGGAGCCCTGGTCTCCATTTCGGAGATAATCTTGTTCAACACACTGCTTTGGCCCCAATTTCGGGAGTAGAAGGATGGTCGGATGGTCCGTTCTGGCCAATCGGGAGCCCCCACCCCAAAAAGTACTGGGTGTCACGTCGGGGGGCATTTAGTGGTCATTCAATCAGTCATTTGTTTTAATCACACATCATAATTGCCATTGTGTACTGTTTTTAAACATATTTTACCAAATACTTAGTTTTGCTGCACTACTGTTTGACTCAGTTCTACGTGGCAGCTTTAATTACAAGGTTTTATAAAGTGATTGGTTGGATGATCGCCATCTGAAGACATGGCACTTCCACACACGGGCCAATCAGCCAGTGGCATACTTCGGTATCAACACTGGCTGAGTATACTGCTCCATACCAGGTATGTGGGAATACCGGCAACCCGGTGGGTTCACTGTGAAGCAGTAACCCTACCCCTTGTTGGACTCCGCGGTGGGTGGGAGCCGGAGCAATGAACTTTAAAAAAAATAAACATGGCTAAAATACCACAAAAAAAACAAAAAAGGGAACTTGAATTGAATACTTCTGATTCTGACTCAGATTATGGAACCTCGCAAAGTTTAAATCATTGGCCAAAATTCATTATAATTTATGCTGCTGAAGAGGGTAAAAAGGCAACGGATATAAACCCGTTTGCCTTGGAAAAAGCCATTAAGGGAATAGCTGGGGATGTGAAGGATGTAAAAAAGTTAAGATCTGGTGGAATTTTAATTGAATGTCGAAGAGAAATGCAGGCACTCAATTTATTAAAAATGGATAAACTGGTTAATCTGGAAGTTAACGCCTTTGCTCACAAAACACTCAACACAAGCAAAGGCGTTGTACGAACAAGAGAGCTGTCTGGCATTCCTGAGACGGAAATCCAGAATGAATTACAACTGCAGGGAGTGAATATTGTCAAAAGAATTGAAATCAAAAGAGATGGCAAATCGATACCAACTAATACTTATATTTTAACTTTCAATACAGCTCAGCCACCAAAGTCTATTAAAGTTGGTTACCTGAACATCAAAGTGGATTTGTACATCCCAAATCCACTTCGATGTTTCAAATGTCAAAAATATGGTCACGGCCAAAATAATTGTAGAGGGCAAAAAAACATATGTTTTAAATGTGGTGATGAACATCAGGACCCCTGCACGAATGCCATCAAATGTTGTAATTGTCAGGGCAATCATGTAGCTTCATCTAAGGATTGCCCTGTTTGGAAAAAGGAAAAGGAAATTCAAAAAGTCAAGGTTGAAAGGCAAATTAGTTTTAAAGAGGCCAGAGACATAGTGTCATCATTGCCTGGTATGAACACAATATCACAATCATATGCAACAAAATTGTCACAAAAAGCACCAACCCAATCAGTGGAATGCCAGACCCAATACACTTGGCTCAGTGGAACAATTCCTTCTTTAGTGAAGGCCTTTATTATAGAACCGACTGAACCAAAATCAACCCAAACACATCCAACAGCTCAAATAACAACAGAGGAAATACCCAAGAACAGACAACAACCAGAACAAAAAAATCATAACAAAGAACAAAACTCTAAATCAGAACACAAAAACGAATCAAACAAACCAAAACCAGATCAAAAACACAAAGCACAACAACAAAATCTAAGTCAGAATCAAAGACGGCAGCACGAGAGAGAGCAGAAAAAAATTAACAAAGAAAAACAGAAACTAGAATCAGATCGCTTACCAAAGAGACTTCAAAATGTTGTGACAAACAACATGTTTGATGGAATTGAGAAAATGTCAGTCGATGAGTGTATCGACGACACGTTCTCTACTAAACTACACCTGAATTCTTCACAGGGTAGGTCGCCCCACAGAACATCACCAAAGAAAAACACGGGGGCAATATCTCCCATTCGTCCACCTTCAAAATCACCTACTAAACATGGGTAATAAACCCAAACAAAACATTATACAGTGGAATTGTCGAGGTTTTAGAGCTAATTTTAATGAACTAGGTCTTCTAAGCCAAAAATACAATCCTGTAGCTTTTTGCCTGCAGGAAACTCTTTTAAAGAAACCTGAAGTTCAAGACCATTCAGCTTTTAAGCATTATACTTCGCATAATGCATGGGCTGACAATAATGATCTTCATGTTCGTGGAACGACTGTCTTAGTTAGGAACGACATCATTCACAGTTCTGTACCATTACAGACAAATTTACAGGCTGTGGCGGTACGCCTTACTTTAGACAAAACAGTTACAATTTGTTCAATTTACGTTTCACCAAGTAAAGTCCTACAACTGAATGATCTTGAGCTACTGGTCCAACAGCTCCCAACTCCATACATTTTGTTGGGTGATTTTAATGCACATAGCCCTCTTTGGGGTGATTCCTGCAGTCAAGAAGATGTAAAAGGCAAAACTGTAGAAGAGTTCGTTACTAAATATGATCTGTGTTTGTTTAATGATGGTTCAGACACTTATCTGCACCCCGCATCTGGTTCGTATACATCGATTGATCTTTCAATTGCATGCCCTTCTATCTTCCTCGACTTTTCGTGGAAGGTAGAAGATGACTTGTGCGGGAGTGATCACTTTCCAATTGTGTTGGAGAGTGTAGTTCCGGCGGATGATGGGAGAGTGCCCCAGTGGAACTTTAAAAAAGCTGACTGGGACAATTTTTCATCGCTTTGTTCTGAACGACTCACACGGGAGAAATTTCAGGATAGTGCTGACCAAATCGAACATTTTACAAACGAGCTGCTTGACATTGCAAACACAGTCATCCCTAAAACCTCGACAAATCCAAAACGTTTCAACAAACCATGGTTTGATGATGAATGCAAAAAGGCTATAAAGGATCGTAAGAAAGCTGAAAGGGAATTTAACAAGTCACCAACTACATATAATTTAAACAAACTTCGTATAAATCGGGCAAAAACAAGACGACATATAAAACAAAAAAAGAAAAGTTCTTGGGAATCTTACATTTCGAAGATTCACCAAAACACCCCTATCACTAAAATTTGGAAAATGATTAAAAAGATTAAAGGAAAAAAAACAAAATCAACTGTACAACACCTGAAGGAAAACAAAACCTTAATTACCTCTAAAACAGAAATTTCAAATACTTTGGCCTCTACATTTTCGAAACATTCGTCATCTGAAAATTGTAATCCAGAATTTATCAAAATTAAAAAACAGCAAGAAAAGCAAAAGATCAAATTTACCTCCAACAATTTAGAGGATTACAATGAACCTTTCTCTATGGAGGAGTTATTTAACTCCTTGCATAGAGCAAAGGATACTGCCACTGGTCCCGATGAAATTCACTACCAAATTTTAAAGCATCTGCCTCAATCTTCACTAGAACTTTTATTATCAATTTTTAATGGCATTTGGGTGACTGGCCAGTTTCCACCATCCTGGCGTAAAGCAACAATAATTCCAATTCCTAAGCCTGATAAAGATCACAGCAACCCAAGCAATTACAGGCCTATTGCCTTAACCAGTTGTCTGTGCAAAACCATGGAGAGGATGATCAATGATCGACTTGTCTGGTTTCTGGAATCGAACAATCTGCTTGCAGATGTTCAGTGTGGTTTCAGAAACCAGAGGAGTACTGTGGATCATTTGGTCAGACTTGAAACGTTTATAAGAAATGCCTTTGCTAGAAAAGAACATGTGGTCGCCATCTTCTTTGATCTAGAGAAGGCATATGATACAACGTGGACGTATGGGATTTTAAAAGATCTTTTTAACATGGGGTTGAGAGGGCGTATGCCTCTTTTTATTGAAAACTTTCTGAGGGACCGCCGGTTTCAGGTTCGTGTTGGGTCAACGTTATCTGATCCTCACGAGCAGGAATTGGGGGTTCCTCAGGGTAGTATTTTATCCGTTACCCTGTTTTCGATTAAAATTAACAGTATCATCGATGCAATTGAAAATATGGTAGACTCTTCATTGTATGTCGATGATTTTTTAATCTGTTATAGCAGCAAGAAAATGAATGCCTTAGAGCGCAAACTTCAGCTGTGCCTAAACAAAATTCAAAAATGGGCCACAGAAAACGGTTTCAAATTTTCAAAGATGAAAACAAATTGTGTTCATTTTTGTAAGCTTCGGAAACATCACCTCGATCCGGAGTTAAAACTTGATGGGAGTCCTATTAAAGTTGTTAAGGAAGTGAAATTCTTAGGTTTGTTGTTTGACAGCAAACTGAATTTCACTTCCCACATAAAACAACTAAAAGTTAAATGTAAGAGAGCTCTGAACCTACTGAAGGTCGTTGGTAGCACTGATTGGGGTGCTGACCAAAAAACTTTGCTCCATCTCTATAGGTCACTTGTTCGATCAAAATTAGATTACGGTTCTATAGTTTACGGTTCTGCAAGGAAGTCATACCTAAAACAACTTGATGCTATTCACAATAGTGGTATTAGAATTAGTCTAGGGGCTTTTCGAACATCCCCAATAGACTCGATGCTTGTTGAAGCAGAGGAGCCCTCTCTCGAGAAGCGCAGAATTAAATTGTCTCTCCAATATGTGTCTAAACTTTTGGCCAATCCTTCAAATCCTGCTTTTAATTGTATTTCAGAACCTCAAAATGTTGACTTTTTTAACCGACATCCGAAACATATTCCTCCATTGGGAATTAGAGTTAAACCCCACATGGAGTCTGCAAAAATTGATTCTGAATCTATAAAAGAAAACCGTAAATCACACATTCCTCCTTGGCATCTTAAAAAACCTACAGTTATTTTGGACCTTGCTTCTACCAAAAAATCTGATACCAATTCCTTGCAGTTCAAACAAAAATATGCCGAAATAAAGTCCAAGTATAGTGCATATACAAGGATCTATACAGATGGATCTAAAGATGGTGACAAAGTATCATCAGCTGCTGTTACTGGTGATGGTATCACCTCAATCAGAATACCGAATCAGAGTTCTATTTTCACAGCTGAAGTTAAAGCTATACAACTTGCACTTGAACATATCGATAATGTACAGGAAAAGAAGACGATTATTTTTTCTGACTCTCTTTCCTCTTTGCTTGCTTTGCTCAACCCCAGGTTGAAGAACCCTCTCATTTTGGAACTTCGTGAGAAGTTAACAACTCTCATGTCTGACCAATATGATATCGTGTTTTGCTGGTTACCTGGACATGTAGGTATCGCTGGTAACACCAGAGCAGACAGTGCGGCAAAACAGGCTTTAACAAAACCTCTCACTGATTTTAAGATCCCTTTCAGTGATTTTAAGCCTCATATTAGTTGTTACATCAAATCTATGTGGCAGGCGAAATGGGATGGGGTGACAAATAACAAGCTCCATCGCTTCCGACCAAACATATTTGATCACTACCCATCCAGTAACCTCTGTAGAAAAGATCATGTTATTCTGACACGATGTCATGTTGGTCACACACGACTTACACATTCCTTTCTGTTGGAGGGTAATATGCGACCAGAATGTGTTCCATGTCAGCAGGTGTTGTCAGTAGAGCACATTCTCTTAAATTGTACTGATTTTAATCTTGTTAGAGGGCAGTACTTCACCGTTGGATCCCTTAGAGATCTATTTTACAATACGAGCCCACACAAAATTGTATCATTTTTGAAAGTAATCAACCTTTTTAATAAATTTTAGAATGATTTTTATTCTTTTAATCTAGACTCATCAAGCTCAGTTCATCAGGTTGATTTAGAAGTAGACATCTTTCACTTATCTCATTGCTCATTGTTATTTAAATTATTCTTGTCTTTGACATGTCTATTGTGATTATCCTTTGTTTTTATTCAATCTTTTACTTCATAATATTGACTTTTTACTTTTCTCTGATTTCTCGCCACGATATACCCTTAGCTGCTGATGTGGCGTTAAGCACCAATAAATAAATAAATAAAATTTTGTTTGCCCTGAAAACACAGATTATGGACACTCACTAACAAGAACTCATTCCAATGTTGTGTCACAGTCCATAATTTTGAGGAAAGAAGTTCAGCAATAATGAAATCTGATAGTCGATTCATGTGGGGGGGGGGGGGGGGGGGGTGGGGGGGGGGAGGGGGGTATCTTCGTCTATAGATAGTTAGTTTTATAGCAGATATAGACCTAATAATGTGAATGAATCTTATTGAATGCAGGGGCGGAGCTAGGATTCTCAAATGGAGGGGAAGGGGTTGAGCAATATTCAGAGGCAGCATGGCATAACATGCCATAGGGACATGATGGTCCTGCGAGGCGGTGGTGGTATCGGGAAAAGTTTGTTTGAAAAATCTAGTGCTCTGAGAGTGTCTAGAGGTAAAATTTGCTTCCAGTTGGGGGTCTGTGAACATTCCCCAAATTAACCGAACACTGTATATAATTGCTTTTCCTCAATCAGCAAATAACTGGACTTCAGGAATGACAAAATGTAACTTAAAAAAACTACTCGAATTCGTGAAGATAACCAATAATCTATACATGTGGCTTTTAATTCCCAACATGGCAATGCCCATATAATGTATTAACAACATTGACCGTTATGCTATATGCCCACGTCTTATTTTTTTTTCTGTCCATGGTCACTTATTGTGGACAAATTTTGTTGTCTTTTCACACGCTTGGGCACGTGGAAACGTGCCATTCCACGGCGACTGTACTGTACCATGCCCCATTCTTCCCAATCTTCCCAATAATAAAACATTATTTTTCTCGTCTTGTTCTTACAGGTTCTCGACACAAGCTGAGAAATCTAAAATAAAAATATCTGATCACAATTTTAATGGAGGCTGTCGTGCCCCCATAATAGAATATAAATATAAAAGTTTATATTTATATTCTATTATGCGGGTACAATAGCATCAATCCAGATATAATTTTCTTTCGATTTCTCAGTTAGTGCAGAGTTCCTGTGTTTGTTCTTGCATTCAATGTGATGGTGTTATCGATCGTTTGAAGGATTAAATACAGGGAAAAAACGAAAATCAGAAGCCGACTCTAACCACTTGTTTTTTCCAATGCACTCTCACAGAAAAATTATAACTGTAGGCCAATATGTAGCCTAAACTATTTAATATGAACAGCACTGTCACAACAAAGTTTGAATAGAAATAATTGAAATTGAAATTGAGTTCTCTGTGACATTAATTTAACATATAATTTTATGTGGACGTTTTTTGTTTTCAATATTTTAAAGTTAGTATGTTAATTCAGTGTGGGGGTGATTGAAAAATTTAAAACGAATTGTCAGTGTAATGTATTGCTCATTAATGCTATTTTCAAGGTGAAATTGTAGACAGAATAAAATGTGCACATGTCTTCGTAAGGCTACGTTCTTTTCTTGAGATGGAGTTAATGTACAGAAGACAATTACCGCAAATCCTTTACACAATTATCTCTGAGATTAAGTGACATGAGCTAATCCTTTCCTCTTGAAATGCCTCACTGGATTTAATTATTGCCAACACAGTCGGCGTAATATCGGACAGGTTTAATTCTTTTCTCTTAACTCGGACCTGGGCGATTCATGTAATCGTCGCTTGCAGCGTAGTGCAATTTCTTTTATTTTCGAAAGACATAAAATATCGGCTACAGAGAGTAAAAGTAAAAAGTTTTGATATGCAGATGTAATACGTCTCAAGACAATATGACATTTAAGCACATGGAATCACACACAAATCCTTAGACAGGGTTCACGCACCTCCTTAATTCCTTGAAAGTCCTTGAATTTCAAATCCCCTTCCCAAGGACCTGGAAACTCCTTGAATTTTGAAGCACCTCCTGGAAACTCCTGGAATTTTGGAAAAATCGAGTCGGTTGCTCACTGGATTAATTCAACTCCTAACATTTTTCCTTCTTCCCAACACATGGTCACTTTATACTCCTTGAAAACCCTTGAATTTCACCCAGTTGACTCCTGGAAACTCCTTGAAAAATTTATCTGAACCTCCTGGAAACTCCTGGAATTCACTTCTCAATTTGGTGCAGGAACCCTGTTAGAGTACTGAATGTAATACATATCCAAACCGTATCATTTTGTCATTTGATCACACATCTTATCACACACAAATCATAGAGCACTAGCTGTACAGTTAAAACTTGAAGTTCTGTCATGAAATGCGCACAAATAGCACGTCGATCTGCAAGTTAATCTACACTTTGAGACCATAGTAAGGCTATCAAATTCTGTACATATGGCCTGTGCACGAGCAATCTTTCAGCCAATGGACCTCCGGGTAACCCGGAGGTCCATTGGCAGAAACATTGCCTGTGTTTCCTATGAGGAACCAGGAGAATCTGCCGTGCTTTGGATGCCATTCGATATGGTAATTGTGCGCAATTCCTACACGCAATTAAGCCTAGATAAGCACACAGTTTGTGACAGGACTTCTAGTTTTAATGGTAATACGGTTGTGGTGAATGCAGACATGTTAACCTCCAGAATAATTTTTCAGGGAACCTGAGGGTGATTTTCAGGGAAATGGGATGGATTTCAGGGAAAAGTTCACGCGGGGGCAAAATAAAAGAAAAAACTTGTGAATTTTCAGCTCACAGACCACTATTAACACCAGGTTATATCCAGAACTAGTTGTCAACTATCCTGATGCATTTATGCTATGTTAAAAAATCATAAAATAACTGTTGATCTGACCCCCCTCCCCCCCCACCCGGGATCCTCTTCTTCATGAGCCCCCCCCCCCTCCCCCCCCCCCCCCACCACCACCCACTCACGCTATCCCACAGAGCACATCCACCTGTGGTTTGCTCTTATCGAAGTCTACTTAGCTAATAATTTCCCAAGTCTGGAAATGTTAACAGGAAAAGATGTCCTGATGTTCAGTTACTTCAAGCACATTAGTACTCAGAAAGTTTCTTTATCAAACTTCATGCTTGTGGGACGCTTGTGCCCTACACAAAACTTTTCTTTTCATCATTGAAGCATTTTTGTTTAATTCCATTCGAAATTTTCTGGTTACAGATGGCCAACAGTTAACAGTTCTGTAGTCAGCACAACAGAATAAATGTTGTGTTAGAAAAAAAGTCCATTGTGTTTAAATATGCTGTCATAATTTGTCGGCATCCTAAGCAACTTTAACCTACTTTTAAGCTGTGCTAAATAGTTGTTGCTTGGTTCCGCTCCACAGTTTTCCAGGCATTTCCAAATATGACATGCCATACACTCTCTTCAAATGCAAATATTCTGTAGCTTTGATATCTAACTCATAACATGTATTACATTTCCCAAATCCACAAAAAACATATAACACTATCTGACTAAGTAGAAATAAACAATCTGAATGTGGGTGGAATAATTTATTGTCAAAGGCCAGACTTCAACCTGAAAAATTGCATGAAAAAATGCCGAAACCAGTCATTTTCAGCCACCTAGCAGCCTCAAAAGCAGAATTTTCCCACCAACCTCACCTACCCACCCCTGGAACAAAGCATCCCCTGTTTCTAAAATGCAAAAAAAAAATTATATGTTTCCGTCTCCTTTTTCAGTTACCTGTCTGGTAACAAACCCGTGTAAAAATTACATTTTAAAAAATAGCCAATTTTTCGAAGCCACTGTTTCCCATAATTCATCTGGTAATTTTCCCCTATGTATCAGACTCCAACTTTGGGACCAAAACTTCAAATTCTCTTGTCCAACAAAAAACCTAATGTAATTATATATCTGATACTAAAAATATATCTCTATTTTACATGGCCTTAGTTTCAACATATGCCCTATGTTTAGAATTTCACCCCTGTGCAATAGTGCGAAACTGTGGAGCGGAACCTTAAAGAGAAAACAAGAGTGATCTCCCCTTGGATTTCACTCAGGCAAAAGAATCTGGAGTCTATCCTGAGTTGAATGAACAAAAACCACAAGTCTCTATTTTCAACCAGTAAAAAGATACAGCATGGCCTTTCTGATTGCCGAATAGCTTTTGCAGCCAGTTTTTGTCTGATTTTCACAACCACACCAGACCACACCACACCACATCAGCCCACACATTTCTCTGAGCCACTTCAGAGAGCATTTTTGTTATTACCACCAGCCACATTGACTAACCAGGTCCTGCCAATAGCACTGTTAAATACAATCAAAATGTAAACAATAAGCAGTGATAACCATAGCTTGGGGGGGGGGGGGGGGGGTGTTGCTCTCTAGATATGAAAGCGTAAACAGCTTGACGGACAGATGACACACAGACATTACACCAGTGACCAAAATGAAAAAGTAGACACCATGACTGCAAATCTCTGGTCAACAATAAAAACCAGGCTGTCCATAACTGCATATATTTGCCATGAATACAAGGCTTGGTGTTTAGGAAAGGCAGTGATCTACCTTAATGTTTTCGAAATCTTGACAAAAATTCAAAACAAGTGCGAAATTAGGCTACATCAATAAATTTCTCCAAATTGCCACTTATTTCCATCCAGTTGTGCTGAGATATCACTTGATGAATGTTAACTACTACTAACAATTGCACACAAACCAGAAATAATGAAAAGTTTTTTGAAAAATGGTGTATTTATAACTCAAACACAAATAAGGAACTTCCTGATTCAAGAATTGACACCGACGGCAGAATGCTCTTTAAGGTTCCGCTCCACAGTTTTCCAGGCATTTCCAAATATGACATGCCATACACTCTCTTCAAATGCAAATATTCTGTAGCTTTGATATCTAACTCATAACATGTATTACATTTCCCAAATCCACAAAAAACATATAACACTATCTGACTAAGTAGAAATAAACAATCTGAATGTGGGTGGAATAATTTATTGTCAAAGGCCAGACTTCAACCTGAAAAATTGCATGAAAAAATGCCGAAACCAGTCATTTTCAGCCACCTAGCAGCCTCAAAAGCAGAATTTTCCCACCAACCTCACCTACCCACCCCTGGAACAAAGCATCCCCTGTTTCTAAAATGCAAAAAAAAAATTATATGTTTCCGTCTCCTTTTTCAGTTACCTGTCTGGTAACAAACCCGTGTAAAAATTACATTTTAAAAAATAGCCAATTTTTCGAAGCCACTGTTTCCCATAATTCATCTGGTAATTTTCCCCTATGTATCAGACTCCAACTTTGGGACCAAAACTTCAAATTCTCTTGTCCAACAAAAAACCTAATGTAATTATATATCTGATACTAAAAATATATCTCTATTTTACATGGCCTTAGTTTCAACATGTGCCCTATGTTTAGAATTTCACCCCTGTGCAATAGTGCGAAACTGTGGAGCGGAACCTTTACGTTTTGATTTTGGAAAAGGGATGAGAATTAAAGCTATTCTATGAAGGAATAAATAAATATATATTATTTAATTCCTTTTCATATATTTTAATTTCCAAAAACTGCATTTAAATGAAGGTGGAGTTTTCAATTTTTTGAAAGTAAGTCACCTATTTTCACTTCAACACTCGCACATTTATCACGAATCTCCGAAGAAAACCCCCAGAAATAAACATGAACACAGTTGAAATATATATCATAAAATAGCCTTTTCTTAAATAAATTTAACTTAAATCCATATTTTACTGCTTCGTGAGTTTTTACCGGAGTTTGAAATGCATGTGATTTGACTACAAACGTTTTTCATAAGTTACAACGGGAACGAAATATTTGACTGTTGTTTTCCGGGATTTTTGGCCCAAAACTGATTCCCGTCCGGGAGCCCGGGAACTGCACTGAAATTCTGGGATTTTCCCGGGCATTCCGGGAGAGTTAACATGTCTGGGTGAATGGCAGTAGCTGAAAGCATCTGTCTTAAAAGAACTGCCCGTCTAACTAACAAATAGCCCTGCACCTCTCTTTATTGCTTCTTTGTCTAACACTGCACCACCGGTAAGTCAAATTAAGGCCTTTAGATTGTTTTATTTTGGGAACATCTTTTTAGGTCTTTAAATGTGCCCAAATTGCTGAAAGTTTTGATTTCCAAGAGATATTGTTGATTTTTAAAGCTGAAACCACACTCTTCTGGCTGAAATTTTTTTAAATACATTTAACTATAGGTTGCATTTTCACTTATGCTATTAGACAATGGTTCAGGTTCAACCATTGAAATTTCATATTGATGCAAATCAGAGGGTACATTGAAATTCCTTGAATGCATGTTACATGAACGATTTTCACTGGAAGGAATGTCAGACTCAGTGTTTGTGCTGATATTTTCAGTCATCATTTTCCAATACATGTACATTTACATGTAGTGGAGCATTTCCATTTTCAGACTTGGAAATGCTTCTTTTTGAATTATCAGCTACAGGTGCATTATAACAATTGCTGCATGACCATTCTCCTAGTTCCATATATCCTCACACAACCAGGCAATAAAAATCGTCTTGGATTCCAGAATTACTCTAATCAGGCCATTTGAGAGGAACGATTTTGTCATTCGTTTGGTGGTTATCTTAATTAAAAAATAGATAACCGAAAAGCTGTTCGTCTGGAACTACAAACAGTTTGTCAAAAAGCTGTGTCTTATCACCTTGTTTGGTAACACTGTTTTAAAATGTTCCTGTGGGAAAACCCCTCTCTTCAATGCTCAAACTCCCTAAGACAGCTGACATCCCATGTGCTTGTCGCAGATGCTTTCGAGATCGGTGAACTGCCATACAGTAGGGCCATCCTGGACGAGTCAAAATGCACGGGTTGTAATTTTTCCCACAGATATAATTCAGAGACTATCC
Source organism: Pictodentalium vernedei (assembly GCA_031216915.1). Taxonomy (NCBI): domain Eukaryota; kingdom Metazoa; phylum Mollusca; class Scaphopoda; order Dentaliida; family Dentaliidae; genus Pictodentalium; species Pictodentalium vernedei. Next base: position 114,054,017 of record CM062289.1, on the reverse strand, counting down.
GCTATGACACCTAGCAAAATTTCCACCAATGAAGCACCGGGATTACCATTCGTACACTTAGATGAGACAACTCGTACCTATAATAAAGAAAATTTGTGCCTTTTACTAAGACAATTTGTACCTTTTGTCGTGTCAATTTGAACCTTTTGCTTAGAGTTTGTACCCCTAATTGTGGTATGAATTGTCCATGGTACGATTTGTTCAGAGTACCAGTCGTTGAAGAGTCTGCCAAATATGCTTCAGATATCCAAAAACAAATTTAGGAATTTGAAAACTTTTCAATATGCAATGGCTGGACTGTATTTGGGAAAATGCCAACACTATCTGCATTTTTTTTTATTGAAGCAGGACTCCATGGTCAGTGAACATGTGTATGTCCTGTGATACCACAAAATTTAATCGCAGAATAATTCAGTTGATCTCGCTTCCATGAGTACATTGTGAGATATCCACCACCTACCCGTTCAGCTGTCATTGATGAAGTTTATCGAGTACTCTCAATGTGTATTTTGCTTTTCCTCGACAGCACAGTGTTACAAGATTTTTTTTCATGTGGTGTGTTGACACAATATTGCTGTGTCAGTTTTTCAAGTTGATTCACGATGGGAAAGATGGCGAAGAACACTGAGGCATAGAATGTGAATTCAACATTATGCAACACCTAATTTGTGAAACTATGCCAGTGTTACGAAAATCCAGGTCTTGTAGTGACAAGTACCTTCCTCATTAAGAAATTATATCATGGTAATCGTGAGTTGTACATCACTTCATATTAAATTGTGTTCATTCGCCGGCTCGAGCGCTTGTAACAACATTTTTCCATCCACTAAACTACACTTCTATCGTAAGATGGAAGATCAGAAGCACTGGTGCTCGTTGTATTATCCGAATTTAACAAATTCATTCATTTTCAAAATTATAATATCAATCCACAATTAAACTGACAGTAGGTGTGAGGTTTCTAAAAGCTCTCCTTAATTCTAATTGGATGAAAACTTGAGCATATGTGTAGGGCCTATGTCAGTGGTTGCTGCCCACCTACCCAAACACTCCCAGAATCGTCTGGTAGGGCATATTGGCTGCAAAGGGCATGAGTGGCCATTAAACTTTTTTTTTAGTAATCTGAGACCCTCCAAACTAAAAACATTTTCTCAGGGACCAAACAAAACGTCTGTCCATTATTACTCAGACACCAAATTGAAATTAATTGGTATTATCCACCTTATAAATACAGAATAGAACTGGTTGCATGTCCTTAGTCAGTATGAAAACCATCAGGAGCAGTGTTCCGGTCCCATAAGCCGGCTGGTGTGTATGTGTGTTGGGGGGTAGTATATCCACATACATGTTGGAAATCGCCGAAACAATTTTCCCAGGAGCGTGCCTGGAATGTCAACACTTCAAATAAATTAAATGTTGATAACATGTTCGGCATGCTTAGACAATCAAGTTTGACATTTTTAACGTTATAATTCACAAATGCATCATGTACATGGCAGGTTAGGATTAAATTCAACAGAAATACCAAAATGCATGTCATAGTGACTGAATCACATGCCTCAGTGATTATGTGTGAGGCATGGGCTAGAATTATAAAATTCACCAGTTTGCTTAGAGACCATTTTGACCCCCAAACAATGCCAATCTCTCACCACAGTGATCAGTTGGCAACTTTTAACATGGTTTGGATTATAATAGTCAAACTAATGTCAGATTTATAAATATCACTCATCAAATGCATAATTTGTCCCCTATGGGAACCGTAAGGAGACTATAGGATTGCACTCCGTCTGTCCGCCGTCCATCCAACCATCCGTCCGTCCGTCCGTCTGTCTGTTTTTTATGTTACCACCTCTCCCTCCAACATGCTTTAAGCTGCACCTTTCATATTTGGTACATGGATAAATGGTTCTGAGGGGATCATGCACACTCAAAATGTTTAAGCTTTTTTTTAAGCTTTTTTAAGCTTTTTTTCTCTATTTTCATGTTACCACCCCTCCCACCAACATGGTTCAAGCCACACTTTGCATATTTGGCACATGGATAGAGGGTTGGGAGGGGATGATGCACGTTCAATATTTTTTTTTCAAACTCCAAGATGGCGGCATGGCTGCCATTTTTGTTGTGTTTTTTAAGCTTTTTTCTCTATTTTATGTTACCACCCCTCCCTCCAACATGCTTCAAGCTACACCTTTCATATATGGTACATGGATAAAGGGTTGTGAGGGGATTATGCACGCTCAATATTTTTTTTTCAAAATCCAAGATGCTTATATACTCTAGTGTCTTCTGTGACAAAAACACCTTATGTCACAAAAGCACCGTAGGGGACTAATACCACCTCGGTGGTCAAACACTTGTTAAACATTATAGTCATGTATCGCTCGAAATTCAGATCCATTGTTGCACAAAATTTCTTCTGTTTCCCTTATTTTAACCTCCAAAGTGAGGTATTTTGGTTAAAAAATATTGGATTATTTTTCTCTGTCACCAAGGACACATACACATTGGTTTTTACATGATTGTTAATTAGGTTGTTTGTATTTATTTATGGGTAATTCGAAGGGATTCTGGAGCACGGTGACAGTAGATACTGCATTGCACTTCAAATGAAAAGTTCACAGTTCGATCCCCACCTGGGGTAACTGCATTATGTACTAAGGCATCCTGCATGTCAATGGTGCACTTGTCTTTAGCCTTTTCTAACCCTGCTTGTGTGGGGTTAGTACATTTGGAGACAGTTGCTCGCCACTGCTCGTTGATTCTCTCTGGGTACTCCGGCTTCCTCCATGCATAAAATTGTCTGACCCGAGGTGACTCTGGCTGTCAAAGGTGTCATTAAACCCCATTAAAAAGAGAAGAAAAAAACAATGAAAAAGGGATTCCAAATTTCACCAACTTTCTGCAAATACTGACACTTTTTTTTTTTTTTGGAAGCTTTTCCCCTACTCCAAATCAGTGGGTCATTCTAGTATGTAGTTGAGAACTCCCATATGCATCAAAAAGAGAAGGAAGCTTGTGTATTGCAATTAGTTTGAGGTTACAAGTGTTCCTGTGAGTACAGCCAGTCCATAATTCCTAATAAAAACAAACATATTATTTATATGTAAAAATATTTACTGCAGTTTAACCCTAAAGGGCATATTTTAAATTTTTGTATGACTGTAGAACACGTGTTCCAACGTACAGATAGTGGTCTTGCTGATAGAAGTTATAGTACATGTACCTTGGCAGTGGTTTCTGGTGAAGTGTTGGCTGCCTGCATAGACAGGCAAGACTTTACAAGTCACCACTGCTAAGTCAATGCCTTACCTTATTATGTAGTGAAAACAATAAAATAAGTAGAATCCTTCAGGTATTTACAGTTAAAACTAGAAGTCCTGTCATGAACTGTGCGCTTATCTAGGCTTAATTGCATGTAGGAATTGCATGCAATTGACATATCGAATGGCACCCAAAGCATGGAAGGTTCTCCTTGTTACCCATAGCAAACACAAGCAATGTTCCTGCCAATGGACCTCCGGGTTACCCAGAGGTCCATTGGCTGAAACTTTGCTTGTGCACAGGCCGTATGTGCAGAATTTGATAGCCTTACCATCGTCATAACGCGTAGATTAACGCGCAAATCAACATGCTATTTGTGCGTATTTCAGGACAGGACTTCTAGTTTTAACTGTAAGGACACTTTTAGAATCAATGACGAGAATCAAATGAACATTTTGCGAGAATCACTGTTGATTCTCATTGTTTTCCTTGCAAGAATTATTTGTGAGTATCGATTCTGATTCTTGCATGAATTTTAAGTCCTGCTGTTTGATTTTGTGATAACAGTATGTCAGTGTATTCTCTTTATCTAGTCACTTTCTATATTTATTAGTTCAGACCAAGAGGTTAATTCTATGCTTCACATTTTCTAATCACAGAAATCACATGTCCAGTATGATGGAAGAAGAACCTCAAACCGTTGAAGATGAAGTTTTTGATTATGACAGTTTTGATGAGCAGAATTATGACAGACCTACTGAAAGATGGGCACCATTAGGTGCAGCAAGTAGCAGCCCACAACCTATGGCATCAGAATCAAGGTAAGGGTCTCAGGTACAGTAGTGAAATTAATGTTTTATTATCTGTTCATGAAAGGCAATATTCAAATGCAGAATTGTGATTTGAATCCCCCCCCCCCCCCCTCCTCCTGCCACCTCACTCCCTATTGAACAAACTTCATTTACAGCAGTGGCTCCTTGAGAAAACAAAAGGGATAATATAGATGTGATTTAATGGAAATGCGACCACAGGCCTGGCATTTTCAGGAGATCGATTTATTCGCTCGCCTACTGCTCGCCTTAAAAAAATTAAGGAGGGCGAAAACTAGCCCTTCTGACCTTAGAAAATAAAGATTACCATAACATCCTATTTCTAAAACCAACATCTTTTTGAGATCTCTGCTATGTTAGTGGTCTCTTTAAGATGGCCACACTGCCATGCCCACACCTCTGGGCCTTGGGAGGGGCAGTGTACCCACCTCACATAGACTACCTTGTCAGCAGCACCAAATAAAATGTACAAAGCCCACAAGGTAGAATTCATTATTAGTAAAACTTCATTTTGCCACTTTTAGCTTTTGTAAGCTTGAGGAGAGCTAATCGCTCCCCCTAGGCCATGCACGGGGAGCGATTTTTAGCCCTCGTGCATTTTCAAGAATGCCTGGCCTGCGACCAATGTATATTGTGTATAGTGGGGCTGTATGTTAATTTATTGGAATAGTATGTCCTGCCGGGACAAACCACACCAATAAATACACAGAACATCACATAGTGTCAAAGTGTTCATCAATACAGCACAAGACACAGTCTGGAAGGATAGAACGAGAGGTCCATCCTTGCATTCTATCCTGCAATAGCATGAGTGCCTTATTGACAAAAACATTCACACATTGTGGTGTTCTGTGTTCAATACACACTTCTATGACAAAGAGTCCATTAATTTCAAAATTCAGACTTCTCACACAGAAAATTTCAAGCGTTAAAACTCTTTTGTTATTTATTAGCTCACCTGAGCGAAGCTCAAGGGGAGCTTTACTAATCACTTTCTGTCCGGCGTCCGTCGTCCGGCGTCCGTCGTCCGGCGTCTGTCGTCCGTCGTCGTCCGTCCGGCGTTAACTTTACATTATCGACTTCTCCTCCTAAACCACTAGCCCAATTTTATTCAAATGTTGGCTAAATGTTTATTACCTAATGCCAATTCAGATTTGTTCAAATGAAGTTGCCCCTCTTCCTGGGTGGTGCCACGCCCCCAAGGGGCACCAAAATCTTTGTAAATCTTCTTGTCATGAACCAGCAGTAGCAGAGACTTGATATTTGGTGTGCAGCTTCCTTTTGAGGTGTAGACTCAGATTTGTTCAAGAGAAGTTTGTGGGGCTATACTTGGCGTTGTTATGAGAGGGGCAAAATTTTTTGCCCCGCCCAAAATTTCTATTTTCCAAACCGAGAGGCTGATTTGAACCAAATTTTATGTGAGGGCTTATTGGGTCATGAGTACTTGATTTATGCAAAAAAAATTTTTCTCGCAGCCTCGTGGGAACCGCAGGAGCTAAAAATAGAAAAAATTTAAAACGCCCATATCTCCAAAACTGCACGGCACTGAGAATTTTTATTTGGTGTGCAGCTTCCTTAGGACCAACAGAAAGGATTGGTAAAAAAAAATTGCCATTGGTTTTATCATAGGGTACAGTTTCGGGACTTTGAAAAAGTGCTGAGTCAGCACTTTTTAACACTGTAGGCAATGGGAAAAACATTAAAAAATCTTCTTCTCCAGATCCAGCAGGCAGAATCTTTTGATATTTGGTATGCAACATTGTAGGGTGGATCTGATTCAAGTTTGTTCAAATCGGCCCCCTGGGTTCATATTTGGGCTCAGTATAGGAGCCCGATTTCGAACTTAGTGCATTTCAGGCAAATTTCTTAAAAAATCTTCTTCTCCAGATCCAGCAGGCAGAATCTTTTGATATTTGGTATGCAACATTGTGGGGTGGATCTGATTCAGGTTTGTTCAAATCGGCCCCCTGGGTTTATATTTGGGCTCAGTATAGGAGCCCAAATTTGAACTTACTGCATTTCAGGCAAATTTCTTTGAAAATCTTCTTCTCCAGATCCAGCAGGCAGAATCTTTTGATATTTGGTATGCAACATTGTAGGGTGGATCTGATTCAAGTTTGTTCAAATCGGCTCCCTAGATTCATATTTGGGCTCACTATAGGAGCTCGAATTCGAATTTAGTGCATTTCAGGCAAATTTCTTCAAAAATCTTCTTCTCCAGATCCAGCAGGCAGAATCTTTTGATATTTGGTATGCAATGTTGCGGGGTAGATCTGATTCAAGTTTGTTCAAATCGGCCCCCTGGATACATATTTGGGCTTACTATAGAAGCCCGAATTCGAACTTAGTGCATTTCAGGCAAATTTCTTAAAAAATCTTCTTCTCCAGATCCAGCAGGCAGAATCTTTTCATATTTGGTAAGCAACATTGTGGGGTGGATCTGATTCAAGATTGTTCAAATCGGCCCCCTGGGTTAATATTTGGGCTCAGTATAGGAGCCCGATTTCGAACTTAGTGCATTTCAGGCAAATTTCTTAAAAAATCTTCTTCTCCAGATCCAGCAGGCAGAATCTTTTGATATTTGGTATGCAACATTGTAGGGTGGATCTGATTAAAGTTTGTTCAAATCGGCCCCCTGGGTTCATATTTGGGCTCATATTTGGGCTCAGTATAGGAGCCCAATTTCAAACTTAGTGCATTTAGGCAAATTTCTTAAAAAATCTTTTTCTCCAGATCCAGCAGGCAGAATCTTTTGATATTTGGTATGCAACATTGTGGGGTGGATCTGATTCAAGTTTGTTCAAATCGGCTTCCTAGATTCATATTTGGGCTCACTATAGAAGCTCGAATTTGAACTTAGTGCATTTCATGCAAATTTCTTAAAAAATCTTCTTCTCCAGATCCAGCAGGCAGAATCTTTTCATATTTGGTAAGCAACATTGTGGGGTGGATCTGATTCAAGTTTGTTCAAATCGGCCCCCTGGGTTTATATTTGGGCTCAGTATAGGAGCCCAAATTTGAACTTAGTGCATTTCAAGCAAATTTATTAAAAAATCTTCTTCTCCAGATCCAGCAGGCAGAATCTTTTGATATTTGGTATGCAACATTGTGGGTGGATCTGATTCAAGTTTGTTCAAATCGGCTTCCTAGATTCATATTTGGGCTCACTATAGAAGCTCGAATTCGAACTTAGTGCATTTCAGGCAAATTTCTTAAAAAATCTTCTTCTCCAGATCCAGCAGGCAGAATCTTTTGATATTTGGTATGCAACATTGTGGGATGGATCTGATGCAAATTTGTTTAAATCGGCTCCCTAGATTCATATTTGAGCTTACTATAGAAGCTCGAATTCGAACTTAGTGCATTTCAGGCAAATTTCTTAAAACAAATTCTTCTCCAGATCCAGCAGGCAGAATCTTTTGATATTTGGTATGCAACATTGCGGGGTGGATCTGATTCAAGTTTGTTCAAATCGGCCCCCTGGATTCATATTTGGGCTTAATATAGAAGCCTGAATTCGGACTTAGTGCATTTCGGGCAAATTTATTAAAAAATCATCTTCTCCAGATCCAGCTGGCAGAATCTTTTCATATTTGGTATGCAACATTGTGGGGTGGATCTGATTCAAGTTTGTTCAAATCGGCTTCCTAGATTCATATTTGGGCTCACTATAGAAGCTCGAATTCGAACTTAGTGCATTTCAGGCAAATTTCTTAAAAAATCATCTTCTCCAGATCCAGCAGGCAGAATCTTTTGATATTTGGTATGCAACATTGCGGGGTGGATCTGATTCAAGTTTGTTCAAATTGGCCCCCTGGATTCATATTTGGGCTCACTATAGAAGCTCGAATTCAAACTTAGTGCATTTCGGGCAAATTTCTTCAAAAATCTTCTTCTCCAGATCCAACAGGCAGAATCTTTTGATATTTGGTATGCAACATTGCGGGGTGGATCTGATTCAAGTTTGTTCAAATCGGCCCCCTGGATTCATATTTGGGCTTAATATAGAAGCCCGAATTCGCACTTAGTGCATTTCAGGCAAATTTCTTCAAAAATCTTCTTCTCCAGATCCAGCAGGCAGAATCTTTTGATATTTGGTATGCAACATTGCGGTTTGGATCTGATTCAAGTTTGTTCAAATTGGCCCCCTGGATTCATATTTGGGCTTAATATAGAAGCCCGAATTCGCACTTAGTGCATTTCGGGCGAATTTATTTAAAAATCTTCTTCTCCAGATCCAGCAGGCAGAATCTTTCGATATTTGGTATGCAACATTGTGGGGTGTATCTGATTCAAGTTTGTTCAAATCGGCTTCCTAGTTTCATATTTGGGCTCACTATAGAAGCTCGAATTCGAACATAGTGCATTTCAGGCAAATTTCTTAAAAAATCTTCTTCTCCAGATCCAGCTTCAGAATCTTTTCATATTTGGTAAGCAACATTGTGGGGTGGATCTGATTCAAGTTTGTTCAAATCTGCCCCCTGGGTTTATATTTGGGCTCCGTATAGGAGCCCAAATTTTAACTTAGTGCATTTCAGGCATATTTCTTAAAAAATCTTCTTCTCCAGATCCAGCAGGCAGAATCTTTTGATATTTGGTATGCAACATTGTAGGGTGGATCTGATTGTGATTCATGAACGTATTTATTTGTAAAGTTGATAGAATCTTAGACAAAATTGGCAGAAAAGATCTACTATAGAAGGGGTGGTATCCAGGGTGAACCGTTTACCCAAATCTAGCAGTACTAATGCATTATTCACACAAATCTTCGTTCAAATTTTATGACCCCTCATTGGAACACACGCATTCAGCTCATTCCAACAAAGGTCATATGCCATGTTTTCGAGACAAAGGAATAAAAATTTTAGTTATTCATGAAATTTTTAGGCAACTGTTGTCTGTTATTCACATTGCTTCATGAAATTTCAGTACTTTTAGAAGTTACCTCAGTAATCAAGGGTTAATTCCCCTTAATTAAATGTCGCCTCTAAAAAACAACCACTTTGCATATCTTACCTTTTTACCAGCATAACTGCCAAAACTTGTCAGCATTCTTCGCAAAAATCGCTATTCAAATTTTAATTTTTGTCTCTTAAACATACATGTACTTATCGCTTGTAAATACCCCATTGGAATGAGCTTTTTGAGCTCATTCCAATGAGAGGTCGCACACCATGCTTTTTGAGTCAAAAAAGCAATTTTTTTAGTTATTCCAGAATTTCGTACGTAAAACACAGCTTTATGACTTCACATTAAAATGAGCTCTCTAAGCTTGTTCCAATCAACATTCACGCACTATGTCTTTCACACAAAAAATAAAATTTTCCATTTATTCAGGAATTTTGTTTGCAAGAACGCTCTTAACCCCCCCCCCCCCTCCACACACACACACACACAAACACACACACACACACACAAACACAGACACACACATCTAAAAGTTCGTCAGCAAAAAAACAGTTACTTCAATTTTTAAATGCATTATAGGAACAACTTGCCTAATCAAATTTAAATACTTTTGCATCATTCTGTATCCAGAACAAACCATTTACCATATCTTTACACAAAATTCTCCAGCATCATTCACAAAAAAACACCATTATTTATATATTCACATTTCTGTCTCAAAAATATACCTGATCTTCCCATACCCCTATTGGAATAAGCTGTTTGAGCTTGTTCCAATGATGATAAAAAAAAATAAAATTTGTGAAAATTTTTGTTTTCTTGCATGCAAATATATACATGTAGCACATGGAAGATATCCACAGTTGGGGAGAGATGTCCAAGGCTATCTGTTCACATTCATTGTTTGTGCTTCATGCTAAACCAGTTTGTCTGCAGAGATAAATTTGCTTTATTAAAAATCATTGGAGATTGGCCACACACCAATGATTTTAAATAAAACTAATTTTAGGTAACAAATGTTGAACTTCAAACAAAATCTATCACTCAACCAGTTAATGTTGATGAGGCATGACATGGTGAAGGTGACCTAAAATACTTCTTAGAGTCACTTTGTCAGGTGAGCGATTAAGGCCACGTGGGGCCTCTTGTTGTCTAAAGCGTTTGATTTAGATGCTGTCACTCTGGCTTCCAAAATTGATCTGGGTTAGAATGTGACATTTTGATTAGCTGATTATGGAAATGGGTGGAGTTTAGTTCTTTTGATGGATACATGATGTCAGGTTGAAAAATAGTCTGTTTAACCCTTTCAAACGTAAATTAGCCTGACGTTCAAACATCACTGGGAATTCAGTTTTGTCAACATTTTCAAAATTCGACGTCAGATGTCAGAAAGTACAAATAACAAGATATTTTTCACATTAGTGATTTTATGGTTGAGGGCTAGATTATTTTTGGTGGTCTAAATTTGTTATTCAAAACTTGTTTTATTACAAATTATTGGAGAGTGCATGTGGGCACTCTCCAATAATTTGTAATAAAACAAATTTATATACACATAATGTTATTTGTGTTTCACTGAATATGAAATATTAGCAACGGAAGTGTTGGCTTTTGCTCTTGTAACCTCATTTTGTGAAAGACCTGATAGTGGATCTTGCATTCAACCAGTTAAGAGGTCTTGACAGCAGGATTATATTAGTATTTTAAGCTGTGATAACATTTGGCTCAACGATTGTCACTGAGCACAATTTGGGAGAAAATAGGAATTGAGGTTAAAACTTTAAAAGTTCGAAAAATAATAACAAAACAAATGACCACAAAGTATCAAGGCGCTGTTGGATTTCGTACGTCATAAGACGTACAAAAGTATCAACGCGCTGTTTGATTTCGTACGTCATAAGACGTCCAAAAGTATCAGAGGGTTAATAGTGGAAATCTGTATGGAACATGTGTTTTATAGGGATTTGTAATTATGGAACTGCAAGAAAAGTAATAGGCATGTAAGAAATTAACTTACAGCGCTATGGTATAAGTTTGTACTAACATATATACTCATACATTGTGATGATGCCTTACACATTCAAAAGGAGATAAAGATGCCAATCTCTGTTTTACTGGTAAAATCATTAGCGCCGAGGTGCGAGGGGATCTGAGCTGTAAGTCATGGGAAGGTTTTTGGTATGTGCGTCAAGCGCTGGTGGAGGTGGCAAAAGTGCATAGTTGCATTACTGAACAGGTTCCATTCATATTAAAAAAAACACTTGTTCCAGTTTGTTGGTTTTCCTCTGGTCTTTCCTGTATCTTGATGGTCACAATTATCTCAGGAGAAAAAATGTACCATACACACAGAAATACTGGAAATAAATTACCCAAATTGTAAGGAAATAATTGAGTAAATATTGTCATGAAAATGCTTCTCCTAGGACACATTTAAAAAGATTTTCCTGGGGCGGACCCCCAGACCAACCCCCCCCCCCCCCAACCATCTTATTGATTTGTGTCTTCAGTGCTCTAAAATGAGCATCATAGGTGTAAATGTTTGGCTGGACTTGAATTTATAACTGTGTTGCGGTCATGATCAACCATCTTGCACAAACATGTGACCTCAATCACTAATAAATAAATTTCCAAATATTCAAACCTTAAGATCAGCAATTCATCATGGCACTAAGATGCAGAATTCTATTTTAACTTGACATTAGTGATGAGCCAATAAGAAGAAAGCCCCCATCTGACGATTGCCGAAGGTTTGAATACACACCTCGCCGATTGTTATACCCCCTGCAAACAAAGTTTGAGGGGGTATATAGGAATCACCCTGTCCGTCCGTCTGTCCATCTGTCTGTCTGTCCATCTGTCTGTCCATCTGTCCGTCTGTCCATCCATTGTAAGCGCAACTCCTCCAAAACCGTTTGAAGAATTTTCATGAAACTTTACACAATGGAAGAACTCCATATGGGGATGTGCATGAAGCAATATAATTCCGTTCTGACATTTCCAAGGGGAGATAATCTGTCCGTCTGACCATCCTTGTAAGCGCAACTCCTCCTAAACCGTTTGAACAATTTTCATGAAACTTTACACAATGGAAGAATTCCATATGAAGATGTGCATGAAGCAATATAATTCCGTTCTGACATTTCTAAGGGGAGATAACCTAACTTATACCATCTGTCCATCCTTGTAAGCGCAACTCCTCCTAAACCGTTTGAAGAATTTTCATGAAACTTTACACAATGGAAGAACTCCATATGAAGATGTGCATGAAGCAATATAATTCTGTTCTGACATTTCCCTGACCATCCTTGTAAGCGCAACTCCTCCTAAACCGTTTGAACAATTTTCATGAAACTTTACACAATGGAAGAACTCCATATGAAGATGTGCATGAAGCAATATAATTCCGTTCTGACATTTCCAAGGGGAGATAATCTAACTTATACCGTCTGTCCATCCTTGTAAGTGCAACTCCTCCTAAACCGTTTGAAGAATTTTCATGAAATTTTACACAATGGAAGAACTCCATATGAAGATGTGCATGAAGCAATATAATTCCGTTCTGACATTTTCAAGGGGAGATAATCTAACTTATACCGTCTGTCCATCCTTGTAAGCGCAACTCCTAAACCATTTGAAGAATTTTCATGAAACTTTACACAATGGAAGAACTCCATATGAAGATGTGCATGAAGCAATATAATTCCGTTCTGACATTTCCAAGGGGAGATAATCTAACTTATACATTTCAGGCGCGGGGGGGTATCACTTTGTGAGTTTGCTCACAGTACCTCCAGTTGATGCTGATGTCAGATTGTCAGTGTTCAAGTATTTCAGTGTTTTAAAATTGGGAACTACATGATAATTCAACCTAAAAACTCTCCATCTCGGCATAAAAAGGAATATACACAACATCGCAAAGCAATTCATTAAGTCAGGGTCATAACGTCCAAGCACCATACTTTATTAGTCCCCTACCGGCATCGCCGGAGGGGACTATAGGTTTGCACTCCATCCATCCATCTGTCTGTCTGTCTGTCTGTCTGTCTGTCTGGCTGTCTGGCTGTCTGTCTGTCTGTCAGTCAGTCAGTCAGTCAGTCAGTCAGTCAGTCACACTTTAGTTTTCCGGAGTTTTTTTGGAAACGCTTCAACGGAATGATTTCATTTTTGGTAAACTACTATAGAATGATGACTTACAGATCAAGTTTGAGTTTCATGCTGATTGCATTATTCTTGTGTGAGTTACAGCCCTTGGAAATATGGGGAAAAAGCACCAAAATATCAGTTTTCCGGAGTTTTTTTTGGAAACGCTTCAACGGAATGATTTCATTTTTGGTAAACTACTATAGAACGATGACTTACAGATCAAGTTTGAGTTTCATGCTGATTGCATTATTCTTGTGTGAGTTATGGCCCTTGGAAATATGGAAAAGCACCAAAATATCAGTTTTCCGGAGTTTTTTTGGAAACGCTTCAACGGAATGATTTCATTTTTGGTAAACTACTATAGAACGATGACTTACAGATCAGGTTTGAGTTTCATGCTGATTGCATTATTCTTGTGTGAGTTATGACCCTTGGGAATATGGAAAGGTGCCAAAATATCAGTTTTCCGGACTTTTTGGGGAAACGCTTCAACGGAATGATTTCATTTTTGGTAACCTACTATAGAACGATGACTTATAGATCAAGTTTGAGTTTCATGCTGATTGCCTTATTCTTGTGTGAGTTATTGCCCTTCAAAATATGGAAAAGCGCCAAAATATCAGTTTTCCAGACTTTTTCTGGAAACGCTTCAACGGAATGATTTCATTTTTGGTAACCTACTATAGAACGATGACTTACAGATCAGGTTTCATTTACGCTCTGTCCATCCATCCGTCAGTCTGTAAGTCAGTGTGTCGGTCATACTTTAGTTTTCCGGACTTTTTTTGGAAACTCTTCAACGGAATGATTTCATTTTTGGTAACCTACTGTAGAACGATGACTTACAGATTAAGTTTCATTTGTACTCTGTCCATCCGTCAGTCTGTCCATCAGTCTGCCAGTCATACTTTAGTTTTCCAGACTTTTTTTGGAAATGCTTCAACCGAATGATTTCATTCTTGGTAACCTACTATAGAACGATGATTACAGATCAAGTTTGAGTTTCATGCTGACTGCATTATTCTTGTGTGAGTTATGCCCCTTGGAAATATGGAAAAGGTCCAAAATATCAGTTTTCTGGACTTTTCTTGGAAATGCTTCAATGGAATTCATGCTGATCACATCTAGGTTATAACATTTGTATAATTATTAATGCTCATTAGTCCGGTAGGGGACATTGTTTTGCTTCAGCGATACGTGTGCTCTTGTTTTTTTGAATACCAATTTTCAAAAATTAGTCCACGAAAATTACTGACTGAGGTAGATGGTGAATTTCTTCCACCATTTTGCTTACAAAATTGTAAATCAGAATTTCTTCCTTGTTTATTTCAAATTACTGCAACTCATTTGAATCAATATTTCATTTGCAGATATTTTTTGCCAGATGTGAAAACAGACAGAAATTTTTGCAGTTTTGCTTGCACAGTTCAACTGTAAATAATAATGCAGTTTATCATCAAATATGACTATTACTTTTATATATAAAGTAAAGGTTACTTTTAGCTCACCTAACTGAAAGTCAGGGTAAGCTTTAGTGATCACTTTGCATCCATCATTTGTGGTCTGGCGCCTGGTATCCATTGTCATCCTGCATAAAGGTGGTGTTTGTGACTTCTCATCAAAAACCGCTGGACTGATTTCAGTTAAATTTGAGATAATTGTTTGCTCTGACATCTCATTTTGTTTTTGTTCAAATCACCTTGCCCAGCTCCATAGGGAGGTGGTTGGGGAAAATGCTTCCAAATTTTAAAAAAATCTTCTTCTCATGAACCACTGGATACAATGGCTTGATATTTGGTACTTATCTTCCTTTTGAGGTGTAGAATCAAGTTTGTTCAAATGAAATTTGTAGTGCAATATTTGCCTTTGTACTGGGAGGGGCAAGATTTTTGGCCTCCAAAAATTTCCGTGTTCTGAACTGATGAGCCAATTTGAACCAAATTTGGTATATGATACTACTGAGTCATAAGTACATGATTCAAGCAAAAAAAAAAAAAAAATTCTGCATCCCCATGAGAACCCCAGGAGCTAAAAATAGAAATATTTTCAAATGACCATATTTCCCAGACTGCATGGAACAGAGATATATTATTTGGTATGAAGCATCCTTATGACCAGTACAATGGAATGGTAAAAAAATTGCCATTGGTTGTGTCATAGTGCGAAGTTGGGGACCGAATTTTAACTTAGTTCAACTGGAGGAATAATCTGTAAAACTTTCCTTCTCCAGAACCACTAGACAGAATCTTTTAATATATCCTTACACTGGTTGGATTAAAGTTTGTTCAGAACAAGCCCATTGGTGAATAATGAGAGTCTATGAGAGTCTGAATTTCTACTTAGTGCATAATTCAAGGTTGTTCAAATCAAGCCCTTCGATTAATATTTGGATCCTTTACTGCAGCCGGAATCTGAACTTGGTGCAATATGAGGAATATTCTTTGAAAATCTTCTTCTCATGAACCCCCTTAACAGAATCTGGATATCAGATATAGGGTATACACCTTCCTTCGGGGAGTCAAATACAAGTTTGGAAAAATCAAGTCCCTGGGTTAATATCTGGGCTTTGAAACATAAGTCCAATATGAGGAATAATCTTTGAATATCTGCCTCTATCAGATCCAATGGTTAGAATGCTGATTGGGGGTTGCAGAGGTGGGGTTGCTTAGTCAGTTCAAGTTTGCTCATGTTAAGTCTCTAGGTTGATATTTGGGCTCACTATTTTCCATTACTGGAAATCTGGGCATTTTTTGTGGTAGTATCTCAATACCAGAAGCAATCATCTCACTGGACAACAGAGTTATGAATATTTACATGACTTCAGTCCTCTGTAGTGTTGACTGGTCATAGATGCTGATTAAATCCTTCTTTTAACAACTTTGTCAGGTGAGTGCTGTGCTTGTTTTATATATTATCACTTCCAACAACTCTTCTGCATCTGCAACTCATGTATTTTGATCACCTTGGAAGCTTATTCAGTTTAGAAATACAACACAATGGCAGCCATTTAAAGAAAGTTGAAATTTGGGCAGAAGCTGACATCAGTGATGATGTTTCACACAAACGTAATATAATCTTGCCTATAACGATTGGGCAGTAAATAATGGTGTTATTTCTGCATTGTTTTCCATGGCGGTTGTGTGCATAACTGATGTTCTAACATGAAGAGTCATCGCATGATCTCCCAACCCATGAATTGCAGGTGTGAGTTAATGAATGCCAACAATACTGTGATATAATTGCACTGTTTCTATCCTAAAACACCATATTTGTTATTTCTATCCTAAAACAGGTTGTATCAGTACAAATCAAGGCCTAGCAGCATGAAAATGTTAAAACATTTGTTTTATATGTCAATCAGCTTTTGCTGATGTTTACACCCTCCACCCGAAAGCCGATGGTGACCCAGTGGAAGGATATTGATTATTGTCCGATTGTATACTAATTAATTTTCTCATCACTACTTGACATGTTGATACCAACTTTATTTTTCAGTCACCTGAATGCAGCCGAACAGCTTCATCAATTGGAAGAAGAGCAGGAACAGTTAAATTCTTCATTACTTGCACTGACAACACATTTTGCTCAAGTTCAGTTCAGACTCAAGCAAATAGTCAATGCTCAACCTGATGATAAAGAGGTGTGTTATATTTAATCCTTTCAACTCTGAGTTATTAACCGTTTACCTAACACAATAAGCAGACAACACTTGCAAACAAAATTCTTGAATAACTAATTTTTTTCATTTTTTGTCTCAAAAACATAGATTATGACCCTGCATTGGAACGAACTTGACAAGCTCGTTCCAAAGAGGGCTCATAACCTATGTGTTTGAGACAAAAAAATGGAAAAAATAATGAAAATTAATTGGTGATTTTTGTGAATAGTGCTGGCCGGTTTTGGCCGTTACATTGGATAAAGGGTTAAATGGGGTTGTTATATAAAACACTTTGTACAGCAACTGGGTAAATCCATTTTAAATTTGTTAAAGGGATGAGTACAGGCATCAAATCTGCTTGTTTTTAAGTCTCAACAGCAGAAATGGCATTTCTCCATATTTTAGTTTAGATCACCCCCATGAGTCTTAACCCCTTACCTAATGAATCAGTCACATCCATCCACATAATATGCCAATTTAGCAGTTGGAAAATGTTATATTTTTATACTGTACCAATGACCCAGACATAGCTGGTGCTAACTCTTAAAATATAGGACCAAACACAAATTTTGCCCCCCAATCCCCGAAATTTGCATCTAAAACCAAAGAAAACATGTCCTGAATGGCCCTCCACACTTCACCTCTACTGCACATGCACAGTGTCAAGGACGTTCCGAAATTGGCGCCATTAATCATTCTTAGTTTGGCCCTTCATCAGTTAACATCTAACCGATCTTTGTGCTTGTAAATCTCAGTTTAAATGATGCCAGACACATAAATAGTAGAGAAATGGTGATTCTACGGAGGATGTAGAAGGAGGAGAGGAAAAATGTGTGACAGAAAATTATCAGGGCTGTAACTTAAAATTTTTTAATGAAATTATGTTAAGTTACCTATTTTCGAGGCAACAGCCATTTTGTTGTCATTCTTGTTATCAAGTTACACTGTTTGTTCAGTGTTTTCCTCTCTCCCTTTCCTTTAAGTCCCCTCTTGCTATTCTCCCATGCTTTTGGCATATTTTCTGTAATTTTATTACTAAAGTTTCTTGGGAGTTTTAGCTGAATAACAGAATGAATTCTGTTCTTTTCCCCATGTTTACGTCTTCATCTACGGGTGGTTAGGCGTTGTGTTCTGCATCTACCATCTGATGTTCTACAGTTTCTTCCCTGGAAGTCTGTTTTGCATCAGATAGTGTATTATTGGTAACTGATTTCGGGCCAGGGTGCCTGGAGTCTTATTCTGGTGTTTTTACACTTATTGTTTACATTTACAACAGCCCTCTGTGTGAGGGGGGATTTCTTGAAAATAATATCTTGATGTTAATTTAATCATAACTAGATACATTATTATTGTTCATAAGTGTTGCATAAATTGTTTAAAATATTTTTAAAATTTTTGTCCACACTTAGGCTTGGGATCCATTGGGGCTCAACGTTACTTTTCAAAAACGTGGGCTGTTCTGAAAAAATATTTTTTCAAAATTTTTTGATTTCAATTATTTTTTCTATGTTAATGGATCATATTATTATGTATTTTGATTGTCAGGGGTTGGTGCGAGTACTAGGACTTTGTTTTCTTTTCACATTGAAAGGATTTTGGTCAATTGTATAAGAGGAAATCTTCCTCTGACTTTTATAATCATTGTATATGTAGTCAGTGTACTCGCACTAACTCCTGTTCTGTATGTGATAATTTCGATGACAACATGGGAAGCGTGTGTCACGGTATGTTAGTGGGGAATTGGACATTCCGGTCCTTTCCCTGCAGGGTCACTCTACTTTATCAATTTCTATTTGAGACGATCAAGATTAGGGTGATGTATCCGTGATGTCTTCCAAAAGTGTGTCTCCGTCGTCACAATTAATGAAGAGCTAGCGGAAAAGTGCTCATGTAAATACGCCAATTGCCTAAGAGGACCCTAGTAGGTTCGACGGCCTTTGACGTCCGCTAGCTCGCCCGGTGTAGCGTCCATTCATCGAATGGTTCGGCAGCCGCGTTCGTCCGTTGCAGTCTAGAAGGAGTTTTGGGGTGATGCGAGCACTATAAATCAACCAAATGCACACCCAGTGACAGCAGATTAGAGGGAGAACGGAGGAAGCCTTTTAGTCCGGTTCCTAGCTCGTCCAGGTCCATCCGGACGGCGAGCGAGAGAGGCCCCTCTCTCGTACAACAACATCTGGCCCCAGATGTTGTGGTACTAAATGTTTCGCATTCGGAGCATACGTCAGCCGCTCGGGACGCTCCGACATATAGTCAGTCCAGAGAGACTGTCAATAAGGCTTCCTCATTTCTCGTGGTAGCGCACACGACCGCTCTTGGCTACGTGACCTTGGATATCCAGTCAGCTTCGCCAATCAGAGAATCATCGGCGACCAGGTCACACCATCCGGTAGCCAGGGACACGAGGCCTGCAGACTCCGGACGTTCGCATAAGAAAGTGTGCGGGAGTCAACGTACACGGAGCTTCCGGCGGCAATGCATCGTAAGACCGCTACTGCACAGGCGTCGGTGACGGACGTGCTATCCCAAATAGCACAGCTTATCGCAGCATCCCAGCAACGACTGAATCTGTCGCATCATGTATTATCCGACGATGCTGGGTCGGGACGCTCCGCGCAAGCAGGTACGGACGTCCGAAAATTTCATCCGGTCCGACGGGATGCCGAAAGGGATTCGGAGGATTTCGAGCTTTCCCTTTCGGAACAACATATGCTGTTGTGTATGTCATCTGACTTTATCTTCTACAGGTTCTTTCGTCGGACCAGAATGCTGCGATGCCGGATAAGAAACTGATAGCGTCGGTGGACTTAGAAATTTTTGGTTCAGTTCAGGGGCATCGTCCCTCAGTTCCGACATAGTCCAATAATGTCACACAATCTTTCGAATTATTGAACGACGCTATATATATTATTATATGCTTGCTATTACCAAGCATTTCTGGTTTCTTGTTCGCAAAGTTACGGAGATGTCTTTCAAAGTGTGCCTCTGTCGTCATAGTTAATGAAGAGCTAGGGGCAATAAGTGCTCATGGAATATGTCTATCGCCTAAGAGGTCCCTTGTAGGATCGACGGAGTGACATTCGCTAGCTCACCCGGTGTAGCGTCCATTCATCGAATGGTTCGGCAGCCGGCTTCGTCCGTTGCAGTCTAGGAAGGAGATTTGGGTGATGCGAGCACTATAATAACTTGAGTACTCACCCAGTGACGACGGATTGAGGACAGGTCGGAAGAAGCCTGTTAGTCCGGTTCCTGGCTCATCCAAGTCCATCCGGGCTGTGAGCGAGAGAGGTCCCTCTCTCATACAACAACATAGGGGACCGCATGTTGTGGTTCAGATATTTCGCATTCAGAGCATATGTCCGTCGCTCGGGACGCTCCGTTATATTGACAGTCCGAGAGACTGTTGATAATGCTTCCTCATCTTCACAGCAGCGCACACGACCGCACATTGGCTACGTGACCTCGAGTATCCGACCAGTTTCGTCATTCAGTGATTCCACGGCGAACAGGTCATGCCATCTCGTAGCCAAGGGACACGAGGCCTATACACTCTGTTCGCTCGCATAATAGAAGTATGCACGGGGTAACGATCACGGAGCTACCAGGGGCAATGCATCGTAAGACTGCTTCTCCACAGGCCTCAGTGACGGACGTGCTATCCTAGTTAGCACAGTTTATCGCAGCATCCCAGCAATCGACAGATTCTCGGTCGGATCAGGAATTATCCGACGGCGCTGGGTCGGTGCGCTCCGCTGTTGCATCAGGTTCGGACGACCAAACGCTTTATAGGGTCCGACAGGATGGCGAAAGGGATTCGGACGATTTCGAGCTTTCCCTTTCGGAACAATATAAGCTGCCATACATTTCTTCCGGCATTATCTTCCAGAGGTTGTTCCTTCGGACTACATTGCTGCGATGTTGGATAAGAGACTTATAGCGTCATTGGACACAGAATTTTGGATCGGTTCAGGGACATTGTCCCTGACTTACCGACACAGTCCAATAATGTCATTAGAACATTTGTATTATTTATCGACGCTATATATATATAAGCCTGCTACCAAGCATGATAGTTTAGTTTCTTGTCCGCAATGCTCTATTCTGCCTTTTATCATTCCTAGGAATAATTTATTTTGGCAGAACAGGGCATACCGAGAGTTCATATGCGTCTAGACATCGGGGTTAAGGACTAAAATTTATCTTTTTCGCCGTCTATGTCTTTTCCAACCACTATGTTGGAAACGACAATGATGTCTAACAGACTTAACTTAGATGCTTTATCATACGTAGTTCACCTTACTGAGGCGTTATCATTACGTCTTCAAGAGAAAGAATTCCGGGATATGATTCTCAATGTAGGGCCCTGCGAATCGGGAAATTTATGTTCGAATCGAATCTTGAATCGAATCGGGACTGATGTCGACATCGAATCGAATCTCGAATCGAATCGGGATAAACTCGAGAAATAATTATAACTGGCATTATCTTGTGCAGAGATGTCCGGAAAGCACTGCGAGAAGAGATCGTTGTACTTGGCGTTATTTTAATTTTCTTTCTCGTTGAATGGCCATCCAGATGTTCACTTGGCCCGACAATAAATTCAAGACATAAATATGGACAAATTAAGGTGTTACTGCCCAGAGACATTTAAGACAAACCACTAAATTGAAACATGAGACTTAAAAGCACAAATGTAATACAGGTGGCACATTAATTCCCATGGGTTAAAGTCAGCTACAGCCGCTAACTTCAGGTACCTTAGCATGCCTAAATACATTATTGTTATGTTTGGTTGTTTTTGTATTATCAGAATTTGGGTCTTGTAGATTTCGGTCTTTTCTCAACTCAATAACACAGTATACATCAAAAGCAGCGAAGGCGTTAAACTGTGTTAGTTTCTGCATTAGTTAACTCGAATAGTGACGCAGTGCTCATTCACACAAATTGCTTTTACTTCATTCCAACTTCCAAGTACCAACTCCGAACAATGCAAAGAAACTACAGAGGTTTTCCTCCCACAGTTTTCTAACATAATAATGGGAGCGCTCCAGGCGACATGTCTCCATTATTGTGTTAGAAGATTCCGGGACTGGGAGCAGGCCTTAGGCCCATAGCTGGATATTTCGGTTGTATAGATGGGCGTGAACAGGTTACAACTTGGATAGAGCCGCTGAGCAAACGGGATTCCGCGAATAACTCTCACACGAATTCCTGGAAATCTATAAATAGCGAATTTGCGGTGTGTGGTTTTCTGGGAATCTGAAACTGAAAGTGAAACGACAGAATTTTGCAATGAATTTGACTATTTTCCTGATAGAAACATTAAAACTAGAAGAGTTCGCTCCTTATTTCAACTGATGTCGACATTGTCGAACACTGATTCATTTTCCTCGAAGCTTCGTTTGACTAACGAATCGGCAAACTATTCGAGATCGATATACGAATACCAAAGCGATGTCGACATCGAATCGAATACTCGAAGCTTCGCAGGGCCATATCTCAATGTGATTTCTTTCAAGGGCAGTAGTTTTTCCACGTATAACTCAGCCCTTCAGTGGCAACCTGGAGTTGGTTAGACGTGACGCAGCCCTAGCTACATCCACGCGCGTGGATAGTATACTAAGGTGAAAAACTCTCTCAGAGTCGCTTCGGTCTCGGAGAAGCTTCTCTTCGACGGCAACATTTCAGCAATCCATGAATTGCTTGATATACACGTTCTCTTGTCTATCAAGTGTAGCAAGAGATTCAGACTGGGGCAAACATTCGGTGGTTGACTCAGAGAGTGCCACTGCAGTTGCCGGATCCGAGTTTTATAATTATGACGGTTGCCAGTCAAATGGGTTGGGATATAATATTGATCCCATCGGATTCGAAGTGCCAGGGTCTTTGGGTTCTGCAGTCTCTAGGCAAGCACTTATCTTCCACGGAATAATGTTATTTAGGCTTGCTTTATGTCATCGGATGAACATTATTCAGAAACGCATGTCCAAATCCTGTCCGATAATACGACAGTGGTTGCGTATCTCCGGAACCAGGGAGGCACTCATTCGATTCCGTTATTCAATTTAACGGAAAGAATCCTTCCGTTTGTTATAGTACACCAAGTTCTGCTTCGGTCCGTCATATTCCGGGTCGTCTGATTGTATTAGCGGACTCCCTTTCACGTATGGGTCGCTTGTTGCTATCAGAATGGACTCTCAACAAACAAGTATTCAATCAGATTTGCTATCAGTGGGAGCGCCCAATGATAATTTTTTTTTACGACACAACTTGCTAATCAATTGCAGACGTATGTGTTTGCATGTCCGGATCTCTGAGCTTATGTGGTTAACGCTCTATTGATCTAATAGGACGGAATGATAGGATATGCGTATCCTCCTGCGCTGTTGTTTCAGCAAGTATTGCTAAGATAAACAACCACAATACATTTCTGTTGATAGCATCTCTGTCTTCACTGAGACCGTGGGTAAATTTACTCAGATGTCTACTGTGGGACTTTACGCGAAAACTTCCTCTATGAGAGGATCTTCTTTCGCTGGGGAAAATCGTGTCACTTCATCACAACCCGCAAGGTCTCAACCTTCACGTATTCCGTTGTGTGGTCCTTATTGCATTGTAAGCATTGTACTGGATGAGCTTTGGACGCGAGTTTTTACTGTAGGAGAACCTCTTCTTCGCTATACTATGTGGCCAAAGTGGAGGCTCTTCCGTCGTTGGTGTAGGGATCACTATGTTGATATTGTTGATCCCTCCATACTAGTCATTGCAACTTTCTAGTATACTTGTTTGACAAGATCTACTGTAGCCTGTTACTATTAAGGTTATAGGTCTATGTTATCTCATACCTATGCACTCTATGATAGTTTACAATTGAGTCTTATGTCTCTTTATCTAAGTCAGTTAGTAACTTTTCGATAAATAGACTTAGAATCATTAGATTAAATTTCTATATGGAATTTAACTTCGGTTCTTTTTTAACTAAGTAATCATTTGAGCCTCTGGAAACAGTAGTTTTTCAAATTCTGACCTTTTAGACAGTAATTCTGTTGGCTTCTCTTTTACTGAAGAGTCAGTGAGCTTCATGCACTATCGGTGGATGATTCTCACTTTCGTAGTTTCGGAATCACTACTTCCTTTACTATTTAGGTTGGATTTTTGGTTAAGAGTCAGGCTCCTAATAAATATCCGGAACCTATTGTTATTAAGGTCCTTCCGTCTTCGTACGGGCATAGGCCTTTACTCTGTCCGGTTAGAGTTTACGTATTTTTAATCAGATATCTGTTTATTACTATGGACGTAAGCTTCTTCTGTCTTTTGATGCATAATAGAAGGACGTTACGCTCCATTCTATTGCTAATGGATTCAATTAACTATCGGTACTGCTTACGATATATCATTGACTCAGCAGTTGTGATTGAGATTTCGGCTCATGAAGTAAGAGTTTTTTCTACATCTTGGGCTTACATTAATAGTGTCGCTATTATAGATTTTTGAAGGCTGCTCATTGCGCTCAGCCATCCACATTCATGAATTTTTATCTCAGAAATATCGAGTCCATTTCTGGAGGCCTCTATTGTTAGGTCTATTATCTACTGCTCAGAATGTCATTCACTTAACAGTTGCTACTATAGCTAGGTAGGCTTTCTGTTTCGGCAGTGACTCCGTTCTGCTGCCCTCTTCGCTCTGGGCTATTTGACCCAGGGCAAGAAAAAAGGGGGGGGGGGGGGAGGGTGTTCCCTTGGGTCACCTGTTTTACTATGAAAACAAGGGGATACCTCCTCCGGAGTTAGTAATTCTGAGCTGTTACTGGGATGGCTTTTTAGTGAGAAGTTTATGTTTTAAAAATTCATTCAGGTCTTAGTTTTTAAAGTATAGCTTTTGAATATAGCATGTGTCATACGGACGTTATTATACATTCCTCAGACACTTTTAAGGAGTATAAAGAGTCTCTATTCTCTAGACTTTCTTTATTTATTGGCTTGCTTTAAAAATTATTAGTATAGGGATTATACTAGATATTAATAGAGTACATGGATGTATGATGCTCAATTTTCGAAGGTGTTGTATCTTTCTAATTTATCATAAATAAGAAAGATACATGTAAGGCCTAATACTTCTTTTTCCCTAGAGGGGATGACTCTATTTTATATAATTGAGCGTATTCCAACTTGCTCTATGTCCTAGGCCCTCCAGCCTTTTTACTATTCAGCTATGTCTGTGTCATTGGTACAGTATAAAAATGTTAAAACATTTATAGTAATTCATATATTTTTTATACTTACCAATGACCCAGACGGGGATGGCCCTTCCAGGAGTTGGGAACTCATACCTCCCCGCTGAGTACATAGCGCTTACCAGGCACTGGTTATAAGAATGATTAATGGTGCCAATTTCGGAACGTCCTTGACACTGCGCATGCGCAGTAGAGGTGAAGTGTGGAGGGCCATTCAGGACATGTTTTCTTTGGTTTTAGATGCAAATTTTGGGGATTGGGGGGCAAAATTTGTGTTTGGCCCTATATTTTAAGAGTTAGCACCAGCTATGTCTGGGTCAATGGTAAGTATAAAAAATAAATAAACTAGATGGTGCCATTTGTGTGCGAAGCACACTATAGCATATCCCCGCATTTGCACTTTCCTTTTTGGTTAGTGCAGGATACAGACTTGGATAAAAAGGCTTCACGCATGTGTGTGTTTTAAAATGATAAAACAGTATTTAATTTTCTTCTGAAGACTCACATGTGAAACTACTTCAATATTTCAAGCAAGATACTTCACCCAACATGATGTATAAAGGGTAGTGTTCTGATCACATCATTGTCACATGATTGAAAAACCACTTGGACCCAAATCAAAATTCCAAAACCTTCATGCACATCTACAGATGCTATCTGAACATGTTAACATGTTTAAACGTTTCGAATTCAATACCCTAAGAGCCTTTGAGCGGACAAAGATTTTCTGAGGGTAAAAGTGGTTCCACTGGAACCACTTGGACCCAAATGAAAATTCCAAAACCTTCATGCACATCTACAGATGCTATCTGAACATGTTAACATGGTTTAAACATTTCGAATTCAATACCCTAAGAGCCTTTGAGCGGACAAAGATTTTGTAAGGATAAAAGTGGTTCCACTGGAACCACTTGGACTCAAATCAAAATTCTGAAACCTTCATGCACATCTACAGATGCTATCTGAACATGTTAACATGGTTTAAACGTTTCGAATTCAATACCCTAAGAACCTTTGAGCGGACAAAGATTTTCTAAGGATAAAAGTGGTTCCACTGGAACCACCTGGAACAAAATCAAAATTCCGAAACCTTCATGCACATCTACAGATGCTATCTGAACATGTTAACATGGTTTAAATGTTTCAAATTCAATACCCTAAGAGCCTTTGAGCGGACAAAGATTTTCTGAGGGTAAAAGTGGTTCCACTGGAACCACTTGGACCCAAATCAAAATTCCGAAACCTTCATGGACATCTACAGATGCTATCTGAACATGTTAACATGGTTTAAACGTTTCGAATTTAATACCCTAAGAGCCTTTGAGCGGACAAAGATTTTCTAAAGATAAAAGTGGTTCCACTGGAACCACTTGGACCCAAATCAAAATTCCGAAACCTTCATGCACATCTACAGATGCTATCTGAACATGTTAACATGGTTTAAACGTTTCGAATTCAATACCCTAAGAACCTTTGAGCGGACAAAGATTTTCTAAGGATAAAAGTGGTTCCACTGGAACCACCTGGAACCAAATCAAAATTCCGAAACCTTCATGCACATCTACAGATGCTCTCTGAACATGTTAACATGGTTTAAACGTTTCGAATTCAATACCCTAAGAGCCTTTGAGCGGACAAAGACTTTCTAAGTATAAAAGTGGTTCCACTGGAACCACTTGGACCCAAATCAAAATTCCAAAACCTTCATGCACATCTACAGATGCTATCTGAACATGTTAACATGGTTTAAACGTTTCAAATTCAATACCCTACGAGCCTTTGTGTGGACAAAGATTTTCTAAGGATAAAAGTGGTTCCACTGGAACCACCTGGAACCAAATAAAAATTCCGAAACCTTCATGCACATCTACAGATGCTATCTGAACATGTTAACATGGTTTAAACGTTTCGAATTCAATACCCTAAGAGCCTTTGAGCGGACAAAGATTTTCTGAGGGTAAAAGTGGTTCCACTGGAACCACTTGGACCCAAATGAAAATTCCAAAACCTTCATGCACATCTACAGATGCTATCTGAACATGTTAACATGGTTTAAACATTTCGAATTCAATACCCTAAGAGCCTTTGAGCGGACAAAGATTTTGTAAGGATAAAAGTGGTTCCACTGGAACCACTTGGACCCAAATCAAAATTCCGAAACCTTCATGCACATCTACAGATGCTATCTGAACATGTTAACATGGTTTAAACGTTTCGAATTCAATACCCTAAGAACCTTTGAGCGGACAAAGATTTTCTAAGGATAAAAGTGGTTCCACTGGAACCACCTGGAACAAAATCAAAATTCCGAAACCTTCATGGACATCTACAGATGCTATCTGAACATGTTAACATGGTTTAAACGTTTCGAATTCAATACCCTAAGAGCCTTTGAGCGGACAAAGATTTTCTGAGGGTAAAAGTGGTTCCACTGGAACCACTTGGACCCAAATCAAAATTCCGAAACCTTCATGCACATCTACAGATGCTATCTGAACATGTTAACATGGTTTAAAAGTTTCGAATTCAATACCCTAAGAGCCTTTGAGCGGACAAAGATTTTCTAAGGATAAAAGTGGTTCCACTGGAACCACTTGGACCCAAATCAAAATTCCGAAACCTTCATGGACATCTACAGATGCTATCTGAACATGTTAACATGGTTTAAACGTATCGAATTCAATACCCTAAGAACCTTTGAGCGGACAAAGATTTTCTAAGGATAAAAATGGTTCCACTGGAACCACTTGGAACCAAATCAAAATCCCGAAACCTTCATGCACATGTACTGGTGATACCTGAACACATTAGCATAGTTTAAACATTAATGCAAGTGAATGTAACACCGGCCGGACGTACGGACGGACGTACGGACGGAGATAACGACAATATCCCCGACGAAAGCGGGGATAATCACTATAAATTTTTTAACTTTTCAATTTTTTTTAACAAAACCATATCCTCAAGCTCGTTCCAGTGAGGGGTCACATGATATGGTTTTGTTGAAATTTTCACAAAATTTGAAAAAAATAATATTTAAAACAATAAATTTTGATATTGTCACCATTGGGAAAGGGTTGATTTTCAGGGTGTAAAATAGAGGAATAGGAAGACAAAAGAATTTCATGGTGCAATATAATAGTTGGTTGAGGAATCACCATGACCTAATTAGTTTATTAGCTCACCTGACTGAAAGTCAGGGTGAGCTTTTCTTATCACTCTTCGTCCGTCGTCTGTCGTCCATCGTCTGTCGTCTGTTGTCCGTCGTCCTGCGTGAAGGTGGTGTTTGAGCCTCTTTCTCCTAAACCACTGACCACATTTTAATTAAATTTCACGTAAGTAGTGGTTATATAGGGGCATTTTGATTTTTAGCCAAAATAGGTTTCGGCTCATATTGAGCAGAGGTGTGGGGAAAAAATGGCCAAATTTTTTGAAAATCTTCTTCTAATGAACCACCTGTAGCAGAGACTTGATATGTGGTATACAGAGTCCTTTTGAGGTTTCGAATCAAGTTTGTTCAAGAGAAGTTTGTCGGGCATTATTTGCCTTCGTTATGGGAGGGGCAAAAATTTTGGCCATGCCTAAAATTTCTATTTTCAGAACCGTGAGGTCGATTTGAACCAAATTTGATATGAGATGATAATGGGTCATAAGTAGTTGATTGATGCAAAAAAATTTTTCTCATTGCCCCGTGGGAACCTCGGGAGCTAAAAATAGGAAAAACCTTAAAACTGCCATATCTCCAAAACTACACAGCACAGAGAATTCTTATTTTGTATAAAGCTTACTTTTATCCAGTAGAATAGAATGGTTAAAAAAAATCCCTATCGGTTTGATCACAAGGAACTTTTTTCAGGACTTTGAAAAAGTGCTGAGTCAGCACTTTTTAACACTGAAGGCAATGGGAAAAAGATTAAAAAATCTTCTTCTCCAGATCCAGCAGGCAGAATCTTTTGATATTTGGTATGCAACATTGTGGGGTGGATCTGATTCAAGTTTGTTCAAATCGGCCCCCTGGGTTTATGTTTGGGCTCAGTATAGAAGCTCGAATTCGAACTTAGTGCATTTCAGGCAAATTTCTTAAAAAATCTTCTTCTCCAGATCCAGCAGGCAGAATCTTTTGATATTTGGTATGCAACATTGTGGGGTGGATCTGATTCAAGTTTGTTCAAATCGGCCCCCTGGGTTTATATTTGGGCTCAGTATAGCAGCTCGAATTCGAACTTAGTGCATTTCAGGCAAATTTCTTAAAAAATCTTCTTCTCCAGATCCAGCAGGCAGAATATTTTGATATTTGGTATGCAACATTGTGGGGTGGATCTGATACAAGTTTGTTCAAATAGGCCCCCTGAGTTTATATTTGGGCTCACTATAGAAGCTCGAATTCGAACTTAGTGCATTTCAGGTAAATTTCTTAAAAAATCTTCTTCTCCAGATCCAGCAGGCAGAATCTTTTGATATTTGGGATGCAACATTGTGAGGTGGATCTGATTCAAGTTTGTTCAAATCGGCCCCCTGGATTCTTATTTGGGCTCACTATAGAAGCCCGAATTCGAACTTAGTGCATTTCAGGCAAATTTCTTAAAAAATCTTCTTCTCCAGATCCAGCAGTCAGAATCTTTTGATATTTGGTATGCAACATTGTGGGGTGGATCTGATTCAAGTTTGTTCAAATCGGCCCCCTGGGTTTATATTTGGGCTCAGTATAGCAGCTCGAATTCGAACTTAGTGCATTTCAGGCAAATTTCTTAAAAAATCTTCTTCTCCAGATCCAGCAGGCAGAATCTTTTGATATTTGGTATGCAACATTTAGGGGTGGATCTGATTCAAGTTTGTTCAAATCGGCCCCCTGGATTCATATTTGGGCTCACTATAGAAGCTCGAATTCGAACTTAGTGCATTTCAGGCAAATTTCTTAAAAAATCTTCTTCTCCAGATCCAGCAGGCAGAATCTTTTGATATTTGGTATGCAACATTGTGGGGTGGATCTGATTCAAGTTTGTTCAAATCGGCTCCCTAGATTCATATTTGGGCTCACTATAGAAGCCCGAATTCAAACTTAGTGCATTTCAGGCAAATTTCTTTGAAAATCTTCTTCTCAAGATCCAGCAGGCAGAATCTTTTGAGATTGGGTATGCACCATGCATAGGGGGGTGAGATTCAAGTTTGTTCAAGCCAAGTCCCTGGATTCATATTTGGGCTCACTGTGGTAGCCCGAAGTATAACTTAGTTCAAAATGAGGAATTTTCTTTAAAAATCTTCTTCAGATCCAGCAGTTGGAATGTTTTGATATTTGATATGCAGCATCCTTAGGGGGGTGAGATTCAAGTTTGTTCAAGCCATATCCCTAGGTCCATATTTGGACTCACTGTGGGAGCTTGAATTGTAACTTAGTTCAAAATGAGGAAATTTCTTTAAAAATCTTCTTCTTCAGATCCAGCAGTCGGAATGTTTTGATATTTGGTGTGCAGCATCCTTAGGGTGGGGGTGGGGGGGGGGGGGGGGGGGGGGGGGGCGAACGAGATTCCAGTTTGTTAAAGCCAAGTCCCTGGGTTCATATATGGGCTCCCTGTGGGAGGCCGAATTATAACTTAGTTCAATATGAGGAATATTCTTTTAAAATCTTTTTTTTTCAGATCCACTGGTCAGAATCTTTGGATATTTGGTATAAGCTTTTCTTAGGAGGAGCAGATGCAACTTGTTGAAATCAATTCTCTAGGTTGATATTTAGGCTACCATGTCAGGTGAGCACCCTCAGGTCCCTTGGGGCCTCTTGTAACAATATACTGCCGGAATGTGCTTGCCTGTTACAATATTGACTTGAGAACAGGTTGTTTAAATGGGGTTCCCACTCAAATCAAAAGTCCTTGAATTTTGGTGCCTTCCTTGAAAAGTGCTTGAATTTGTTTCTATCCTTGAAATGTGCATAATTTTCTGTTATCCCCATTGAAAAATACTTGAACTTTGTTCTTTTTTTTTTTTATTAGGGTTTAACTCTTAGAAGCGGGGAGTCGAGTTTTCTTGCCTGTGATGTAATACAACAGGTAATCTGGCTGTGATGGTTCGGCTTTCTTTGGCTGGGGGAGAATTAAACACTGAGCAGGTGCTTCTAGTCAAGTGTCGTCTGCCTGAATAGGCAGATGACACTTGACCAGAAGCACCTGCTTTACTGTAAGTTTTTCGCGGTATGTCATGTTCAATAATTTTATTCTGATTCCCCGGCTTCTAAGAGTTAATGACACATTAACAGCCAGGGTCATATCATGTTGGTGACAGTTTTACGGGTGGAGGAAGCCGGAGTACCTGGAGAGAACCACCGAGCAACGACAAGCAGCTGTCAGCTCTCTAACATCATGAACTATGCAACGCGGCACAGATAGGGTTAGATTGGTTGAAGACATGCGCACCATCAACGTGCAGTACACCTTAGTACACAGTGTCACCGTGCCCCCATGTAGGCAATTGGTTGAACTTTGTTCAACAATAACCATTGAAACAAGAAGTTTCATGATAACCAACCCCACATTCATGCAATATTGCTAAATCAGTCGGGAACCACATCTCTTTAAACTGTCTATTGTCCCTTAAGTCCAACAAAGTTCTGTGTGCTCTGCAGGCAGAAATCAAAATTTTATACCAAATTTTATTTCTTATTCCTACCAGAATACCACAAGTACCTAATCCTCATCTAATTCATCCTATGAAAATGAGCAATTTTGAAGTTTCCCGGAAACAAAAATCCCTCAGAGAACATAAATAAATGAAAATGACCAAACAGACCGAACCGTACTGACCAGGGGCCAAAAGTGCATAGTGCACTTAACCTGGTGTCCTGAATTATTGGACAGTACAGTCACCCTTTGTGCAATTCCCGCCAGACAAGTACAGTCAATTTCCGCATTGTACAAGAGAGCATATGCATGTAAATTTGAGTGTGGGGAGGAGGCACATATAAATGACATTTAATTGATGGGTGGGCATCAGAGGTCTGCAGCGACTCTCCGGAGTTTCCGCACATCAGATCCTCGGGGTATTTCATACCCCTATAAGCATCTGTATTCAGATGTTCTGGTTGCCACCCATCACCCCATATTGGGTGTTCTAGAGAATCGTGACCCTTCACTGGTTTAGAGGGTCAGATGTGAAGCCACTTTGCCGGGGCATTCCCACGTCGAACCGGCAGATATGAGTCATGAGCTTAGGGATGCGCTCTCCTTGCTTATGCAGGTTCTTTTCAAGAGCCATCCTGTTGCCTCCAGCGAGGCTTCTATTGGCTTCCAGGCGCTCTTTGCGGCGCTGCCTCCCTGGATTGGAAGCAGGCCGCTTTCTGATCCGCCTGGTGTTCCTACACCATGGGAGGCATCGGCTGGTATGCCCGACATGGGTTATGTGTCTTCCGATTCAGGCAATTGGTCAGACACACCTGACGTCGAGAGCCATCAGTCTTCTGACTTTGGGGCGGCTCTTGACTTTTTGTGTGTTTGAGTTCCTTCAGTCGCGACCATCGGTCGTGCGTCAACAGCCCGTGGAGCAACCTGCTCCTGGGCGCCTTCGCCTGTACCAGTCGGTACAAGTGGTCAAAGTTTTTGCAGCATTGGACACAAAGCTGAGTTCCAAGGCTATGAAGACTTTCTTCTTCACTAGGCTGATGCCTTTTTGCCCCCTGTGCATTATCGTTCCTACGATTCTGCCAATCCGTCGGTCTGCCAGACTTTGGCGGTCTTGGATCAGGTCTCCTCCTCCCTCGGGCTTTCCAAGCCCAAGTCGGCTATTATTCCTATGGCGACTTTGGAGTCCATGGCTTGTCCAGAGAGATGCTAGGCATGCTTTCTCTCTTGGATCATGTCGTCTCTGCCTTGGCTGCTTATCTGCCTCCAGATAAGTTTGACGACATACAGTCTCCTTTGCGTGTGATCTCTAAGGTGCTCATGCACCTTAGACACACTCCTTGGGCCTTCACCGACTGATGTTGCATGTGATAGCCTTCCATCGAACTCCATCCAGGGTGACTTCTTCGGCGTATCTGATCGATATCCTCCAGAGGCACTCCAATGCTGCTCTTCTGGAGTCAGATGTCGACACACTGTTGAGCCTGCTCACGTCGCTAGGGTTCAGAGCCAACAAGGAGAACTCGGACCTGGTTCTTTCTCAGTCGTTTTGTCATCTGGGGACATCTGTACTTAGTTGAATACAGTGGTGGTTCCCCGGGCGAGGGAAGTGATTCTCTCGACTTTCGCCCTGACTCTGACCCAGTCCACGTCCGTGACAGCTCAGAGTATTCTCCGGGTGCGCAGTCTCTCCAGTTCGGTGATGGATCTCATTCCTCTAGGTCGGCTGCATGTCAGACCTCTCCAACACTTTCTGCTTAGTCGTTGGAGGCCGAATGTTGATCCTCTGGATCTGGTGCTTCAGTTACCAGCATTTCTTCATTGTCACCTTCCCTGGATGGATGTTGAGTGGATTATGCTGGGAGTTCCATTATTGTTGGGAGGTTAACCGAGAATACAACTCTGTGTCGGTTATTAAAAAACACCGACCGACGTGATCACAGAAAACCATCGACCCGGTTACATGCGCGGTTAATTTATTTATGGCATGCGATGACGCAATCTCACGGCCTCGTGGTACGTTTTGGCGTAAAAATGGCTGAAACAACCAAACAACCTACCCCAGTGTGGCAGTACTTCTGAGGACAGGTAAGCAGGGCTTGCCTTGAGTCGGGGCCGATCGGCCCTGGCCCCAAGAGGCCCCTTCTTGGGGCTTTTTTTTCATCCCTGACTTTTTTTTCAGTCTTGGCTCCCGAAATCTCAGTGTTGGTAGGTTTGGGCAACAAAATTTTGCGAGATTAATTTTTACATTCACATCTCATTCACGCAAGTGTGATTACAATAGAAGAAGCAGCAAATAACAGATAAAATAATAATACAAACTGTTTTTGTCTGATTCGAATTAACATCCACCTAAATCCGCATGAAAACTGGGAAAATCCCAAGATTAAACAAAAAAAACCCACATATACGAGACTTCGAAAGCACGCTTGTCAACAAATGGGGGAATTCCCTTCAATCCCACAATACTATGCGCGGGTATATCCGATCATAACATCTGAATAAATGCAACACTAGACACAGAAACTGCCGTCAAAATAAATGTACGAAATAAAATAAAATGTGTACCTGTGTCTACGTGGAGAGGTGGGGCGCATTCGATTTCTGAAATATCCAAAGCTGTGGGGAATTTTCATGGATTGAAATTATTTAAACGGTAAACTGAAATGTTTTTCAATTTTTTCTTTGAGACAACCCTTGCATCGAAAATACACATGCCACAATATGTACGAAACGTCCTAAAATTTTATCAACAAAAAATCCAAAATGTCTATGTATGAAACGTCCAGCACCCACATGATGGGTCCAAGTCATTTCGCCCCCGGGATTTTTTTTTTCCAAGCAAAAGCAATCAAGTAAGGTTGCCATTGGAAAGAATGTAACAACATAAAATTACCCCAAAAGGCCCAACCTCAATATCTGGGGGACTTTTTTTCAGGCCCCCAGCAGGCCCTGACCTCAACATCTGGGGGACTTTTTTTAGGCCCCGACCATTTTACTCAAGGCAAGCCCTGAGGTAAGTAAATAACATAATTCAACAAACTTCAGAAGCCAGTAATCCTACTCATTATGTTTCATGCATTCCGTGGCGAATCATTTGATTGACGTACAAAGTGGTAATTGCATTTCATGTATTTTATCTACCATTTACTCCCAAAAATGCAATCGCAGACAGAAATATTAATAGCGATAAAAATGCGGCGATAAAAGATCTTGTAACGCTATTGCAATAGCGATAAATGTCACGTGACGTCGCAAGCGAAGAACGCACGTGCGCCTGACGGACTGTTTCAGTGGTACGGACAATGTCAAGTCATTTCTGTCAAAAAACTTGTAATGCTGTAATGAACAATGCATCAAATTTGCCTCAACAAACATTCCACGATGCAGGGAATTGCACAATCCACCATGCAAAACACCAAAACATGTTGGATCCTCTAGGTCTTTCCCTTCATGGTGTATGGGACCAGGATCAAGCAGCTCTTCAAATCAACCAGAAGGAGCTTCTTGCTCTTCTTCCGAGTTTCTGGCAGTGTATCCCCCACCTATCGAATTGTCGGGTCCTTCTGTTGTCAGACAATTCGACAGTGGTCACTTACATTCGGAACCTACGGTGCATGCACTTGGTTCCCATGTACGAATTGGCTCGGGATCTTCTACTGCTCACTCAGGATGTCAACGATGGGGTGGTGGTTTGTCACATTCTTGGTTATCTGAACGTCCTCGCCAACTCCCTGTCCTGGCGGGGCAGGGTCATTTCCACTGTGTGGATGCTTCAAAGGGCAGTGTTCCAGTCATTTTGCGATCTCTGGAGTAGTTCCCACATCGATCTGTTTGTGACCTGTTGGAACCCTCAGGCGGACACTTTCGAGTCCCCGTGTCTAGATCCTCTGGCTTTTATCGTGGATCCTCTGTCACTCGATTGGAACGGTCTAGTCAGCTATGCCTTCAGGTTCTAGCCAAGATACGAACCTGCAGTTGTCAAATCATTCTAATTGCTCCCCTGTCACCTAATCGAGTGTGGATCAATCAGCTCCGCTCTCTGTTGGCGGCAGTTCTGGCACGTCTCCCTCTACGTAGCGACCTTCTTTGCCAAGGTCACACGAGGAGGTTTCACGTCGACCCCACTTCAGTGTGCCTTCACGCATATCTTTTTTCAGGTCCTGTCTCCCACGTAGAGGTCTTTTGAGACGAGCAGTGGAGTGCATTTCTTCAAGGCGGCACTCCACTGGTTTAGTCTATGCGGCTAAGTGGAAAGTCTTCTGTCGATGGTGTGCTGATCACTCTGTTGATTATGCCAACCCTTCGATAACACAATTGTGGAGTTTCTGATATATCTGTTTGATTCTCGGGGTTTCCAGTCTGTTACACTCAAAGGGTACAGGTCCATGCCTTAGGATGTGGTAAAGCATTATATTGGCACTAATCTGGGCCTCTCCCTAGCTTACTTGGCACTTTTCTTTGAAAAAGCCTAGGATTTTGCAGTTTACCCCAAGATGGTACCTTTCTTGGGTGCTGCTTTTTGTGTTGGGGGGGGGGGGGGGCATCATTTGAACCTTTATCCCAAATGGATATGCATTTTCTCACTTACTTGACAGCTTTTCTGATGGCTTTTGCCTCAGCCAGAAGGGTTAGTGAGTTTCACGCACTCACGTTTCATGCGGCCCTTTTCAGGAGCTCCGCCAACAGAGTTACTTTACCTATTGATTAACATGAACACACTTTCAGTGTTTCGAATTGAAACCCCTAGGAGTTTTTCTCTGGAAACCATTCCTCTAACTACAAAAATGGTGCCCCTTGCGCCCCTTAGGGACCGAATTAAAAATCCAAAACCTTTATGCACATCTACAGACCCTATGAATGAACATGAACACACTTTCAATGTTTCGAATTGAAACCCCTAGGAGTTTTTCGCCAGAAACCATTCCTCTAATGACAAAAGTGGTGCCCCTTACGCCCCCGAGGGCCGAATCAAAAATCCAAAACCTTTATGCACATCTACAGACCCTATTGATTAACATGAACACACTTTTAGTGTTTCGAATTGAAACCCCTAGGAGTTTTTCTCCGGAAACCATTCCTCTAATGACAAAAATGGTGCCCCTTGCGCCCCTCGGGGGCCGAATCAAAAATCCAAAACCTTTATGCACATCTACAGACCCTACTAATGAACATGAACACACTTTCAGTGTTTTGAATTGAAACTCCTAGCTGTTTTTCGCCGGAAACCATTCCTCTAATGACAAAAATGGTGCCCCTTGCACCCTTCGGGGCTGAATCAAAAATCCCAAACCTTTATGCACATCTACAGACCCTATGAATGAACATGAACACACTTTCAATGTTTTGAATTAAAACCCCTAGGAGTTTTTTGCCGGAAACCATTCCTCTAACGACAAAAATGGTGCCCCTTATGCCCCAGAGGGCCGAATCAAAAATCCAAAACCTTTATGCACATCTACAGACCCTATGAATGAACATGAACACACTTTCAATGTTTCGAATTGAAACCCCTAGGAGTTTTTCGCTGGAAACCATTCCTCTAACGACAAAAGTGGTGCCCCTTACGCCCCGAGGGCCGAATCAAAAATCCAAAACCTTTATGCACATCTACAGACCCTATGAATGAACATGAACACACTTTCAATGTTTCGAATTGAAACCCCTAGGAGTTTTTCGCCGGAAACCATTCCTCTAACAACAAAAGTGGTGCCACTTACGCCCCCGAGGGCCGAATCAAAAATCCAAAACCTTTATGCACATCTACAGACCCTATGAATGAACATGAACACACTTTCAATGTTTCGAATTGAAACCCCTAGGAGTTTTTCGCCGGAAACCATTCCCGGACGTACGTATGGATGGACAGATGGACGGACGGATGGACGGATGGACGGACAGAGACAACCAATATATCCCCGCATTTTTTCAAATGCGGGGATAATAATGCAGGAATGAAAACAGATAAGCTGTAGATTTCTATTAGTGACTAGGTGCAGACACAGATTGTGCAGTTACTACAGGACCTAATGAATGGAGGTTTTCAGACTGTTTCTGTAGGTCACTTGAGGTAAAAGGAGGAAAAGGTGGTACGATTCCTCCATTAAGGTGCATGCATGAGGACACTACTAGATACCCAGTTAGCGTATGCTCATGAAGTAGCCAGAGCCCCGGGTTCATGAGCAGTAATATTGTTTGAAATCCTATCCACTGGTTTAGACGTTCATAGGCCATGTATATGGCAGACTGAATCCAAGGAAAGTAGAGTGTGGAGAGACACGAGAGGTCCACTCCCGGACTGATCTTCTGGAGGTAAAGCCATAATATGAATGGGTAAAGGGGGCTACATCAGGTGCTTGGTTTTTTGGCTAGGAAAGTGGCATCAGTGGTAATAGTAACTGTGTTCCCTATGCTGCAGTGGTATTTTGGTTCAACAGCCAGAACAGTCAGAGCTTGAACCTCACTTACTCTTCTGGCAGAGCCACCGCACTCCCAGGTTTCCAATGAAAAAATCCCAACAGCATTTGGCATCCTGGGAGACCAGTAATCTCGACCTCTTGTTCAATAACAATTCAGTCCTTTTGCATAATAATGATGAAACTGGTTTCAGGCTTTAATTTGTTTTTTATGCCCCTGTCGAGAGGCAAAGGTGCATTAAGTGCTACCCCAATCTATCCATACAAACAACTTTTTGATTTCCCAAAGAAAAATTAAGTTTGTATTTGGAATTTTTTTTTAAACTTTCACATATTTTATAGAATGATAAAATACAGATCCATTTCTTATACGGGTCATATTCACATTCATTCCCTGTTCTAGACTTATTCTCGTGGAGTAAGTGAAAAATAATAATATTTTATTGGATTCACCTTTACAAGTTTTGTAGCAAACTTTCTATTTTTGATTTATGATCAAAATCAGTCCTTTTTGAACTCGTACCAGCCTGGGAAATAAATAGAGGATATCTATGCTATTTTAGTGAATATCGGGAATTATCTCATGAGTTCTATTTTTCATGAGCACTTGCATGAGTGAAAAATTGCATGAGTGAAAAATAATGTGATAATTCAAGATATTCACTAAAATAGCATAGATTTTCTTTTTACAATATGCTACATGACATTTTACTGCACAATATTCAACCCAATTCGACTGCAAACATGTATGTTTCAAAACATTAAAGATCAGCTGATCGTTCTTTCAACCCTGTACTAGCCAAATCACTCAAATATAAAAAAAATAGTGCCGCTTTCCCACGATAATTTAAAATTGTTCAGCTCACAGATGAAATTAATAATTATAATACTACAAATGAGAATGTTCTCATATTTTTCATTAATGTTAATTTTCAGAACATTTTAAATGTCAATTTACAACAAGGAATTTGGAATTGAGTGCGCTGACTCATAAATAAAACCCCAACTTCCTAGGTGAATAGATGAACAAGGATTTTCGGAAAAGTTACCCAGTTAAATAAAACCCCAAGTTCCTGGGTGAATAGATGAACAAGGATTTTCGGAAAAGTTACCCAGTTCAAGGCTCAATATCACTCTCCGAGTCACTTTCCTATACATCTAATTATTTTACTTTATTATTAGTCCCCTTTGGTTTCACCATGTAGGGGACTTACACTCCGTCCGTCCATCCATCCATCCATCTGTCTCTAGATGTCTGTCTGTCGCTCTTACGTGTTACCACCTGTATCTCCGAGATGGTTGAATGTTGGCATTTCAAATTTCCAGCACAAATCAGACATTATGGAAAGATGATGCACGTCACTGTTTTTCGAAAAAAAATTCAAGATGGCTGACTGGCAGCCATTTTTGTTGGAAATTGTGCATAATTAGTTTTCTGCCTAGAACTTCTAAATGACCTTTCCGATTTAAATAATAATAGGATCTCGTGTCCCCCTCCTATGTGTGACAGTCGGGAAGTTTTGAAACTTATTACTTGGACCCCCTCAGATTGCATTTGGGGAGGGAAATAAGCAAAATTCAACACTAAATACTCTTGGTTTTTAGTAGGATATTTTTAGTAGGATGGGGGAGGGGTCATAATCCATGTCACCTCCTTGGAATTCCTATGCAAATTTAAAAAATGTTGGAATGGGGGTGGGGGGGGGGGGGGGAGGAAGGGGGATATGTAATCACCAGTTCATAAGAACTTCCATTTGTTGAAAGCATTTGAGAGCAATAAAAATACTAAATCCCTGAAATATATTTTAATATGTCAGGAGTAAATGACTTGCAATCAAACTGGAAATAAGACTGTTCGTTGGTGTATGATGCAGTTGGAACAGGTATATTAGTCAGTTTCCAAATATGCACAGAACAGTAGCAGAATTAAGTTCGATCTCAGCCAGGAATTGATTGCCAATATTTACTTGTGAACATGCAGAACAAAGGTGTTAGTATTTTTTCTCCACTCAGTTGAAATTTAAAGTTTCACTGTAGGTATATATAGAATATACCCATAGCAGCTTGGTGTACCAAATGTTCACCACAAGCGGTGAAGTGGTGTTAACCGCGAGCCTTTGGCACATGGTTAACACCACTTCACCACGAGTGGTGAACATTTGGTACACCAAGCTACTTTGGGTATATTTTATTTATACCATGATTGTCAGTTTATTAAGAGTTGCTATTATTTTTTTCTCGATTTTACTGAGCAGGAGCCGTACATATGTGCGAATTTGCTTTTGTTTACACAAGGATCGGTGGGCGGTACTTCTGCTGTCAATTTTATCACCAAAACGAGATAGAAAAAGAAGCAGGGCCTTTTTCATTTTAATAACATAATAACATACTGTTTCGAGTTATGGATGCTTTATTAACATGAGAAAATGCATGTTTGTTAATTTTTGGCGTTTTATGGGGTAAACACATTTAAAAATGTAATAAATAATTGCCACTTTCATTTCACTCTTCGTGAGGCGATGTACGATAAATTTAGACAAGTTCGCATTCAGGTCGACGTCACTAAAGGTCATCTTGGATGTAGTTCAACTGTAAGTGTAAATTTTAACTATTGAAATCCCATTGCTGGCGTGTTCACCACGGTTGGTGTATAAAGCAAAAATTTATGTCATAGGCTTTTCATATATAGTAGAATATGTAATCATGGTATAAAATGCTTGCATTTGAATATAGCCACCATACTATGCTATTTTCAGACTTGACCTGTCAATTGAACTTGAATATTAACACGTGGTTAGAAGTGCAAATTCAGTTGTGTTAAATATACCGATCTGAAAGAATATTTTGCCTCAAGGGTGTTATTTGAAGAAACAAATGCTTTAATTCAACTGAACTGTATGCTTTATTAGACATTGACATGATAATCTTAAAATAACTTCATAATGATATGATCAATGCTTAATGCTTCATAACTCAGAGCTTGACCAGCTTAGAAAATAGAAGACCTGTAAAATTTGGGTTAACCAAACGGTTGACCAAAAAAAAGTTTAGGTGTACAAACTATCGTTTATCCAAACTGAAACAAGAGGAACTTGGATCGGTTTACCAAGATCACAAAATTCTCAGCCCTGTGTCAAAGGCGAAGTGATGCACCAAAGCGTGGCGCCATTTAGGAAGCTACTGAGGGATATTCCTCATTACCCATCAAGTCGATGGATATCGAGAAATATCTTTTAGATAATTTCCGATAATTCACAGGCTAGCAAATAATAAAAGCAGATTTTTTAATATTAAAAGGTATTGAGACTTATGGCCTTGCAGTTGCCTTCAGTCAATTGTCATCAGGCTGTACAGGCTAATGACACTTGACTTAAAATGACTGCTGAGGTTTTAGGATGTTTCTTATTCACTATTAGATGTCAGTGTTAGTCTCTAATGTACAACTTTCACTTGACTTATAACTTATAGGTGTTAACCCTTTACCCAGTGTAGAGGTAATCCAAATTTTATTATTTTAATGATTGTTTTTTAAAAATGTTCCAAAAATTTCAACAAAACCATATCATATGACCACTCAATGGAAAAACTTGACGAGCTCGTTCCAGTGAGGGGTAACATGATATGCTTTTGTTTAAATTTTTTGAAAAGAACCTTTTTTTTTCAACTGCTGAATTTGCATATTACATAGGGGCATGTGATCGATTCATTAGGTAAAGGGTTAATATCTGTTTCTAATCAAAAATCTTTCTCAAAGCTATGCACATATACAAAAGCCCACGTAATATTGACATGATATCTTATTGGTCATACAAGACTTACACATTCCTTTTTGTAAGAGGATGGGAGCGAGGTGGCTCAGTAGTAGACTGTTGGACTTCTAAGCTAGAGGTCCCGAGTTCGATCCCCATCCGGGACAACCCGCATTGTGTCCTTGGGTAAGGCACTTTATCCCAATTGCCTACATGGGGGCATGATGACGCCATGTACCAAGGTGTACTGCACGTTGATGGTGCACATGTCTTCAACTACTGTAACCCTGCTTGAGCAGAGCTTGAACAGAGTTAGAATGTTGAGGAGCTGACAGTTGCTCATCATTGCTAAAACTGTCACGGTCTTGATTAGCCACTGTGCATAAGTATGTGACCTTGAACACCAATAAATAATAATAATAATAATTTTGTTAGAGGGTAGTATGTGACTAGAAAATGTTCTGTGTCAGTGTCTTTTGACAGTCGAGAAGATTCCATCGATTGTACTGATTTTAATGAAATCAGACGGCAACATTATTATAACATTTTTGATAAGTTTTAGTTGTTTTTTTTTCATTCTTTTAACTGCATTTTTAAAAGTATTTTGTCATCTGGTTGAGTTACACAGTACTCATTCAAATTTTGGTATCATTATTCATTACTTTCTTTGCAATTTATTTCACTGTCTTGCCAAGAATAGTCTCAGTATGGTCTAAGTGATCCTTGAAATTGATTTCCAGAATCTTTGAAGCTTCTTGGAATTAATCGCATCCTGAAAACCATGAACCTGGCACACAAATTTGTGGATTCAATCACTGGAGTGGATTGACATTTGATCAGGTTCTCATATTGAATTTTACAGGAATAATAATAAGGGAGATCAGCATTCGCCATGTTGGGTCATGTGAGAGGGTGGGGGGCATACGTCATCTTTGTTTCCAAAACTAATAACATGTGGGTTAATTAACAGGTACATCCTGGTCAGAATATGGCAGACGTGAACTCAATTCATTGTCAGCTAAATAGATATAGAGGATATCTAGTGTTTTTGAGTGGATACCGAAAATTATCTCATGAGTGACTGAGACAAATGTTTATTTTTCGTGAGCACTTACGCGAGCAAAAAATTACCATTTGTCTCGGTCACAAGGGAGATAATTTTTGGTATCCACTCTAAAACACTAGATTTTCTTTTTATTATACACTTTTTATAAGAATCTGATAATTCCACTCGTTTTCAACCTTGAATTGATGCATGAAAGTAAACAGCACATTGAATCATTGAAATGTGGATGTGATTTGATTGATACTCAGAACAGATAGTGTCTTGCAATCTGATTCAGCTGGCAGGTTTCTAGTCCAAACATAGCCTGAAAGTCTGTAATATACGTTTTTGGTTTGATAATCCTTTGAAAGGATGTACCAAACCAAAAACTTGTATTACAGACTTTCAGGCCATGTTTGGACTAGCGGGTTTCATGCATCAATTCAAGGTGAAGACGTCTCGAATTATTGCTGGAAATGATTGGTATCCACTCAGAAACCCTAGATTTACTTTTCATTATACGTTTTTAGAACAAATTGATCATTTCCACTGATAATTTGACTCGTATTCACCTTGAAGTGATGCTTTGAAAGCCGCCATTTTGATTGATACCATGAAAGTGAAAATTTCTATATCGTCACAGTGGGGGGGATATGATTTCTATCTTTCCGCAATTTCTTTGATAAACTATCGTTCAGTATATAATAAATTGATATATTACTCGCTTGAGCATTTGTGTTCAAATTAGCTTTTGTAGTAAGTATCAATTGTAATATTAATAATATGGTAAATCAGAGTGTCAAACAAACAACACTTAGGGTTAAGAAACATTGAAATGTGACTGCCTACATTTGGAATTGAGTTGCTTTGCAAAGTGAAACTGAGTTACCATTTCAAAAGTTCAACACTCGAAATGCATTGTTATAAATAAAAATTTTTCAATACCTGTACCTTAGATGTTTGCATAGTTGTGTTATACAAAAGGAAATGAGCGACATATGAAGCAATTGACAGTTACTGCCATCACTGTCTCACTATTTTACTCCACATGTGTTTATTGTTTTGGAAACAAATGTGACATGTGCCCACCCCACATGACCAAACATGGGGAATGCTGATAAAGTCTATGCTCCTTGAAATTAACTTTAAAGGATTCGTTGAAACTTCATGGAATTAACCTCATCCTGAAGACAATGAACTTGACAAACAATCAGCTGAGTGGATGGGAATTCAGTCAGGTTCTTTCCTTGAGTTTTACAGTTTTATTAAGTTTTACGGGAAAAATAATTATAAGTATCAGATTCTCCTTGAACATTAATGCTAGAAAACGATTTCTCTCTAGTTTATAAAAAAATTCACAGTTATAGCTTATCAAAAGTTTTCATTGCTTTAAG
Source organism: Pictodentalium vernedei (assembly GCA_031216915.1). NCBI lineage: Eukaryota > Metazoa > Mollusca > Scaphopoda > Dentaliida > Dentaliidae > Pictodentalium > Pictodentalium vernedei. Next base: position 114,009,769 of record CM062289.1, on the reverse strand, counting down.
GTTCTTTTGAAAGAATTGGAAGAGTTTGCATTCAAAGGAATACCAGATGTACGAGGATCCAAAGTTCAAGATGCACAGATGCTTGAAGAGTTGGTATGTATTTGGAGAGCAGTTACAAATGGAATATTGAATTTCCTGTACTGGTAATGATTTCGGTTGGACCAAAATTAATGCTCACTGTCAGAGCACATGTATGCCCAAACCCCTTTTTTCATATTTGTCAACAAAAAGAGGATGATCACAAGTGTGTGTGTCTTGCTCACATGAAAGTTAAAAAATTTATAGTAATTTATATATTTTTTATACTTACCAATGACCCAGACTTAGCTGGTGCTAACTCTAACAAAACCAGGGCCAAACACAAATTTTGCCCCCCAATCCCCAAAATTTGCATCCAAAACAAAAAGAAATCATGTCCTAAAGGACCTCCATACTACGCCTCTATTGCGCATGCGCAGTGACGCAGTCGTCCCGAAATTGGCGCCAATTATCATTCTTATTGGCAGTGCCTGGTCAGCGCTATGTACTCAGCGGGGAGGCAAGAGTTCCCAACTCCAGGGAGGGCCATCCCCGTCTGGGTCATTGGTAAGTATAAAAAATATATAAATTACTATAAATTTTTTAACATTTTTATACTGTACCAATGACCCAGACTTAGCTGAATAGTAAACAGGCTGGAGGGCCTAGGACATAGAGGAAAATCCAATAAGCTCAACTATATAGTAAAGAGGTAACCCCTTAAGGAGAAAAGGAGTATTAGGCTTTACATGTATCTTTCTTATTTAATATTAAATTAGAAAGATACACTACCCTTAATAATTGAGCACAATAACATTCATGTTCTCTATTAACATCCAGTATAACCCTTATACTAATTATTTTTAAAGCAAGCCAATAAATAAAGTAGTCCAGAGAATTGAGACTCTTTATAGTCATTTAAAAGTGTCCGAGTATTGTATATTAAAGCCCGTTTGACACTTGACATATACAAATGCTTCACACCGAGCTACACTTTAAAAATAAGACATGAATGAATTTAAACATTAATATTACACTTTAAAACCATCCCGGAAGCGACTCAGAAATACTGACTTGGAGGAGGCATTCCCTTGCTTTTCACTATAAAGCAGGTGACCTAAGGGAACACCCGCCCCCCCCCCCCCCCCCCCCCCCCCCCTTCCCCTTGCCCTGGGTCAAATAGCCCAGAGCGAAGAGGGCAGCCAGACGGAGTCACTGCCGGAACAGAAAGCCTGCATAACTATAGTTGCAACTGTTTAGTGGACGACATTCTGAGCAACAGATAACGGACCTAAACAATGCAGGTCTCCAGAAATGGACTCAATATTTCTGAGATAAAAATTTGTAAATGTGGATGGCTGAGACCAATAAGCAGCCTTCATTAAATCTGTAATAGCAACACTATTAGCATAAGCCCAGGAAGTAGAAAGAGCTCTTACTTCATGAGCAGAATTCTTAAGCACAGACTGCTGAGAAGAAGATAAATCTTCATAAGCAGTACGGATAGTTAACTGAATCCATCTAGCAATAGAATGGACTGAAATGTCCTTTCTATTAGGCATCAAAGACAGAAAGAAACGTTTCCGTCCCTTTCTGATAAACTGAGATCTCTGTTTATAGATACGTAGTGCTCTAACAGGACAGAGTAAAGGCCTACGCCCGTCTGAAGACGGAAGAGCCTTAATAACAATAGGTTCCGGATATTTATTAGGAGCCTGATTCTTAGCTAAAAACCCCACATTAGTAGTGAAGGTGATAGTGTTCCCAACACTACGATAATGAGAATCATCCACCGATAGTGCATGAAGCTCACTGACTCTTCTGGCAGAAGAGAAAGCTAAGAGAAAAGCTGTCTTATAAGATAAGAATTTGAAATCTACTGTCCCAAGAGGTTCAAATGGCTTTTCCTTCAATTTAAGGAGAACCCAAGCTAAATTCCACTTAGGAATTAATCTAAGAGTTCTGGGTCTATTTATCGAAAAGTTTCTAACCAACTTCGATAAAGAGACATTAGATCCAATTTGTAAACTATCATGATGTGCATAGGTATCAAATAACATAGATCTATAACCCTTTATAGTAACAGGCTGCAGTTTGATTTCGTCAAACAAGTGTACTAGAAAGTTTGCAATGTCTGGTATAGAGGGATCAAATATATCTACAGAATGATCCCTACACCAACGACGAAAAACCTTCCACTTAGCCGCATAGTTTAGCGAAGAGGAGGTCCTCCTACAGTTAGAAATCGCGTCCACTGCTCGTCCTGTAAAGTGCTTGCCATGCAAGAAGGACCGCACAACGGAAAAACGTGAAGGTTGAGACCTTGCGGGTTGTGATGGAGTTGGCGCGATTTCCCCTGCGAAAGAAGATCCTCTCGTGGAGGAAGCTTCCGCGGTAGGTCCCACAACAGACACCTGAGTAGATTTATCCACGGTCTCTGTGGCGACAGAGATGCTACCAACAGAATCTTGCATTGAGATTGTTTTATCTTTAGCAATACTTGTTGAATTAACGGCGCTGGAGGATACGCATATCCTATCATTCCGTCCCAAGGGATCGACAGAGAGTCTACTGCAAATGCTCTTGGATCCGGACACGGAGACACATACGTCTGCAACTGATTGTTGAGATGTGTCGCAAATAAGTCTATCATTGGCCGTTCCCATTGGTAGCAAATCTGATTGAATACTTGTTTGTTGAGAGTCCACTCCGACGGCAACAAACGACCCTTTCGTGAAAGGGAGTCTGCTAGCACATTCAGACGACCCGGTATGTGACAGACCGAAAGAAGAACGTGATGTTCTAACGCAAACAGAAGGATTCTTTCCGTTAGATTGAACAACGGAACTGAATGAGTGCCTCCCTGATTCCGTATATACGCCACTACTGTCGTATTGTCGGATAGGATTTGGACATGAGCATCGTGAATAATGTCCATCCAGTGACGTAACGCAAGCCATATTGACATCATTTCCTTGATGTTTATGTGCTTGCACAGGAATTGCGGATCCCAAAGACCCTGGCATCTCGAATCCGTTGGGATTAATGATGCACCCCAACCTGTTTGACTGGCATCCGTCATAACGGTAAAACTCGGATCTGGCAACTGCAGTGGAACTCCTTGAGTTAACCACTGAATGTTTGCCCAAGTCTGAATCTCTTGTTTCACTTGATCTGACAAGAGAACGTCTACATCGAGCGAATGAATTTTCACACTCCAATTCTGAGTCAGGAAAATTTGAAGAGGACGTGTGCGTAACCGCCCCATCGGAATGAGATCCGCGGCGGCTCCGCACAGACCTATCAGTCTCATAAATTCTCTCGCCGTGACTTTGTCTGCGTGCAGACAATAGCGAGCGTAACAACTGACTAATTTCGCTCTGGTTAACGGCAGACGAACGAGATTGTTGTGCGTCTCGAAGCTCATTCCCAGATGAGTGAATGACTTGTACGGCACCAGATCCGACTTCTCCTCGTTTACCATAAAACCGAGACGTCGGAGCAATAGAAGAAGATTCTGAACATCGTTCTGAAGCGTTAACTCGTTGCCGTACCTCTGAAGAATGTCGTCCAGGTAGGCCGACGTTACCGCAGACGAATGAGCTCGGAAGTAGATCATTACCGAGTTCATTACCCAAGTGAAAGCCCAGGGTGCTAGATTCAATCCGAAGCACATCGCCCGGAATTGATACACCACTCCAAGGACTGCGAAGCGTAGAGACTTTCGGAATGTCGGATGTACCATGACGTGAAAGTACGCATCTTTGAGATCTATGCTCGTTGCATAATCGTTCACCCGAATACTCGCTCTGACCGATCGAATCGTCTCCATATAAAACTTCGGAGCGACTATCAGCTTGTTTATCCAGCTCAAATCTATGACTGGACGGAACGAGCCGTCTGGTTTCGGAACCAGAAACAGATGGCTGTAGAATCCCAGAGATTCCTGGTTTTCCACGACCTCTACCGCGTTCTTCATTAAAAGAGACTGCACCTCTGATAACAGAGCGTCTCTTTTCTGCGGATTTGACGGAAGATGAGTCCACTTTGGACTTCGAGTTAATGGAGGCTTTCGTTTGAAGGATATCTTCAGACCTTCCGAAGTCACTCCTCTCACTCAAGGGTCGTCCGTAATCGACGCCCATTCTTGTGAAAAGCTCGACAACCTTCCGCCAACCGGAACGCGATAGAGGTTTAAGCCATCACCTCCTGGACCTGCGAGGCCTGCGGTAGGAGAAACCACGTCTTCCACGACCCGCACCTCGCCTCGTCGACCTCGGGGCGTCCGACCGATTGTCCCGGCCTGAAGGACGTCCCGAACGAGAGTCGCTATCCTGACGGTCTCTCGAATAAGACCAAGAGGACGCACCGGAATCTCTATAGGAACCTCTCTTGGGCGCATTAGACCCAGAAGTGCCTGTCTTATTCGTGTCTGTTGTATCCGACTTCTTAGGAGCAGATCTGAACAACAGAGAATCATTAGCTTTCTTTTTAATTTTATCATAAATAGCGGAAAGCTTGCCGTCAAAGAGAAGTTCTCCTGAGACCGAAGCGACTCTAAGAGAGTTCTTCACCTTAGAATCCACTAGTGTGGATGTAGCTAGGGCTGCGTCACGTCTAACCAACTCCAGATTTGCCACTGAAAGGGCGGAGTTACACGTGGAATAAGCTACTGCCCTTGAAAGAAGTCTTAAAGAGGATTGTATATATATTCCCCTTGAAGGCGCAGTGATAACGCCTTAGTAAGGTGATCTGCGTAAGATAAGGCATCTAAATTGGCTCTGTTAGACGCAATAGCTGTTTCCAACACCGCGGTTGGAATAGAAGCTGACGACGGTAATGATAGCTCTAAGTCTTCCGCCTCGTCGTCCATATGCAGAGGAACTCTCGGTATACCCTGTCCTGCCGTATCGAATTTATTCCTTGCATTAATGAAGGGCAGGTTGAGAGTATTAGCGGACAAGAAACCTGCTTTCCCCGTCCTGGAAGCAAGTTTAAATATAGCGTCGTTCAATAATTCAAATGTTCTAGCAACATTATTGGACTGCGACGGAAACTCGGGAGCGATGTCCCTGAACCGCTCAAAAAATTCAGAGTCCAATGACGCTATAATTCTCTTGTCCGGAAGCGCAGCAGTCTGGCCCGACGGAACAACTTGAGGGAGAAAGTGCCGGATGAAGTCCACGGCAGCTTTATGTTGTTCCGAAAGGGATAGCTCCAAGTCATCCGTATCCCTTTCACCATCCGGTCGGACCTCATGATGTTCCCGGTTGTCCGCCCCCGATGCTTTGGCGGAGCGTACCGACCCAGCGCCGTCGGATAATTCTCGATCCGACACCGTTTCTGTCGGCTGCTGGGATGCTGCGATAAGCTGTGCTATCTGCACAAGAATGTCCGGTGTCGAGACCTGCGGAGGCGCAGTCTTTCGCTGCTTCGCCGAGGGCAGCTCCGCATCAGATGGCTCCCGCATACTTTTCCTATGCGAACGTCCAGAGTCCATCGGTCTCGAATCCCTGGCTGCCGGATGGTGTGACCTGGTCGCCGAAGAATCCTTCTGGTAATATATCGGCGGTCACGCAGCCAAGGTGCGGTCGTGTGCGCTGACGAGAAGAGGAAGCCTTAACAGTCTCTGCGGACTGCTTATACAACGGAGCGGCCCGAGCGATGGACGTATGCTCCGCTAAAGACACATTTTGTACCACAACATCTGGTCCCAGATGTTGTTGTACGAGAGAGGGACCTCTCTCGCTCGCGGCCCGGCTGGACCTGGACGAGCTAGGAACCGGACTAAAAGGCTTCCTCCGTTCTCGCTTACTATCCGCCGTCACTGGGTGTGCATCTATTATGTTTATAGTGCTCGCATCACCCAAAATTTCCTCTTGGACCGCATCGGACGAACCCGGCTGCCGAACCATTCGGTGAATGGACGCTACACTGGGCGAGCTAGCGGACGACATTTGTCTAATCTCCATGAGCACTTTTGCCGCTAGCTCTGAATTCATTTGTGACGACGGACGCACACTTGAAGAAGATAACATGGAAACATCACCCTGTTCTGGTTCCTCTGAAATAGAAACTGAGAGAGTAGAGTGACCTTGCGGAGAAAGAGCCGGCATCGCTCTTTCTCCAGAAACAACATATCGGGACACACGTTTCCAATGTTTCTCATCCCAATGTTCACATATAGGACAGGGATTAATGCGAGAACACTGACTACAATTAATACAATGATCATGAAAGTCAGAGGAAGATTTCTTCCTATTACAATTTGAACAACGTCCCTTCATTGTGAAAGAACAACAATAAGTCCTAGTTACTCGCAAAAACCCCTGACACAAAGATACATAATAACATGATCCATTAATAAATGAAAAAACAATTGCAAAACAAAATAATTTTGAAAAAATATTTTTTCAGCGAAGCCCAAGTTGCTGAAAAGTAACGTTGAGCCCCGATGGCAAAGTGTGGTCAAAAATTTTAAATTTATATTAAATAATTAATGAGACACTTTCGGATAATATAAATGTATCTTATAGTGAGATAAACTACAGCAAAGGCAAACAGCCCCCCTCAAAAAAGGCTGTTGCCAATGAAAACAAACAGTGTAAAACACCAGAAAACATGACTCCAGGCACTGAAAAAACTGGCCCGGAATCCGTCATCAATTACACTCTATCTGATGCAAAACAGAGACTCCCAGGGGAGAATCTGTAGAACATCAGATGGAAGATGCAGAACACAAACGTTATACACCCATGGGTGAAAACGTAACTATGGGGAAAATAACAGAAAACATTCTGTAACCAAGCAACTCTCCCAGGAAATTTTAGAAATGAAATTTCTCAAAAATATGCCAAAAGCATGGGAGAATTGCAAGGGGGGACTTTAGAAGGCTAGGGGAGAGGAAACACTGAATAAGCAGTGCAACAATTAGCAAGAATGACAACAAGAGGCCCATGCCTCGAAAATAGGCAACTTAACATAATTTCATCAAAAAATTTTAAGTACAGCCCTGATTATTTTTTGTCACTTCTTTTTCCTCTCCTCCTTCTATCCTCCTTAGAATCACATTTTCTCAAAAAATTACGTGTCTGGCATCCTTTAAACTGAGATTTACAAGCACAAAGATCAGTGAGATGTTGACTGATGAAGGGCCAAACAGAGAATGATAATTGGCGCCAATTTCGGGATGACTGCGTCACTGCGCATGCGCAGTAGAGGCGTAGTATGGAGGTCCTTTAGGACATGATTTCTTTTTGTTTTGGATGCAAATTTTGGGGATTGGGGGGCCAAATTTGTGTTTGGCCCTGGTTTTGTTAGAGTTAGCACCAGCTAAGTCTGGGTCATTGGTACAGTATAAAAATATAGAAGGTAGCAACTAGTTTACATCTGTTTATGTAGGTTTGTTTTGCTAACAAGAGTCAGGAGGAATCCTCTGTTTGGTAACACTATTTTTTATAACTCCACTCTAGAAGAGAATGGGGGATATACTGGATTACATGCATCTCTCCATCTGCATCTATCCATCCATCCATCTGCAGCGATATCTAACCAGTGAGTGGATGGATTTCAGTGAAATTTGGTAGGATGTATCCTTATGACAAGTCACTCCTGTACATGTTAGAAAAATGTTGTCCACATTTTTTCAACAGAGTTACAGACCTTACTTTGTTTTTAATTCATTTATGCTTCATTGGTACAGCACTGCAGTGGGAGTATGAATTGCCTTCAGCAATAGCTCTTGTTATATTTGGTGGAAAAATCTGCCTTCAGCAGGCAAAGATTTATTTATTTATTTATTTACTTAACTGTTGAGTGCTCAATTATTTTTATGCCCCTGTAACGAATAGTTGGGGGGCATATTGTTTTACCCCTGTCCATCCGCCAACCTGATAGACCGCCCGCCCGCCCACCTACCAGCCAGCCCACCATCCATCCATCCATCCATCCATCCATCCATCCATCCATCCATCATCTGTTCGTCCATATGCCATCCATCTGTCTGTCCATCCATCTGTCTTTCCATCCATCCATCCATCCATCTGCATCTATGGTACATTGTTTGTCCGGCTAACTCCTCTCACAGTTTTCAAGCTAGAACTTCTTTTTTTTTATTTCACAGGATGTTTGTACATATACCAGAAGTGTGCATATTGTCAGGATTTTGATTTGCTTCAGTATTTCACAAAATTACACGTTGTTGAACTTAGTAAATTTTTTGTAGAATTTTACTTTTATGGTACGTGGTTTGTCCAGCTGACTTCTCTCACAGTTTTGAAGCAAGGACCTTTTTATTTTACAGGGTATTTCTTCATATACCAAAGGTGTGCATATTGCCAAGAATTTGATTTTGTTCAATTTTGCACAAAATTATGGGTTGTTGAACTTTGTAAATATTTTTATACTGTACCAATGACCCAGACTTAGCTGGTGCTAACTCTAAAATATTTAGGGCCAAACACAAATTTTGCCCCCCAATCCCCAAAATTTGCATCTAAAACCGAAAATTACATGTCCTATATGGTCCTCCATACTTTTACTCCACTCCACTGCGCATGCGCAGTGTCAAGGAGGTCTCGAAATTGGCGCAATTATCATTCTTTGTTTCGCCCTCAATTCAGTTACATCTGACTGATATTTGTGCTTGTTAATCTCAGTTTAAATGATGCCAGACACATAATTATGAGAGAAATATAAGGAGGAAATAGGAGGAGAGGAAGAAACAGTGGAAGGAAATATTCAGGGCTGTAACTTATAATTATTTTACGAAATTATTTCATGTTACCTATTTTCGAGGCATGACCCTGTTGTGGTCATTCTTGCTATGAATGTTCCATTGTTTGATCAGTGTTTCCTCTCTCCCTTTCCTTTATTCCCCCCTAGATATTCTCCCATGCTTTTGGCTTATTTTTTGTAATGTTTATTACTAAAATTTCTTGGGAGTTTTGGCTTGGAAACGGAATTATTTTCTGTTTTTTACCCATGTTTACGTCCTCACCCTTGGGTGTTTAGGCGTTTTGGTCTGCATCTACCATCTGATGTTCTGCAGTTTCTTCTCTGGAAGTCTCTGTTTTGCATCAGATAGTGTTTAAATTGGTAACTGATTTCGGGCCATGTTTACCAGTGCCTGGAGTCATGTTTCCGGTTTATTATGTCTCCCCTTCCCAGAAGGGAGACATATTGTTTTAGTGCATATTCTTCTTCTTCTTCTTCTTCTTCTTCTTCTTCTTTCTTCTTTCTTCTTCTTCTGCATATTCTTCTTCTTCTTCTTCTTCTTCTTCTTTCTTCTTTCTTCTTTCTTCTTTCTTCTTCTTCTTCTTCTTCTTTCTTCTTCTTCTTCTTCTTCTTCTTCCATAGTGACCTACATGTGACCTTGACCTTTGACCTGAAGGTCAGATTTATGTGTTTTTTTAAGGGAAACATCACACAAACTTTGTCCGGGCCATAACTTTTTTGTCTTTTGACCTACACCTTAGATACTTGGCATGTGGATGTATCACCATGAACTGGTGTGCAGTGTACCATAGTGACCTTCATGTGACCTTGACCTTTGACCTGAAGGTCAGATTTGTGCTTTTTTCAAGGAAACTTTGTCCACACCAAAACTTATTTGTCTTTCGAGCCGGGCCTTAGATATTTGGCACGTGGATGTATCACCATGAGCCGGTGTGTCGCATACCATTGTGACCTTCATGTGACCTTGACCTCAAGGTCAAATTTATGTACTTCAAATAGGGAGTAATTGTCCAGACCAGAATTTCTTTGTTTTTTGACCTAGGACTTGTTTATTTGACATGTGGATGTGTCACCATGAGACTGCATGTCGTGACCTTCATGTGACCTTGACCTCAAGGTCAAATTTATGTACTTCAAATAGGGAGTAATTGTCCAGACCAGAATTTTTTTGTTTTTTGACCTAGGACTTGGTTATTTGACATGTGGATGTGTCACCATGAGACCGCATGTTGTTTACCTCGATGACCTACATGTGACCTTGACCTCTGACCTTAAGGTCAAATTTATGTACTTCAAATAGGGAATAATTATCCAGATCAGAACTTTTTTGTTTTTTGACCCAGGACTTAGATATTTGACATGTGGATGCATCGCAATTAGACTGCATGTCACATGTAATCATGACCTTCATGTGACCTTGACCTCAAGGTCAGATTTATGTACTTTAAATAGGGAGTAATTGTCCAGACCAGATTTTTTTTTTTTGGACATGTGGATGTGTCACCATGAAACCGCATGTCCGCTACCTTGATGAACTGCATGTGACCTTGACCTCTGGCCTCAAGGTCAAATTTATGTACTTCAAATAGGGAATAATTGTCCAGATCAGAACTTTTTTTTTTGACCTAGGACTTAGATGATTGACATGTGGATGTATCATAATGAGACCACATGTCATCATGACCTTCCTGTGACCTTGACCTCAAGGTCAAATTTATGTACTTCAAATAGGGAGTAATTGTCCAGACCAGAATTTTATTTTTTTTTGACATATGGATGTGTCACCATGAAACCGCATGTCCGCTACCTTGATGAACTGCATGTGACATTGACCTCTGACCTCAAAAGGAAGGGGAGACATATGTTTTAGTGTGCTAAAACACTTTCTAGTTTACACTTTTTGTTTATGTTGACAACGGTTACTTCTTATAGTGATTACTTGTCCTCTGCTTAGTTCAGTTCATAGCAAAATACATTTATATTGTCCGTAAGTGTTACATTAATTGTTTGAAATGATTTTAAAATTTTTGTCCGCACTTAGGCTTTTTTGGGATCCATTTGGGCTCATGGTTCCCATTGGGAACTTGGGCTCTTCTGGAAATTTTTTCAAAAATTGTTTTTTTTTAAATTATTTTCTTTTGAAATGTTATAATGGAGTATATTATATTATGTATATTTGTTTCAAGGGTTAGTGCGAGTAATATGACTGTGTATATTTTTTCTTGATGATAAAATATTGTTCAAATTGTAATACGAGGATATCTTCCTCTTATTCTCAGGTTCATTGTGTTTCTTATAGTCAATGTATAAACACTAATTTTTGCTCTGTGTGTGTTGATTGGTATGACAACGTTGGAGACGTGTGTCATGGTATTTTGTTAGCGGCGAGGGGTCCATTACGGTCCTCTCTCCGCAGGGTCACTCTATATTATCAGTTTCTTTTTCAGAATTCAGAGTGATGTTTCCGTGATGTCTTTAACAAGTGTGTCTCCTTCGTTGCAATATTAGGGCTAGCGGGAAAAGTGCTCATGTAGATACGTCAGTTTCGCCCGCTAGTCGACCCGGTGTCGCGACCATTCCCCAAATGGCTCAGCACCCGGGTTCGTCCGTCGTGGTCCAGGGAAGCAGATTGGGTGATGCAAGCACTATAAAACATCGAATGTGCACACCCAGCAACGACGGATCCAAGGATAGTACAGAGGAAGCCAGTCAGTCCAGTAGCTAGCTTGTCCAGGTCCACCCGGTCAGCGAGCGAGAGAGGTCCCCCTCTCTCTTGCATCAACATCTGTGCCGCGATGTTATTGTATGTTTGTTCGCTTAGTCGGAGTTTACGTCCTCTCCTCCTGCTCGGGATGCTGCGTCGCATGACAGTCCGACGCGGCTGTTATATTGGCTTCCTCATCCTCGTCAACACACACGACCGCACCTTGGCTATGTGACCACAGATTTCCAGTGGACGTTTGCATATTATATAAATGCAGGATTGAACGTCCCTGGTGCTCCTTCTTCGCCGACCAAGGAATACACTTCGACTAGGTCACTCCATCTGCTAGCCAAGGATACGAGGCCTTTCCAGTTGGGACGTTCGCATATTATATAAATGCAGGAATGAACATCCCCGGAGCTTCCAGCGGATAATTACGTAGGACCTCGATTCCACAGGTCTCATAGAGTAACATGAACAAGGTGTTGTTACCGTGATGTCTCCGTAAAGTGTGCTTCTGTCGTCACAGTCAAATGAAGAGTTAGCAGCAAAAGTGCTCATGTAGATACGTCAATTGCCTGGAGTTCCCTAGTAGGATCGATGGCTTTGGCGTCCCCTAGCTCGCCCGGTGTCTCGACCATTCACCGAATGGCTCAGCACCCGTGTTCGTCCGTTGCGGTCCAGGAAGGAGATTTGGGTGATGCGAGCACTATAAAATACAATGTGCACACCCAGTGACGAAGGATACGAGGATGGTACGGAGGAAACCTATTAGTCCGGTTCCTAGCTCGTCCAGGTCCATCCGGGCTTCGAGCGAGAGAGGTCCCTCTCTCGTTCTACAACATCTGGGCCCAGATGTTGTGGTACAAAACGTTCCTCAGTCGGAGCATACGTCCACCGCTCGAGTCACTCCGTTATATAGACAGTCCAGAGAGGCTGCTCTTTCGGCTTCCTCATCCTCACGGCAGCACACACGACCGCACCTTGGCTGTGTGACCAGTCATATTCAACCAACATCGCCGACCAGGGATTCTACGGCGACCAGGTCATGCCATCCGGTAGCCAAGGATACGAGGCCTTAATACTCCGGACGTTCGCATATAAGAAATATGCAGGAGTCAATGTCCAAGGAGCTTCCAGCGGCTAAATCCTGTAAGACCACAGCTCCACAGGCCTCCGTTACGGACGTGCTATCACAGATAGCACAAATTATCGCTGCATCCCAGCATCCGACAATAACTCTGTCGGATCGAGAAGTATCCGAGGAAACTGGGTTGGTACGTTCCGCTGCAGGTTCAAGCACGGACGACCAAGAATTACAAGTGGTCCGACAGGATGGCAAAAGGGATACGGAGGAGTTGTATTTTTCCCTTTCGGAACAACATAATTGCATCCGGCATTATCTTCTGACGTTGTTCATCCGGACCAAAATTGCTGCGTTGCCGGATAAGAGACTGATAGCGCCACTGGACTCAGAATTCTTATCGGTTTTGGGACATCATACCTCAGTTTCCGGCATAGTCCAGAAATGTCTCACGGACATTTGAACTATTGAATGACTCTATATATAACTTGCTACCTAAACGGGCAGGTCAGGTTTCTTATCGGCAAATGCTTTACATCTGCCTTTCATCAATTCAAGGAATAATTTCGAAACGGCAGGACAGAGCATTCCGAGAGTTTATCTGCATCTAGACGACCAGGCCGAAGACATAGTATTGTCTATACCGTCGTCTATGTTAATTCCAACCACGATGTTGGAAACGTCAATATCGTCTAGCAAGGTTAGCTTAGACACATTATCGTACGCAGATCACCTTACCAGAGCATTATCATTACGTCTCAAAGGAAAAGAATTCCAGGATGTACATCCTCCTTAAGAGTTCTTTCAAGGGCCTTAGCATTCTCCACGTATAACTCCTCCCTTTTAGTGGCGATATGGAGTTGGTTAGACATGACGTGGCCCTGGCTGCATTCACGCGTGTGGATAGTAAGGTGAAAAACTCTCTCAGAGTCGCTCCGGTCTGTGGAGAGTTTTCTCTTCGACGACAAGCTTTCCACATTCTATCATCAGATAACTAAGAAAGCTTCAGTCTCTCTGCTATTCAAATCCGCTTCCATACAGTCGGATTCAGCGGAGAAAAGTAGGACAGGCACTTCGGGGTGAATACGTCCAAGGAAAGTTCCTATAGAGGTTCCTATGTGTCCTCTACGTCTTACTCTAGAGACCGTCAGGGTAGCGACTCAGGTAGGGGCCGTAATACTGGCCGAGACATCCGGTCAAATGCCCCTAGGTCGACGGGGTGAGGTGCAGGCCATGGAGGACATGGTTTCTCTTTCCGCAAGCCTCGCAGGACCAGGAGGTAATGGTATTATCTTCTATCGTGTTCCAGTGAGCGGAAGACAGTCGAGTTTCTCAATCAATTGGGAGTAGATTATGGACGTCCTTTGGATTCAAGGGGTGATTTCGGAAGGACTATATTGTCCTTCAAACGAAAACATCCGTTAACTCGAAGTCTAAGATCCACTCAGCTTCTGTCAAGTCTGCAAGAAGAGGCTTGCTTCCATCAAAAGTCCAGTCTCTTCTGGAATGATCGCGGTTGAGATCATAGAAATCCAGGAATTTCCAGGTTTCTACCACCATCCTTTTCTGGTTCCAAAACCAGACGGCTTGTTCCGTCCACTCATAAAAACAAGCTGATCATGGCTCCAAGTTTCTATATGGAGACCATCCGATTGGTCAGTGTGAGTATTCGGGTGTACGACTATGCTACATGCATAGATCTCAAGATGCGTACTTTCACGTCATGGTACATCAGGCGTTAAGAAAGTATCTTCGCTTCCTCATCATAGGATTCGTGTATCAGCTCCGAGCAGTGTGCTTCGGTGTGAATCTAGCCCCCTGGGCTTTCACTCGAATAATGAACTCGGTAATGACTCATTTCTGAGCTCATTCATCTATGATAACGTCGGCCTACCTGGACGACATTCTTCATTCTATTTCAGTCTATTCTTTGGTCAGATGGATTCAATTAACTATCAGTACTGCTTATAATAATATCTTCAATCAGCAGTCTGGGCTTAAGTTTTAAACTCATGAAGTAAGAGTTCTTTCTACATCATGGGCTTACGCTAATAGTGTTGTTATTACAGATCTAATGAGGGCTGCATAGTGGTTTCAGCCTTCCGTGTTCACGAATTTGTACCTTAGAATATTGAGTCCATTCCTGGAGATCTGCATTTTTTAGGTCTCTTATCTGTTGCTCAGAATGTGGTCCACTAAACAGTTGCAACTATAGTTATGTAGGCTTTTGGTTCCGGCAGTGACTCTGTCCTGCTGTCCTCTCCACTCTGGAGTATTTGATCCAGGGCAAGGGGAAGGGGGGAGGGGGGGGGGCAGGTGTTCCCTTAGGTCACCTGCTTTATAGTGTAAAGCAAGGGAATACCTCCCTTGGAATCAGTAATTCCAGTCGGTACCAGGATTATTTTAAAGTGTAAAGCTAATGTTTACTCATCCATGTAATATTTTTAAAGTGTAGCTCGGTGTGAAGCATTTGTCACGTGTCATACGTGTGTTAATATACAATCCTTGGACACTTTTACTGAGTACAAAGAGTCTCATTTCTCTGGACTTCCTTTATTTATTGGCTTACCTTTAAAAATAATTAGTATAAAGGGTTATACTGGATGTTAATAGAGATCATTGATGTTATTGTGCTCAGTTACAGAATGGTGTTGTGTCTTTCTTCTTTGATAAGAATAAGAAAGATACATGTAAAGCCTGTCTCTCCTTTTCTCCTTGAGGGGATAATTCTGTCACATGTAATTGAGCCTATTGGAATTTCCTTTATGTCCTAGGTCCTCCAACCTTTTTACTATTCAGCTAAGTCTGGAACATTGGTACAGTATAAAAATGTTAAAAAATTTATAGTAATTTATATATTTTTTATACTTACCAATGACCCAGATGGGGATGGCCCTCCCATGAGTTAGGAACTCATACCTCCCCGCTGAGTACATAACGCTTACCAGGCACTGGTTGTAAGAATGATAATTGCGCCAATTTCGAGACCTCCTTGACACTGCACATGCGCAGTGGAGTAAAAGGATGGAGGACCATATAGGACATGTAATTTTCGGTTTTAGATGCAAATTTTTTGGGATTGGGGGGCAAAATTTGTGTTTGGCCCTAAATATTTAAGAGTTAGCACCAGCTAAGTCTGGGTCATTGGTAAGTATAAAAAATATATAAATTACTATAAATTTTTTAACTTTTGTGAAATTTCAAATGTAGGATACATGATTTGTCCAGCTAACTCCTTCCACAGTACATATGTAAATTAAAGTACATGGTAGAACTCGTCAGGGCATCATTTGTGTCTTAGAGACACAGCACATGTACGAGTAACAAATCACTGTTTGCTCTTTAACCTCCTATGTCCATGTGTTGTGCTGGGGCATGCTTCAGTCTAGTTCAAAGATGATTTGAAACATGGGTATTTTTTTCCAAGATACCACGCTACCAGCTAGAGTAGCCTTAGTTTAGCAAGATTTTGTTCCTTAATAATTAAACAAGCCACAGATATCCCCATCATATGTGAAAGCACAGGCTGGGCTTATGCATGGAGGTGTTCAGTTGGGCCAATTGACGGCTTGGTATGATACGGTGAGGCAAGCAATCAAACGTATGCCTGGATGGAAAACGTATATCATATATATTATAATAATTTTGTCTAAATAAAGCTCAAACAGCACAGGAGAAAAGCAATTTTCACCCAGCCCTTGGTCCGACGAAGACCCTCCTCAGGGTACAGACACAACAAGAAAAAACACACACAGACGACAAAAGAAATGAATTATAATAATATATAAAAACTGAAAGGGTCCCAACTCTTAAAATTACAGTTAAAACTAGAAGTCCTGTCACGAATAGTGCACTTATGTAGGCTTAATTGCGCGTTGGAATTGCGCGCAATTGCCATATCGAATGGCATCCAAAGCACGGCAGGTTCTCCTGGTTACTCATAGCAAACACATGCAATGTTTCAGCCAATGGACCTCCGGGTTACCCGGAGGTCCATTGGGTGAAATATTGCTTGTGCACAGGCCATATGTACAGAATTTGATAGTTTTACTTGGGCCTCAACGCGCAGATTAACGCGCAAATCAACGTGCTATTTGTGCGCATTTCATGACAGGACTTATAGTTTTAACTGTAGGAAACACACCCCAGTCGGAATCAAATGTATATTTGATCTCTTTCATAACAGTTTGGATTTTAAATACATTCAGAATTTATTTGCTATACATTTGGCTGTCATGTGATACTGTTTTTGGTGAAATTGCTTCAACCATTGTTGAGATTTTCAATAAAATTTTTGAAAAAATACAGAGATATCAGGAAATGTCGTTTAAGTTGTCCAGCATCGGTCTTGTTTTGCACCAAAATCAGTGCCAAAAATGTATTTAGAAAACTGTTGGACATACTATGTTAATTTTTATTTACTCATGGTGGTGCAATTTCAAACAGAGTTGGAACATAATTCTGTTGAATTTCGATTCAGGTTCCTTATTAAGACATTCATAATTTTAATTCATCGCCATTCTCCTCTGCTCAGTATTCCCATTGCCAAGTTTGAAGATCATGTGACCCCTTATTCTCGAGTGTCAGTGTTTTGTTTCATTGGTTGGAGCCTTCTCGGAGTTGTCTACAGGTAAGGCTGTTTATTTACTGACATGACAAGATCGCAGAATAGCAAAGATTAAAAAATCATATTATTGACTTTAAAACAAATGTCAAGCTGAATTCAGTATAATGTGGTTTGAAAAGATGCTAAAATTTCTATATATATAATATATATTATATGTTTCCAGACCCTTGTGTGTGAAAGGCCTGCACCTGTTTAACCCATAAGTCGCCATACTGTCACAGACAGCCCCTTTTACAGTACGTGGAGAGTGTATTATCACTAAATCATCCTCAGAGTGGAGATTCCACCCAAGC
Source organism: Pictodentalium vernedei (assembly GCA_031216915.1). NCBI lineage: Eukaryota > Metazoa > Mollusca > Scaphopoda > Dentaliida > Dentaliidae > Pictodentalium > Pictodentalium vernedei. The sequence goes on along the minus strand of CM062289.1, from coordinate 113,992,307 downwards.
AATAATTGCAAATTTGTTGCAAATCATAACAAGCACAAGCAAAGTTTTAGTCAATGGACTTCCGGGTTAAACCCGGAGGTCCATTGGCTGAAACATTGCTTGTGTTTTTAGTCGATATATACAAAATACGAAAGTTATAGTTTGGGTGATAACTCCACTCCGTGGGTGATTTAGTTACAATCCACTCTCCACGTACTGTATATTGCTCTGTAAAAGTTGTACATGTATTCTTCCTTGAGAGCCCTACTTGTAGGATGCATTTATTTTGACAGTGTTTTGATATCACTGTTAGCTGCCTGTACAGGCAGCCAACAATGATGTAGAAACACTTTTAAGTCATCTGCTCCTGTGCACATGTATATATGGTAGTTATTATACCCCCGCTTCGAAGAAGTGGGGGCTATATAGGAATCGCCCTGTACGTCCGTCCGTCCGTCCGTCCATCCGTACGTCCGTCCGTACGTCTTTCCGGACATGAAATTCTTGTGTGCGCAACTCCTCCTACATTTATCAATCAATTTGGACAAAACTTTTCAGACATCATCACTACTAAGTGAACATGCGCATATTCCAAGATTTTTGATCTGCGACAATTTTAACCAGGTTATCTCCCTTTGACTTAGATTTATTATGTCTTTCCGTTCGAACAAATTCTTGTGTGCTCAACTCCTCCTACATTAATGAACCGATTTTGATGAAACCTTTCAAACATCATCTCTACTAAGTGAACATGTGCATATTCCAAACTTTTTGATCTGCGACAATTTTAACCAGGTTATCTCTCTTGAACTTTGATTTAATATGGGTTTCTGCATGAAATTCTTGTGTGCGCAACTCCTCCTACATTTATCAATCAATTTGGACGAAAGTTTACAGACATCATCACTACTAAGTGAACATGCGCATATTCCAAAATTTTTGAGCTGTGGCAATTTTAACTAGGTTATCTCCCTTTAACTTAGATTTATTAAGGGTTTCTACATGAAATTCTTGTGCGTGCAACTCCTCCTACATTTATCAATCAATTTGGACAAAACTTTTCAGACATCATCACTACTAAGTGAACATGCGCATATTCCAAGATTTTTGGTTGGCGACAATTTTAACCAGGTTATCTCCCTTTGACTTAGATTTATTATGTCTTTCCGTTCGAACAAATTCTTGTGTGCGCAACTCCTCCTACATTAATGAACCGATTTTGATGAAACCTTTCAAACATCATCTCTACTAAGTGAACATGTGCATATTCCAAACTTTTTGATCTGCGACAATTTTAACCAGGTTATCTCTCTTGAACTTTGATTTAATATGGGTTTCTGCATGAAATTCTTGTGTGCACAACTCCTCCTACATTTATCAATCAATTTGGACGAAAGTTTACAGACATCATCACTACTAAGTGAACATGCGCATATTCCAAAATTTTTTAGCTGTGGCTATTTTAACTAGGTTATCTCCCTTTAACTTAGATTTATTATGGGTTTCTACATGAAATTCTTGTGCGTGCAACTCCTCCTACATTTATCAATCAATTTTGACGAAACCTTTCAAACATTATCACAACTAAGTGAACATACGCATATTCCCAAATTTTTGATCTGCGACAATTTTAACCAGGTTATCTCCCTTTAACTTGGATTTATTATGGGTTTTCAAATGGGATTCTTGTGTGTGCAACTCCTCCTACATTAATGAACCGATTTTGAATACATGTTGCACATTGTAAATGTGTTTTTCCAAATGTAAACCATATATGTGTGGGCTCTTTAAGTATTCAGTGCTGTTCTGTGGAAGGCCACATGCAAATACAAATTTCAACAACAAAAAATGATCTTTATGTATACATTTCCTTATGGCCTTCGCCTACATGATCAGAAGTGCATTCCTCTAAAAACCCAAAGCGGGGGTATTAATCACCTTCAGTGATAGTTCTAGTTAACTCTTTCAACACGAGAGGCCGCTTTTCTGGTCCAGGAACACGATACATCATAATTTCATTAAATAGCATGGCTACTAAGTGAATGTGTGTGGTAGAACAATTAATATTTTCAACATGCAGCCTGAAGGCTGCATGTTGAAAATATTAATTGCTCTACGCCCAAATAATGGATATGGACTCTTCCAGTTTCTGCCATTTAACTGGCATGGAAGATTATTTATATTTATTTATTTATTGGTGTTTAAGGTCACATACTTATGCACGATGGCTGATCTTGACCATGACAGTTTTACGGGTGGAGGAAGCTGGAGTACCCGGAGAGAACCACCGGGCATCGTCGACAACTGACAGCTCCTCAACATTCTAACTCTGTTCAATAGTGATGGGCCGATCATCGGGAAATATAATCGGAAGCCGCCGATTACGGGCCATCGGAAAATAATCGGTAGTCGTCGGTAAACATTGGCACACCCGATTATAGTGTGGAACTTTCACACGTTGCACCACCGGACACCTACTTTCAAATCGCATAGTGTGAAAAACCTGGCCTCTTAAAAATCACATGCCTAGATTTTTGCCCTGCATGTGAATGAGCGCTAAAACTGAAACAAAAAGTAGTAAATTACAGGTAATAACTGTTTGCCTCTCCCCGCACCTTAGTCTACTGTGACTACATGACAGTCGATTTTCTCACTGAAAACTGAAACATATCCAGTTTTAATTCCGGCTCATTTTTTTTAATGCGCATGTCGTGTTATAGCAAATGAAACAAAGTTCAAAGGTTAATTTATCGAATTTTATTCATAAAATATAGTAAGGTGAATTCTGATTGGCTAGCAAGCAGTGAAATCGTCGGTTACAACCAACCGCATTGCTTGTACCAAATAATTTCACATGTTTATCTTTCTGTGTGCTATGGACGTTTCGGCCTCAGAACATTTCGGCCCACTAAATAATTCCACGTTGTTTATCTTTGCGTGAAATAGGGATGTTTCTGCCTTGGGATGATTCAGCCCAGAGACGTTTCATAGTTTCAGCATGAGTCATTTCGGCCTCTGTATACTCTGTGTCAACACCGAAGTCCCTGAGTAGCAAACTAAACCTTTGCTGCTACAAAATAAAAGTGAAAGAAGGAAGAGTATCCCCCCCCCCCCCCCCCCCCCCCCCACACACACACACACACACCTTTAACCTTCATCTGAATTGCATCATAGCCTGCAGTAGGTCTTTCCATTTGTATCTGACGCGCACTGTACTGCTGGACTCGACTCTCTTTTACACATGTTATTCAGCACCAATCCCCACGACGGAGTGGGGATTGGGGCTGAAGAAAACTCATAATTCGTATTTGTCTTTCGCTAAGGAAAGACAAATACAAATTATGAGTTTTATTCAGCCCCAATTCCCACCCTGTCATGTGGAAACTAGTTGCTGTTATTTAGAAGGATGAATACGAAAACCGGTATGCTTTGACAGTGTTTGGGTCCATGTGTTAATTTTTGTGAAACCCTGCAGCAGCACGTGTTGACATCATTGTCGTTTGTTCTATTTTTAATATTGGAAAATTTTGTTGGTGTTCAGTGCACTGAATATGTTTATTCGAAGCAGTAATTACACTGTTCTGTTGCTGGTGCATGGTTTATACTGCATTATATGGATTTATTTATCAGACCCTTTCATTATTGTCGTCATTTCAGGTCAGCTCAACATAACATTTGTGGGTTTTTTTCTTTCCAAATAGCGAAGGAGTCTAATGAAAGCACACGTTTTAAAAACAAAAATTTTATTGGTCAGTTCATCAGACATGTCAGTTTGAGAAGGAAAACAATACTTACCTGTCAATAAGTAAAGAACAAGTTTGCAAATAATGTTGTTTCAATAATTCTATTTCCATTGTACCATATATTGTGCATACAATACATGTTTTTAACATAAAACAAAGAAAGAAAGATAAAATATTCAACTGAAAAGAAAATCATTGTCATTTGGGATTTATGTTTCACTGCGAAACACCAGTTCGGGACGATCTTTGAGTGGGTGTTCGAAAATTTTGAGGCTTAAAAAAAATTATTTTTTGATGAAAAACATGGTGTCCGAAAACAATGTGTCCGAAAATTTAGATGAAATACAATATGTAAATGTTAATTTTACATTTACTAACTTTAATTTTAACACTGCATTGAATGTAAGCATTATTTTTTATTCAACTGTAATAATTGGTTATCGGATTGGAATCGGCCGATTATGAGGACTCAATAATCGGTAATTGGCATACAGGTAAAAACCATGATCGGTCCATCACTACTGTTCAAGATCCGTTCAAGCAGGGTTACAGTGGTTGAAGACATGTGCACCATCGACGTGCAGTTCGCCTTAGTACACGGCATCATTGTGCCCCCATGTAGGCAACCAGGATAAAGTGCCTTGCCCAAGGACACAACGCGGGTCGTCCCAGATGGGGATCGAACTCGGGACCTCTAGCATAGATGACCAACAGTCTACCACTGAGCCACCGCGCTCCCTGGCATGGAAGATACCACCAGGATTAAAACAGGCTTTGTTTTGTTCACAAGAATACCTCCACTCGGTAACCATAGTTTATTACTTGATAGAAAATCTGGCTTCAGCATGCAATGAATTAAACAATAAGAAAAAGATGTTCAGATTGACTGGTTCTGTAACAAAAGAATTCTGATGAACAAGATTCATCTCAACTGCAATTATGATGGCAAATGAAACTTCAACACCTTTTCTTTACATATTCATGTACAGTAAAATGTGAATAAATAACAAATTCTAGATTAATGAATTCAGAACTGAACCACAAAAGAATGGTTTCAAAGCATGGATCTTGAGCACCGCAGACAGAAATATAATAGTTGTGTTAAATTATTACGTCGATTGATTATGTTTTTCAATAACAAACTGAAGACCAAGTTCAATTGTCAGATTTCTAATGCAAGTAATTACACAGTCATTGGACATGATTGTGCATTAACTTAGTTTATGCATGTTAACACTTTGGTTCCATGGTATAATAAATTTAAATTTTGATGTCTTCTTTATGATAACAAAAGAAAGGCCAAGTTTGATTTTCAGTCTTTTTTTCTTGTAAAATGGTAATTCTAGCCCTCTTTTGTTCTCCTAATTATCCAGGGGTTTCTCAACAATTGTGGCTGCGTGGGCAGCATGGACACATTCTTTGTGGTTTATCCAATTAATAGGTTATACTGTTTAACTTGTATGTAGTCTGCAGGTTAAGTATTTATTTAACTATGGTCTGGTGAATAGTTTGGTATTGAACATTTATATACACCCCCATGGGAAGTTAAGCAGTGCTTCTTTACTGTGGTAAACAAGCTCTGTTTTACTGGTAAAATAGGACCTAGTCACCAATGCTTGGGGTGGAAGTCCTCTAAAATGGGTAACATGAATATAAACGATTGACTGAACTTGACTTTATCGCCATGTTGCGGTCATGATTAGCCATTGTGTAGAAGTATGTGACCTTAAACACCAATAAATAAATTTATATACACAATCAGGGACCAGCCGTGAGGGCGACTAGGGCAATTAAGTCGCCCTTCTAAGCCCAAAGTCGCCTAGAAAAATAGTCCGGCGATTACAAGTCGCCCTCTAAGAATTGGCCAAAATGAGAAAAGGCTGAACTGAGTGATGCAAGGTTTACATGAAAACGAGTATTTTCAAAAATCGAATGTGCTCGAGTGTGATAAATGGGCATTTTAATTCGTCAAATAAACGTCCATTTATTTAAAATCACACGACAAGCAATTGTCCATTGTCGCTTTTGGCAGATTTTTTTATTTCTATTTTGTTGTGTTCCAGTCGGAGCTTCAAGTGTCGAAACGAAAATAGGTGACTTACGCGACTCAACAAAACAACCCAGTTTGAAAGTAGGTTACGTCGCTTAGGATGCCGAAAATGTATACACAACGGACGTATTTTATAACACATTATATTTTAATACTGTACCAATGACCCAGACTTAGCTGGTGCTAACTCTAACAAAACCAGGGCCAAACACAAATTTTGCCCCCCAATCCCCAAAATTTGCATCCAAAACAAAAAGAAATCATGTCCTAAAGGACCTCCATACTACGCCTCTACTGCGCATGCGCATGCGCAGTGACGCAGACGTCCCGAAATTGGCGCCAATTATCATTCTCTGTTTGGCCCTTCATCAGTCAACATCTCACTGATCTTTGTGCTTGTAAATCTCAGTTTAAAGGATGCCAGACACGTAATTTTTGGAGAAAATGTGATTCTAAGGAGGATAGAAGGAGGAGAGGAAAAAGAAGTGACAAAAAATAATCAGGGCTGTACTTAAAATTTTTTGATGAAATTTTGTTAAGTTGCCTATTTTCGAGGCATGGGCCTCTTGTTGTCATTCTTGCTAAATGTTGCACTGCTTATTCAGTGTTTCCTCTCCCCTAGCCTTCTAAAGTCCCCCCTTGCTTTTGGCATATTTTTGAGAAAGTTCATTTCTAAAATTTCCTGGGAGAGTTGCTTGGTTACAGAATGTTTTCTGTTATTTTCCCCATAGTTACGTTTTCACCCATGGGTGTATAACGTTTGTGTTCTGCATCTTCCATCTGATGTTCTACAGATTCTCCCCTGGGAGTCTCTGTTTTGCATCAGATAGAGTGTAATTTGATGACTGATTCCGGGCCAGTTTTTTCAGTGCCTGGAGTCATGTTTTCTGGTGTTTTACACTGTTTGTTTACATTGGCAACAGCCTTTTTTGAGGGGGGCTGTTTGCCTTTGCTGTAGTTTATCTCACTATAAGATACATTTATATTATCCGTAAGTGTCTCATTAATTATTTAATATAAATTTAAAATTTTTGACCACACTTTGCCATCGGATCCATCGGGGCTCAACGTTACTTTTCAGCAACTTGGGCTTCGCTGAAAAAATATTTTTTCAAAATTATTTTGATTTGCAATTGTTTTTTCATTTATTAATGGATCATGTTATTATGTATCTTTGTGTCAGGGGTTTTTGCGAGTAACTAGGACTTGTTGTTGTCCTTTCACAATGAAGGGACATTGTTCAAATTGTAATAGGAAGAAATCTTCCTCTGACTTTCATGATCATTGTATTAATTGTAGTCAGTGTTCTCGCATTAATCCCTGTCCTATATGTGAATATTGGGATGAGAAACATTGGAAACGTGTGTCACGATATGTTGTTTCTGGAGAAAGGGCTATGCCGGCTCTTTCTCCGCAAGGTCACTCTACTCTCTCGGTTTCTATTTCAGAGGAACCAGAACAGGGTGATGTTTCCATGTTATCTTCTACAAGTGTGCGTCCGTCGTCACAAATGAATACAGAGCTAGCGGCAAAAGTGCTCATGGAGATTAGACAAATGTCGTCCGCTAGCTCGCCCGGTGTAGCGTCCATTCACCGAATGGTTCGGCAGCCGGGTTCGTCCGATGCGGTCCAGGAGGAAATTCTGGGTGATGCGAGCACTATAAACATAATAGATGCACACCCAGTGACGGCGGATAGTAAGCGAGAACGGAGGAAGCCTTTGAGTCCGGTTCCTAGCTCGTCCAGGTCCAGCCGGGCCGCGAGCGAGAGAGGCCCCTCTCTCGTACAACATCTGGGACCAGATGTTGTGGTACAAAATGTGTCTTTAGCGGAGCATACGTCCGTCGCTCGGGACGCTCCGTTGTATAAGCAGTCCGCAGAGACTGTTAAGGCTTCCTCTTCTCGTCAGCGCACACGACCGCACCTTGGCTGCGTGACCGCCGATATATTACCAGCTTCGCCGATCAAGGATTCTTGAGCCAGGGAATCTAGACCGATGGACTCCGGACGTTCGCATAGGAAAAGTATGCGGGAGCCATCTGATGCGGAGCTGCCCTCGGCGAAGCAGCGAAAGACTGCGCCTCCACAGGTCTCGACGCCGGACATTCTTGTGCAGATAGCACAGCTTATCGCAGCATCCCAGCAGCCGACAGAAACGGTGTCGGATCGAGAAATATCCGACGGCGCTGGGTCGGTACGCTCCGCCGAAGCATCGGGGGCGGACAACCGGGAACATCATGAGGTCCGACCGGATGGTGAAAGGGATACGGATGACTTGGAGCTATCCCTTTCGGAACAACATAAAGCTGCTGTGGACTTCATCCGGCACTTTCTCCCTCAAGTTGTTCCGTCGGGCCAGACTGCTGCGGTTCCGGACAAGAGGATTATAGCGTCATTGGACTCTGAATTTTTTGAGCGGTTCAGGGACATCGCTCCCGAGTTTCCGTCGCAGTCCAATAATGTTGCAAGAACATTTGAATTATTGAACGACGCTATATTTAAACTTGCTTCCAAGATGGGGAAAGCAGGTTTCTTGTCCGCTAATACTCTCAACCTGCCTTTCATTAATGCAAGGAATAAATTCGATACGGCAGGACAGGGTATCCCGAGAGTTCCTCTGCGTATGGACGACGAGGCGGAAGACTTAGAGCTATCATTACCATCGTCGGCTTCTATTCCAACCGCGGTGTTGGAAACAGCTATTGCGTCTAACAGAGCCAATTTAGATGCCTTATCTTACGCAGATCACCTTACTAAGGCGTTATCACTGCGCCTTCAAGGGAAAGAGTTTCAGGATATACAATCCTCTTTAAGACTTCTTTCAAGGGCAGTAGCTTATTCCACGTGTAACTCCGCCCTTTCAGTGGCAAATCTAGAGTTGGTTAGATGTGACGCAGCCCTAGCTACATCCACACTAGTGGATACTAAGGTGAAGAACTCTCTTAGAGTCGCTTCGGTCTCAGGAGAACTTCTCTTTGACGGCAAGCTTTCTGCTATTTATGATAAAATTACAAAGAAAGCTTCGGATTCTCTGTTGTTCAAATCAGGAGACAAGAATAAGACAGGCACTTCTGGGTCTAATGCGCCCAAGAGAGGTTCCTATAGAGGTTCCGGTGCGTCCTCTTGGTCTTATTCGAGAGACCGTCAGGGTAGCGACTCTTGTTCGGGACGTCCTTCAGGCCGGGACAATCGGTCGGACGCCCCGAGGTCGACGGGGCGAGGTGCGGGTCGTGGAGGACGTGGTTTCTCCTACCGCAGGTCCAGGAGGTGATGGCTTAAACCTCTATCGCGTACCGGTTGGCGGAAGGTTGTCGAGCTTTTCTCAAGAATGGGCGTCGATTACGGACGACCCTTGGGTGAGAGGAGTGACTTTGGAAGGTCTAAAGATATCCTTCAAACGAAAGCCTCCATTAACTCGAAGTCCAAAGTGGACTCATCTTCCGTCAAATCCGCAGAAAAGAGACGCTCTGTTATCAGAGGTGCAGTCTCTTTTAATGAAGAACGCGGTAGAGGTCATAGAAAACCAGGAATCTCCGGGATTCTACAGCCATCTGTTTCTGGTTCCGAAACCAGACGGCTCGTTCCGTCCAGTCATAGATTTGAGCTGGATAAACAAGCTGATCGTCGCTCCGAAGTTTTATATGGAGACGATTCGGTCGGTCAGAGCGAGTATTCGGGTGAACGATTATGCAACAAGCATAGATCTCAAAGATGCGTACTTTCACGTCATGGTACATCCGACATTCCGAAAGTACCTACGCTTCGCAGTCCTAGGAGTGGTGTATCAATTCCGGGTGATGTGCTTCGGATTGAATCTAGCACCCTGGGCTTTCACTCGGGTAATGAACTCGGTAATGATCTATTTCCGAGCTCATTCGTCTGCGGTGACGTCGGCCTACCTGGACGACATTCTTCAGAGGTACGGCAACGAGTTAACGCTTCAGAACGATGTTCAGAATCTTCTTCTATTGCTCCGACGTCTCGGTTTTATAGTAAACGAGGAGAAGTCGGATCTGGTGCCGTCCAAGTCATTCACTCATCTGGGAATGAGCTTCGAGACGCACAACAATCTCGTTCGTTTGCCGTTAACCAGAGCGAAATTAGTCAGTTGTTACGCTTGCTGTTGTCTGCACGCAGACAAAGTCACGGCGAGAGAATTTATGAGACTGATAGGTCTGTGCGGAGCCGCCGCGGATCTCATTCCGATGGGGCGGTTACGCACACGTCGTCTTCAAATTTTCTTGACTCAGAATTGGAGTGTGAAAATTCATTCGCTCGATGTAGACGTTCTCTTGTCAGATCAAGTGAAACAAGAGATTCAGACTTGGGCAAACATTCAGTGGTTAACTCAGGGAGTTCCGCTGCAGTTGCCGGATCCGAGTTTTACCATTATGACGGATGCCAGTCAAACAGGTTGGGGTGCATCATTAATTCCAACGGATTCCAGATGCCAGGGTCTTTGGGATCCGCAATTCCTGTGCAAGCACATAAACATCAAGGAAATGATGTCAATTTGGCTTGCGTTACGTCACTGGATGGACATTATTCACAATGCTCATGTCCAAATCCTATCCGACAATACGACAGTAGTGGCGTATATACGGAATCAGGGAGGCACTCATTCAGTTCCGTTGTTCAATCTAACGGAAAGAATCCTTCTGTTTGCGCTAGAACATCACGTTCTTCTTTCGGTCCGTCACATACCGGGTCGTCTGAATGTGCTAGCAGACTCCCTTTCACGAAAGGGTCGCTTGTTGCCGTCGGAGTGGACTCTCAACAAACATGTATTCAATCAGATTTGCTACCAATGGGAACGGCCAATGATAGACTTATTTGCGACACATCTCAACAATCAGTTGCAGACGTATGTGTCTCCGTGTCCGGATCCAAGAGCATTTACAGTAGATGCTCTGTCGATCCCTTGGGACGGAATGATAGGATATGCGTATCCTCCAGCGCCGTTAATTCAACAAGCATTGCTAAAGATAAAACAATCTCAATGCAAGATTCTGTTGGTAGCATCTCTGTCGCCACAGAGACCGTGGATAAATCTACTCAGGTGTCTGTTGTGGGTCCTACCGCGAAAGCTTCCTCCACAGGAGGATCTTCTTTCGCAGGGGAAATCGCGCAACTCCATCACAACCCGCAAGGTCTCAACCTTCACGTTTTTCCGTTGTGCGGTCCTTCTTGCATGGCAAGCACTTTACTGGACGAGCAGTGGACGCGATTTCTAACTGTAGGAGGACCTCCTCTTCGCTAAACTATGCGGCTAAGTGGAAGGTTTTTCGTCGTTGGTGTAGGGATCATTCTGTAGATATATTCGATCCCTCTATACCAGACATTGCAAACTTTCTAGTATACTTGTTTGACGAAATCAAACTGCAGCCTGTTACTATAAAGGGTTATAGATCTATGTTATCTGATACCTATGCACATCATGATAGTTTACAAATTGGATCTAATGTCTCTTTATCTAAGTTGGTTAGAAACTTTTCGATAAATAGACCCAGAACTCTTAGATTAATTCCTAAGTGGAATTTAGCTTGGGTTCTTCTTAAATTGAAGGAAAAGCCATTTGAACCTCTTGGGACAGTAGATTTCAAATTCTTATCTTATAAGACAGCTTTTCTCTTAGCTTTCTCTTCTGCTAGAAGAGTCAGTGAGCTTCATGCACTGTCGGTGGATGATTCTCACTATCGTAGTGTCGGGAACACTATCACCTTCACTACTAATGTGGGTTTTTTAGCTAAGAATCAGGCTCCTAATAAATATCCGGAACCTATTGTTATTAAGGCTCTTCCGTCTTCAGACGGGCGTAGGCCTTTACTCTGTCCTGTTAGAGCGTTACGTATCTATAAACAGAGATCTCAGTTTATCAGAAAGGGACGGAAACGTTTCTTTCTGTCTTTGATGCCTAATAGAAAGGACATTTCGGTCCATTCTATTGCTAGATGGATTCAATTAACTATCCGTACTGCTTATGAAAATTTATCTTCTTCTCAGCAGTCTGTGCTTAAGATTTCTGCTCATGAAGTAAGAGCTCTTTCTACTTCCTGGGCTTATGCTAATAGTGTTGCTATTACAGATTTAATGAAGGCTGCTTATTGGTCTCAGCCATCCACATTTACGAATTTTTATCTCAGAAATATTGAGTCCATTTCTGGAGACCTGCATTGTTTAGGTCCGTTATCTGTTGCTCAGAATGTCGTCCACTAAACAGTTGCAACTATAGTTATGCAGGCTTTCTGTTCCGGCAGTGACTCTGTCCGGCTGCCCTCTTCGCTCTGGGCTATTTGACCCAGGGCAAGGGGAAGGGTGGGGGGGGGGGGGTTCCCTTAGGTCACCTGCTTTATAGTGAAAAGCAAGGGAATGCCTCCTCCAAGTCAGTATTTCTGAGTCGCTTCCGGGATGGTTTTAAAGTGTAATATTAATGTTAAAATTCATTCATGTCTTATTTTTAAAGTGTAGCTCGGTGTGAAGCATTTGTATATGTCAAGTGTCAAACGGGCTTTAATATACAATACTCGGACACTTTTAAATGACTATAAAGAGTCTCAATTCTCTGGACTACTTTATTTATTGGCTTACTTTAAAAATAATTAGTATAAGGGATATACTGGATGTTAATAGAGAACATGAATGTTATTGTGCTCAATTATTAAGGGTAGTGTATCTTTCTAATTTAATATTAAATAAGAAAGATACATGTAAAGCCTAATACTCCTTTTCTCCTTAAGGGGTTACCTCTTTTCTATATAGTTGAGCTTATTGGATTTTCCTCTATGTCCTAGGCCCTCCAGCCTGTTTACTATTCAGCTAAGTCTGGGTCATTGGTACAGTATTAAAATGTTAAAAAATTTATAGTAATTTATATATTTTTTATACTTACCAATGACCCAGACGGGGATGGCCCTCCCTGGAGTTGGGAACTCTTGCCTCCCCGCTGAGTACATAACGCTGACCAGGCACTGCCAGTAAGAATGATAATTGGCGCCAATTTCGGGACGTCTGCGTCACTGCGCATGCGCAGTAGAAGCGTAGTATGGAGGTCCTTTAGAACATGATTTCTTTTTGTTTTCGATGCAAATTTTGGGGATTGGGGGGCAAAATTTGTGTTTGGCCCTGGTTTTGTTAGAGTTAGCACCAGCTAAGTCTGGGTCATTGGTAAGTATAAAAAATATATAAATTACTATAAATTTTTTAACTTTCATTTCGATTTGCTGACGACTGTTAACTGTTGGGCTGTCTATTTCCAGAAAAACACGAATGGAATTGAAACACATGAAAAAAAGCTTTAGTAATGTCAAGAAAAGCTTTGTACAGGACACAAGTGTGCATGTGGACGATCTTGAAAAAGGGTCCTCCTAAACATCGGAATGACATGAAATGACGCGGAATGACACCGGAATGCCATAAAAATGATGCAGAATGACATTTCTTTTACAAAATACTTGACCCCAGCATGTATTTTGTTTATTAACTAACAAAGTACCTCCCAAGCAACCTTCTTACATCTGGTCCTGTTCACACTTTCAGACTTAGGAAATTATTAGCTTAGTAGACTTTGTTGAAAGGCAACCACAGGAGGGTGATGGGGGATTGGCACGAAGAAGAGGTGAGGGGTCATGAAGGAGAAGGTAGCAGTGGGGGATTTTCAGTCAATAATTACATTGTGATTTTTTAACCTGGCACAGATGCATCATAGACAACTGGACCTGGATTATTTGTATGTTAATGGAGGACCATAAATTGAAAATATGAAGGGGCGGCGGGGGTGCTACATGAATATTCTTAATTTTCCCACTTGCCTATGAAGTCTCCCTACATGACTCTGCAGTCTCCCTATTTTTTCTGGAGGGAGACTTGAAGTCTCCCTAAAATTCCCCCCTAGACTGGTCCGTGTACACAATTGGAAAGATTATTTTATAAAGGAGTATTGAATTATGTAGGAACCCTTGTACTGACATTGTGAATTGATTTCCTTTCAGAGTGAACAAGAACATGAAATAAAGATATCAGAACAAAGAGAAAAGCAAAGGGAGTTGATTCAGCAGTTAAAATCTCAACTGGAAGACTTAGAGACATATGCTTATGAGGTATGGACTTACAAAAAATTGTTTATTTCTTAGGCAATCTTTCCTCAATTTAATATTGAGGGAGGGTGTTCTTTTTATAGTTCATTTTATTTTATTTTTTTTTTTGTTACACAAAACAGTCCTGAAAATACTTATTTATTTATTTATTTATTTATTTATTTATTTATTTATTTATTTGTGTTTAAAGTCACATACTTCTGCACAATGGCTAATCATGAACATGACAGTTTTACAGGTGGAGGAAGCTGGAGTACCCAGAGAGAACCACCAAGCAATGGCAAGCAACTGTCAGCTCCCCATCTTACTAACTCCACACAAGCAGGGTTAGCATTGGTTAAAGACAAGTGCACCATCGACGTGCAGTACACCTTAGTACATTGCGCCACCGTGCCCCCACGTGGGCAATGGGGGTGAAGTGTCTTGCCCAAGGACATAACATGGTTGCTGCAGGTGGGATTCGAACCGAGGACCTCTCGGGTTGCAACCTGCACCTCTACCTACTGAGCCACTGCGCCCCCTGAAAATACTTATAATTAGAAATTTATTTCTCTGCTCAATATATTATGTTGAAAATAAATTGTTTTCAGCATGCAAAACTTTCTCATAATACAGCCGGGAATTTGATTGATTGACAATATTTTATTTCCAAACACACAAGATGAAAAGTACTAAAAACCCCAGAGATTACACAATAATGACAAAAATTGTGACTTGGAAAATGATTCCAGCAGTAAGCTGAGGCTCATGTAAGCTGTTCCACCTTTAGAATTAAACGTTGGGAGTATGGATGTCCAGCCAGAAATTTGACCAATTATTTCTTGTTTGGCAGATCTCAGTGAGCTCTGTGAAACAAGATTGATTGGTTAAAATGTTTAGTGCCTGCACTAAAAAATATTATCATTGAAGATATTTCCATGTGAAAAAAAAAGATTCCTGTAGCATATTTTAACCCCTAGCACCCTGGTAGTACAACAAAATTTTCTCTAATATCTCTGTTTTTCACTTGTGTAACTATGAATTTAACCAATTATATCTTGTTTGACAGAGCTTATTGAGCTCTGTCAAACAAGGTATATTTGGTTAAATATCAAACTGCATTATGGGAAATATTTGCTGCTGAAAATGTTGCCATTTTGAGAGACTGGAATTGGCGCCAACATCATTTTCTTATGTTTGGCCCAAAGTCACTAACAACTGAAGAGTCATCTGTGCTTTAAAATCTCATTTTTGAAGATGCCAGACACAAACCAATGATGGTTTTCATGGAATCGACAGTGTAGTAGGATGCTGGAATTGAATAACGGTGGTTTCGGATGTTCAGGGCTGTAACTTTATAATTTTTATGTAACATTATTCATATTCCCCAATTTCGGGATATGCTTCTGAACGTTGTCATTATAATATGACTCCACTGTTGTTTTGTTAGTATTCCTTCCCTTCCCTCTCCTGAACCCTCCTGTTATACTCCCAAGCTTTTTTTTTTATTGAAGAATTTTTTATTAAATTCTTGGAAGTTTAACATGTAAAACGGAATAGGTATTCTGTTTATCCCCTATTGTTATGTCCTGTTCATTACTGTTCAGGACGTTTTGTATTCTTGCATCTTTTAGTTTTTTCTTCATATGAAGATCTAGTTTTGCATCAGGTTGTTGTTGATTGGTGACTGACTTTGTGTATTTGTTGTGCCTGTTGTTGGTTAGTTTCCGGTTATTCCTCTTGACATTGTTATCTGTTCAATAACATTTTGGATTCATATTAATTCAGTGTTTAGTTAACCCTTTACCCAATGCAGACGATATCAGAATTTATTATTTTAAATATATTTTTTTTAAATTTTTTCAAAAAATTTCAACAAAACCATATCATGTGACCCTTCATTGGAACGAGCTCAATGAGCTCGTTCCAATAAGGGGTCACATGATATGGTTTTGTTGAAATAGTTTGAAAAATTTAATATTTTCATCTACTCAATTTGCATATTACGCGGGCGGATGCGGGTGATTCGTTAGGTAAAGGGTTAAAACAATTATTGTTTTTTCTATTAGAATACATATTATATCTTATTCCGGTAGTTTAGATTTAATTATTATTTTTTTTTTAAAAATTTATTTCGAAATTTTTTGTTTTTTTTCTATTGTTATGTATCCTTGCGTTGTTTATTCTGTATTATTATTGGGAGTGCAGTGGACTTATGTTTTTGGCGTCATTATTATTATATCCATTATAATAACTGGTACTTATTGTAAGTCCAGGAAGTCTCGGGATTAAAGGCTTGTTATTTGCAGATAGTCGCATGCTCCTTCAATACTTGTACTATGGGATGCGAACATTGGAAATGGGTGTCGACCTGTGTGGTGGGCGGTGAAGTTCCGATGTAGGAGCTTTCACAACTGGCTAATACTAGTCTTTCAGTCTCTTTTTTCAGAGGAACAAGAACATGGTGATGGTACCTTGACACCTGTCTGTTACGTGTTGTCGTTGTCGTACTCTGATGAGCCCTGCTCTGATGAGTAAACAGAGCTAGCTGCCATGGTGCTCATGATATTTGTACAGGATTAAAGCCATTAGAAGCTTAATTCTTTGCATGCAGCTAGCTCGAGCAGTGAAGCGGTCGGCTCTATATAGGAGTCGGGGAGCTGGGTAGGTCTGTTGCGGTCGAGTAGTATAATGTGGGTAGAGCGAGCACCTTGTAATGTAAAGTTCACCCAGTGACGATGGCAAAAGGAGAAAAAGCCTGAAAGTTTCTCTAGGGGACGTCGGGGTCGACTGGGTCCGTTGCAAGAAACCATAATGAGTCGGAACATGCATCGGGATGTTCCTTCCACACTGCAGCTGGGGTCAGCTTTGGTTATGGCTTTTTATAATTACATGGAAGCGCATGCAAAGGGGATTAGCCTACAACTTTCTCAACGGGATACTCGGTGAGATCTGGGGATCAGATCGCTAGTTGGAGAGTGTTCTCCATCCATCAGCAGTTGGGGGTCGACTGTTTTCTGTCGTGAGAAACTTCAGTGAGTCTGAGCATCCATCCGAAATGTGCGAGTCGGGATGCTTCTTCCACACTTCAGCCGGAGTCAGCTGTTGTTACGGCTTCCTCTTCTTCCATAAAAAAGCATGCTAAGGGGTAGAAAGAAGCCTACAAGTTTCTAAACGGATCGCTCGGCGGGGTCTTTAGCCAGACCGCGAGCTGGAGAACCCTCTCCATTCTGTCAGCAGTCAGGGATGACTGTTTTGGATCCGAGAAACTTTAGTGAGTTGGGACTCCCGTTCACGCTTGTGGTTCAGGACGCTCCTTCCACACTTCAGCTGGGGATGTTTGCAGCTATGGCTTCTTCCTCTGCTTCATCGATGAAGCACGTCAGACCCCAGACTAGCTATCCAACTGTGCATGTTCATGCTGTTCCACAGAGATGTTCCCAGTCTTCACCACCGAAGTCGGATCAACCTGTAGCTAGTCGTTCGAGGCATTTTTATATGGGACATGCATCGAAAGATCTGGGGACAGATCTCCGTCCTGTGAGCAGCATATGGTGAAGCGGATAATTGCTGCTCTCCAAGCCTCGTTCACAGACAGGCTGCTGCAGATTGCGCAGCATATTGCAGCATCCCAGTAGTCACAGGTTCTGCTGTCAACAGTCTCCGGTAGTGAGCTGTCAGATGGTGCTGGGTTGGTCTAGTTATCTGTACATTCGCATGGTGTTGACCATGTTTTCAGATGGAACATTCAGATGGTGAGAGGGCTACAGAGGTAGATTCTCCATCCCTCGCAGAACGGTACATTAAGACTGAATTTTTATTCATAAGCTCTTCAAATCTTGTTCCATCTGAACAAAAGTCTGCATTTGCTAGGCAAAAAACAGCTTAAGGTACTGGGCGAAGGAAAGACAAAGATCTTTCCTTCCTGGTTCTTTCTGCTCAGGTGTTAAAAAGGCTTTTGGTCCGATTAACGACGCCTCCCTTGGCTTAACAATAGTATAAGAAAGGCAATGATCTATTCTTTACGAATAGAAGATCAATAGCTCATAGATAGGCTGAGTTAGCTGTCTTGTTTGGAATAGAGCCGTTAGAAGGAAGAAGTACATCTTTTCCTTCTTGGTATTGTATTCCTAGGCGGTAGAGGCATTTAGGGCTATTGTGGATGCCATAGTAGCCTTTTGTACAGTTAGAGCGGCCTTTTCTTATACATTAGCGGTTAACGTCGTAAATCTCCATTTAGTGAACTGTCTAAGACTGCAGGGTAACACACAGATATCTGTCTCCATATATGTGTTAGCTACGTTGAGACCTTTAGCTTTTTGGGATGGACGTTAGAAGGAAAGATTACGTTTTCCTTCTCAGTGTAATATTCCTAGGCGTCACAGGCAATTAGTCCTATTGTTGTCGCCTTAGTTTGGCTTATGTGAATTAAGAGCGGTCTGTGTTTATATATCATTAGCGGCTAACGGCATAGTGGCCTTAAATATTTTACAGCGGTCTTTTTCTTACATATTGCGGCTAATGTTGTAAGTCTCCATTTAGTGAGCTTTCCAAGGCCGCAGGTGACATAGATATTTGTCTTCATGGAGATGAAGACTAATAAACTGTATTAGCTAAACTGAGACAAACTGTCTCTTTGGAATTATGGCTGTTAGAGTGGTCCTTATTCCTTACCTTGAGCGACTAATGTTGTAAGTCTCTGTTTAGTGAGCTTTCAAAGTCACAGTTTCACTGAGATATCTGTCTTCATGGGCTGAAGACTTATTAGCTGCACTAGCTAATATGAGACTGCTGTCTCTTTGGAATTAGGGCCGTTAAAAGGAAAGAGTACGTTCTTTCCTTCTCAGTTTTGTATTCTTTGGCATCTGGGGCTTTTCAACCTTTTGTTGACGCCTTATAAGAATCAAGTGCGTCCCTTTTTCCCTTAACTTGAGCGACTAATGTAAGTCTCCATCTAGTGAGCTTTCTGAAGTCGCAAAAATTACACGAGATATCTGTCTTCACGGAGATGAAGTCTTCTAAGCTTCATTAACTAGTCTGAGACTGCTGTCTTTTGGGAATATAACCGCTAAAGGAAAGAGTGCATTTTTCCTTCTCGGTGTTGCTTTCTTAAGTGTCACAGACTTTAGTCTTATTGTTGATACCATAATAGTCTAGCTAGAAGTATGAGCGGTGTTTTATCCCTATCATTAGCGGCTAGTGTTGTAAGTCTCCTTTAGTGAGCTTCTAGGGCTGCAGTTAACAGCCATTTAATTGTCTTCACGAATAGGAAGACCTTTAGCTGCTTCAGTCAGGCTGAGACCAAGGTACCGTTTCAAGAGAAGAGTTTGTTCTCTCCTTAGCGGTATTGTTTTTGTGTTAGTTGTCTGAGGTTTTTAGCCCTATTGATGACACCATATTAACCTAGTGTGATGAATGAGCATTCTTTCGAATGCCTATAGTTAACTCCTTTTCAGGAATATATTTCCTGCTATAATCTGTACGAGGCGCAAGGAGTTCATCTAGGTTTTTATGATCGGGTGCCGGAACATAGTTTTCGTCTCCCACTTCATTTTTATCAAATCCATTTTGGTGGATTATATTTCCACTCTGTGGATTGGATATTATGTCTCTATGATGTATTATTTGATGCCATTGCGTACTGTTTTGATTTCAAGGGATATGTCGACGCTGTTTCAGTGGGTATGTTCCTTGCAATAGTGCCATGTTCATCATGTCTCCCTCCGTCCTTAGTGGCATTATGGAGTCGGTCAAATGTGAGGGAGCCCTATGGTTTCTATACTATTCTAAATAACTAACACTAAAGCGTTACGAGTCGCGCCTGGTTAGTGTCATTATGCTTGCTTTGACTAACTATAAGCTTTTTAGGTGTATTACTCTTTATTGAAAATAGTAGCAGCATTATAGCTTTGGGAATGTAGCGTGAAGTTTCTTTTTCATATAGTGAAAAATGAATTTGTCACTGTTTCAAGCTTTAATATTACTGTGCTGGCCTTACTTATCTAGTGATTCAAGTAATGCGGGTGAGGGGGTTTCAATATGTTTTATCCCTATCATTAGCGGCTAGCATTGTAAGTCTTCTTTAATGAGCTTCAAGGGCTCCTCCTCCCTCTCCCCCTCAGATCCCAACCCCTCCCACCCCCGTGCGCCGATATGTTAAGAGGCAGGTCGTAGTGCTGTAAGCCTTGTATGCATTCAATTATATGCATGTCTTTCATTGCTCTTCGATTGGCGGGTGGGTTGTGGTCCAACGGCGACATCAGGGGTGCATCCACTCTTTAGTTGGTTTGCTTAATGTGGTTGGTCATTCATAACTTGTATATGAGCATATGATTCCTGAACAGTAACTATGTTTTAGCTCACCTGAGCGAAGCTCAAGGGGAGCTTTACTAATCACTTTTCGTCCGTCGACCATCGTCCGGCGATAACTTTACATTATCGACTTCTTCTCACGAACTACTGGACCAAATTCAACAAAATTTGCTTTGCATGGTCCCTATCATATGTCAATTTAAATTTATTCAAATCAAGTTGACCCACTCCTCGGTAGGGCCATGTCCAAAAAGTGTGCTTAAATCTTAAAAAATCTTCTTCTCATGAACCAGCAGTAGCAAAGACTTGATATTTGGTGTGCAGCTTCCTTTTGCGGTGTAGACTCAGATTTGTTCAAGAGAAGTTCCGGGAGCTATATTTGCCTTCATTATGGGAGGGGCAAGAATTTTAGCCCCGCCCAAAATTTCTATATTTTTATACTGTACCAATGACCCAGACTTAGCTGGTGCTAACTCTAACAAAACCAGGGCCAAACACAAATTTTGCCCCCCAATCCCCAAAATTTGCATCCAAAACAAAAAGAAATCATGTCCTAAAGGACCTCCATACTACGCCTCTACTGCACATGCGCAGTGACGCAGACGTCCCGAAATTGGCGCCAATTATCATTCTCTGTTTGGCCCTTCATCAGTCAGCATCTCACTGATCTTTGTGCTTGTAAATCTCAGTTTAAAGGATGCCAGACACGTAATTATTGGAGAAAATGTGATTCTAAGGAGGATAGAAGGAGGAGAGGAAAAGAATTGACAAAAAATAATCAGGGCTGTACTTAAAATTTTTTGATGAAATTATGTTAAGTTGCCTATTTTCGAGGCATGGGCCTCTTGTTGTCATTCTTGCTAATTGTTGCACTGCTTATTCAGTGTTTCCTCTCCCCTAGCCTTCTAAAGTCCCCCCTTGCAATTCTCCCATGCTTTTGGCATATTTTTGAGAAATTTCATTTCTAAAATTTCCTGGGAGAGTTGCTTGGTTACAGAATGTTTTCTGTTATTTTCCCCATAGTTACGTTTTCACCCATAGGTGTATAACATTTGTGTTCTGCATCTTCCATCTGATGTTCTACAGATTCTCCCCTGGGAGTCTCTGTTTTGCATCAGATAGAGTGTAATTGATGACTGATTCCGGGCCAGTTTTTTCAGTGCCTGGAGTCATGTTTTCTGGTGTTTTTACACTGTTTGTTTTCATTGGCAACAGCCTTTTTTGAGGGGGGCTGTTTGCCTTTGCTGTAGTTTATCTCACTATAAGATACATTTATATTATCCGAAAGTGTCTCATTAATTATTTAATATAATTTTAAAATTTTTGACCACACTTTGCCATCGGATCCATCGGGGCTCAACGTTACTTTTCAGCAACGTGGGCTTCGCTGAAAAAATATTTTTTCAAAATTATTTTGTTTTGCAATTGTTTTTTCATTTATTAATGGATCATGTTATTATGTATCTTTGTGTCAGGGGTTTTTGCGAGTAACTAGGACTTATTGTTGTTCTTTCACAATGAAGGGACATTGTTCAAATTGTAATAGGAAGAAATCTTCCTCTGACTTTCATGATCATTGTATTAATTGTAGTCAGTGTTCTCGCATTAATCCCTGTCCTATATGTGAACATTGGGATGAAAAACATTGGAAACGTGTGTCACGATATGTTGTTTCTGGAGAAAGAGCGATTCCGGCTCTTTCTCCGCAAGGTCACTCTACTCTCAGTTTCTATTTCAGAGGAACCAGAACAGGGTGATGTTTCCATGTTATCTTCTTCAAGTGTGCATCCGTCGTCACAAATGAATTCAGAGCTAGCGGCAAAAGTGCTCATGGAGATTAGACAAATGTTGTCCGCTAGCTCGCCCGGTGTAGCGTCCATTCACCGAATGGTTCGGCAGCCGGGTTCGTCCGATGCGGTCCAAGAGGAAATTTTGGGTGATGTGAGCACTATAAACATAATAGATGCACACCCAGTGATGGCGGATAGTAAGCGAGGACGGAGGAAGCCTTTGAGTCCGGTTCCTAGCTCGTCCAGGTCCAGCCGGGCCGCGAGCGAGAGAGGCCCCTCTCTCGTACAACAACATCTGGGACCAGATGTTGTGGTACAAAATGTGTCTTTAGCGGAGCATACGTCCGTTGCTCGGGACGCTCCGTTGTATAAGCAGTCCGCAGAGACTGTTAAGGCTTCCTCTTATCGTCAGCGCACACGACCGCACCTTGGCTGCGTGACCGCCGATATATTACCAGCTTCGCCGATCAAGGATTCTTCGGCGACCAGGTCACACCATCCGGCAGCCAGGGATTCGAGACCGATGGACTCCGGACGTTCGCATAGGAAAAGTATGCGGGAGCCATCTGATGCGGAGCTGCCCTCGGCGAAGCAGCGAAAGACTGCGCCTCCGCAGGTCTCGACGCCGGACATTCTTGTGCAGATAGCACAGCTTATCGCAGCATCCCAGC
The DNA here is from genome assembly GCA_031216915.1 of Pictodentalium vernedei. Taxonomy (NCBI): domain Eukaryota; kingdom Metazoa; phylum Mollusca; class Scaphopoda; order Dentaliida; family Dentaliidae; genus Pictodentalium; species Pictodentalium vernedei. The sequence goes on along the minus strand of CM062289.1, from coordinate 113,969,690 downwards.
AACCGACAGAAACGGTGTCGGATCGAGAATTATCCGACGGCGCTGGGTCGGTACGCTTCGCCGAAGCATCGGGGGCGGACGACCGGGAACATCATGAGGTCCGACCGGATGGTGAAAGGGATACGGATGACTTGGAGTTATCCCTTTCGGAACAACATAAAGCTGCCGTGGACTTCATCCGGCACTTTCTCCCTCAAGTTGTTCCGTCGGGCCAGACTGCTGCGCTTCCGGACAAGAGAATTATAGCGTCATTGGACTCTGAATTTTTTGAGCGGTTCAGGGACATCGCTCCCGAGTTTCCGTCGCAGTCCAATAATGTTGCAAGAACATTTGAATTATTGAACGACGCTATATTTAAACTTGCTTCCAGGACGGGGAAAGCAGGTTTCTTGTCCGCTAATACTCTCAACCTGCCTTTCATTAATGCAAGGAATAAATTCGATACGGCAGGACAGGGTATACCGAGAGTTCCTCTGCGTATGGACGACGAGGCGGAAGACTTAGAGCTATCATTACCGTCGTCAGCTTCTATTCCAACCGCGGTGTTGGAAACAGCTATTGCGTCTAACAGAGCCAATTTAGATGCCTTATCTTACGCAGATCACCTTACTAAGGCATTATCACTGCGCCTTCAGGGGAAAGATTTTCAGGATATACAATCCTCTTTAAGACTTCTTTCAAGGGCAGTAGCTTATTCCACGTGTAACTCCGCCCTTTCAGTGGCAAATCTGGAGTTGGTTAGACGTGACGCTGCCCTAGCTACATCCACACTAGTGGATTCTAAGGTGAAGAACTCTCTTAGAGTCGCTTCGGTCTCAGGGGAACTTCTCTTTGACGGCAAGCTTTCCGCTATTTATGATAAAATTACAAAGAAAGCTAAGGATTCTCTGTTGTTCAAATCTGCTCCTAGGAAGTCGGATACACCTGACACGAATAAGACAGGCACTTCTGGGTCTAATGCGCCCAAGAGAGGTTCCTATAGAGGTTCCGGTGCGTCCTCTTGGTCTTATTCGAGAGACCGTCAGGATAGCGACTCTCGTTCGGGACGTCCTTCAGGCCGGGACAATTGGTCGGACGCCCCGAGGTCGACGGGGCGAGGTGCGGGTCGTGGAAGACGTGGTTTCTCCTACTGCAGGCCTCGCAGGTCCAGGAGGTGATGGCTTAAACCTCTATCGTGTTCCGGTTGGCGGAAGGTTGTCGAGCTTTCTCAAGAATGGGCGTCGATTACGGACGACCCTTGGGTGAGAGGAGTGACTTCGGAAGGTCTAAAGATATCCTTCAAACGAAAGCCTCCATTAACTCGAAGTCCAAAGTGGACTCATCTTCCGTCAAATCCGCAGAAAAGAGACGCTCTGTTATCAGAGGTGCAGTCTCTTTTAATGAAGAACGCGGTAGAGGTCGTAGAGAACCAGGAATCTCCGGGATTCTACAGCCATCTCTTTCTGGTTCCGAAACCAGACGGCTCGTTCCGTCCAGTCATAGATTTGAGCTGGATAAACAAGCTGATCGTCGCTCCGAAGTTTTATATGGAGACGATTCGATCGGTCAGAGTGAGTATTCGGGTGAACGATTATGCAACGAGCATAGATCTCAAAGATGCGTACTTTCACGTCATGGTACATCCGACATTCCGAAAGTATCTACGCTTCGCAGTCCTAGGAGTGGTGTATCAATTCCGGGCGATGTGCTTCAGATTGAATCTAGCACCCTGGGCTTTCACTCGGGTAATGAACTCGGTAATGATCTACTTCCGAGCTCATTCGTCTGCGGTAACGTCGGCCTACCTGGACGACATTCTTCAGAGGTACGGCAACGAGTTAACGCTTCAGAACGATGTTCAGAATCTTCTTCTATTGCTCCGACGTCTCGGTTTTATAGTAAACGAGGAGAAGTCGGATCTGGTGCCGTCCAAGTCATTCACTCATCTGGGAATGAGCTTCGAGACGCACAACAATCTCGTTCGTCTGCCGTTAACCAGAGCGAAATTAGTCAGTTGTTACGCTCGCTATTGTCTGCACGCAGACAAAGTCACGGCGAGAGAATTTATGAGACTGATAGGTCTGTGCGGAGCCGCCGCGGATCTCATTCCGATGGGGCGGTTACGCACACGTCCTCTTCAAATTTTCCTGACTCAGAATTGGAGTGTGAAAATTCATTCGCTCGATGTGGACGTTCTCTTGTCAGATCAAGTGAAACAAGAGGTTCAGACTTGGGCAAACATTCAGTGGTTAACTCAAGGAGTTCCGCTGCAGTTGCCGGATCCGAGTTTTACCGTTATGACGGATGCCAGTCAAACAGGTTGGGGTGCATCATTAATCCCAACGGATTCGAGATGCCAGGGTCTTTGGGATCCGCAATTCCTGTGCAAGCACATAAACATCAAGGAAATGATGTCAATTTGGCTTGCGTTACGTCACTGGATGGACATTATTCACGATGCTCATGTCCAAATCCTATCCGAAAATACGATAGTAGTGGCGTATATACGGAATCAGGGAGGCACTCATTCAGTTCCGTTGTTCAATCTAACGGAAAGAATCCTTCTGTTTGCGTTAGAACATCACGTTCTTCTTTCGGTCCGTCACATACCGGGTCGTCTGAATGTGCTAGCAGACTCCCTTTCACGAAAGGGTCGCTTGTTGCCGTCGGAGTGGACTCTCAACAAACAAGTATTCAATCAGATTTGCTACCAATGGGAACGGCCAATGATAGACTTATTTGCGACACATCTCAACAATCAGTTGCAGACGTATGTGTCTCCGTGTCCGGATCCAAGAGCATTTGCAGTAGACGCTCTGTCGATCCCTTGGGACGGAATGATAGGATATGCGTATCCTCCAGCGCCGTTAATTCAACAAGTATTGCTAAAGATAAAACAATCTCAATGCAAGATTCTGTTGGTAGCATCTCTGTCGCCACAGAGACCGTGGATAAATCTACTCAGGTGTCTGTTGTGGGACCTACCGCGGAAGCTTCCTCCACGGGAGGATCTTCTTTCGCAGGGGAAATCGCGCCAACTCCATCACAACCCGCAAGGTCTCAACCTTCACGTTTTTCCGTTGTGCGGTCCTTCTTGCATGGCAAGCATTTTACAGGACGAGCAGTGGACGCGATTTCTAACTGTAGGAGGACCTCCTCTTCGCTAAACTATGCGGCTAAGTGGAAGGTTTTTCGTCGTTGGTGTAGGGATCATTCTGTAGATATATTCGATCCCTCTATACCAGACATTGCAAACTTTCTAGTATACTTGTTTGACGAAATCAAACTGCAGCCTGTTACTATAAAGGGTTATAGATCTATGTTATCTGATACCTATGCACATCATGATAGTTTACAAATTGGATCTAATGTCTCTTTATCGAAGTTAGTTAGAAACTTTTCGATAAATAGACCCAGAACTCTTAGATTAATTCCTAAGTGGAATTTAGCTTGGGTTCTTCTTAAATTGAAGGAAAAGCCATTTGAACCTCTTGGGACAGTAGATTTCAAATTCTTATCTTATAAAACAGCTTTTCTCTTAGCTTTCTCTTCTGCTAGAAGAGTCAGTGAGCTTCATGCACTTTCGGTGGATGATTCTCATTATCGTAGTGTTGGGAATACTATCACCTTCACTACTAATGTGGGTTTTTTAGCTAAGAATCAGGCTCCTAATAAATATCCGGAACCTATTGTCATTAAGGCTCTTCCGTCTTCAGACGGGCGTAGGCCTTTACTCTGTCCTGTTAGAGCATTACGTATCTATAAACAGAGATCTCAGTTTATCAGAAAGGGACGGAAACGTTTCTTTCTGTCTTTGATGCCTAATAGAAAGGATATTTCAGTCCATTCTATTGCTAGATGGATTCAGTTAACTATCCGTACTGCTTATGAAGATTTATCTTCTTCTCAGCAGTCTGTGCTTAAGATTTCTGCTCATGAAGTAAGAGCTCTTTCTACTTCCTGGGCTTATGCTAATAGTGTTGCTATTACAGATTTAATGAAGGCTGCTTATTGGTCTCAGCCATCCACATTTACGAATTTTTATCTCAGAAATATTGAGTCCATTTCTGGAGACCTGTATTGTTTAGGTCCGTTATCTGTTGCTCAGAATGTCGTCCACTAAACAGTTGCAACTATAGTTATGCAGGCTTTCTGTTCCGGCAGTGACTCCGTCCGGCTGCCCTCTTCGCTCTGGGCTATTTGACCCAGGGCAAGGGGAAGGGGGGGGGGGGGGGGCAGGTGTTCCCTTAGGTCACCTGCTTTATTGTGAAAAGCAAGGGAATGCCTCCTCCAAGTCAGTATTTCTGAGTCACTTCCGGGATGGTTTTTAAGTGTAATATTAATGTTTAAATTCATTCATGTCTTATTTTTAAAGTGTAGCTCGGTGTGAAGCATTTGTATATGTCAAGTGTCAAACGGGCTTTAATATACAATACTCGGACACTTTTAAAGGACTATAAAGAGTCTCAATTCTCTGGACTACTTTATTTATTGGCTTGCTTTAAAAATAATTAGTATAAGGGTTATACTGGATGTTAATAGAGAACATGAATGTTATTGTGCTCAATTATTAAGGGTAGTGTATCTTTCTAATTTAAGATTAAATAAGAAAGATACATGTAAAGCCTAATAGTCCTTTTCTCCTTAAGGGGTTACCTCTTTACTATATAGTTGAGCTTATTGGATTTTCCTCTATGTCCTAGGCCCTCCAGCCTGTTTACTATTCAGCTAAGTCTGGGTCATTGGTACAGTATAAAAATGTTAAAAAATTTATAGTAATTTATATATTTTTTATACTTACCAATGACCCAGACGGGGATGGCCCTCCCTGGAGTTGGGAACGCTTGCCTCCCCGCTGAGTACATAGCGCTGACCAGGCACTGCCAGTAAGAATGATAATTGGCGCCAATTTCGGAACGTCTGCGTCACTGCGCATGCGCAGTAGAGGCGTAGTATGGAGGTCCTTTAGGACATGATTTCTTTTTGTTTTGGATGCAAATTTTGGGGATTGGGGGGCAAAATTTGTGTTTGGCCCTGGTTTTGTTAGAGTTAGCGCCAGCTAAGTCTGGGTCATTGGTAAGTATAAAAAATATATAAATTACTATAAATTTTTTAACTTTCCAAACCGAGAGGCAAATTTGAACCAAATTTGATATGAGGGCTTATTGGGTCATAAGTACTTAATTTATGCCAATTTTTTTTCCCTGTCACCCCTTGGGAACCGTAGGAGCTAAAAATAGAAAAAAATTAAAACGCCCATATCTCCAAAACTACACGGCACTGAGAATTCTTATATGGTGTGAAGCTTCTTTAGGACCAACAGAATGGAATGGTAAAAAAAAGTTGCTATCGGTTTTATCATGGGGTACTTTTTTGGGACTTTGAAAAAGTGCTGAGTCAGCATTTTTTAACACTGTGGGTAATGGGAAAAACATTTAAGACTCCTTTTCTCCCAAACCACTGCTCCAAAAGCTTTCAAATTTCACATATAACATCTTTGGAAGATTGTTTCACATGTTTATTGAAATCAATTCCCTGCGTCCATATTTGGGCTCTCTATGGGAGCCCAAATGTTTAAACTAGTGCAGTATGAGGAATATTCTTTAAAAATCTTCTTCAGATCTACCAATAAGAATCTTTTGATATTTGGTATGCAGCATGCTTAAGGAGGTGAGATTCAAGTTTGTTCAAGCCAAATCCCTGGATTCATATTTAGGCTCAAAATTTGGGGTCCCGGTTCGAACTGAGAAATTTTGGACCTAAATCCGGAAATGAGTTTTTTTGTTTTTTATGCGTTTTTGGTCAATTTTAAGACAAAAAAAAGTTATTTTTTTTACACTGATGCAGCATACATTTAGAAGCTTGCGATTTTAATAACCAGATAGGACTTTTAAGTTTCGGTATTGTATGCAAATTTTAAGGTTAAGGAGGTTCAAAATTTGTGTTTGGCCCTTAATAATATTGAGGTTGCACCAGCTAAGTCTGGGCCATTGGTAAGTATCCAAAATATACAAATTACTTTAAATTTATCATTTTCGATGGCCCATACACAAAAATAGAAATATCAACTTTCAAAAATTGGATATTCCTTTCAAAAAGTACATAACATATTATAACATTATAAATCAAGATTTGTGATCAATAAGTTTCAAATTACCTCAACCCTAGGGCTGGGCGGTTTTGAAATTTGCATTTCGGTTCGGTTTTGGTTTTGATTTTGTACAAAAACTCGGTTTTCGGTTCGGTTTTTGGTTTTTCAAAATATATTGTAGAAAAGGGTAATGTACACATAAAATGTGTCTGTATTTGTCATCCAAGTCATGAGGCTCATATAGCGTGTTGAGTCATTCGGGTTACTCAGTGTTCACCACTCTTCTCAGCTAATGGACACATTGTGTTGGGCTACTGTAGTGGGCAACAGTGGTGGAGCCATGAGGTATCTAGGGAGACCAGCTTCCCCCCCCCCCCCCCCCCCCACCCCCACTCAACATCACACTTGCTTCTCCCACCCCCAAATTTGAAAAGATTCTTTCTGATTTCCTACCCTCAGTACAAGTACAGCACCCTCAATCCTGAGATTCCCCCCACCTAAAAAAAAACAGAAAAAAACTTGTCACCAGCATGGTCCACAGAATTTCAAATCATGGCTCTACCACTGGTGGGATCTGCCTTGTTCTGTCAGTGAGATTTGGGGCCTTGTGAAGACAAGATGCAGAAATTCACAAGAAAAGCAACATTTTAGCAAAAATCAACATTTCCTTATTTTTATGGAGTCGCTAAACTCTCACCCTGGTTTCGGTGGATAATATGCAATTGTTGTGCTTATTTCGGTAATTATCACATCACTTGAAAATAGACGTGCCCCGTGTTTCTTGATGGTTCCTGCTTCAAATGACAGTGGAATAAGAGGAACACAAATCATATTTCTTCTGATTTTGATAACTATTACTGAAGTAAGTCGTGATATACGAATAACTTTTATTGGTAACTCATTCCTATGCTTTCACAATATCTCTCCTAATTTCGACTGTAGAGGTTCGTTTTTTACTTTGATTTTGCCCAAATATAGAAATTGGGCAAAATGAGTGGCGCCAAGGCGAAGATATTACCAACTTTACTTTGCCCTCTTGGCTGATACCTGCATTGATTTCATCTCAGTCAAGACAGGCGATTGATGTTTTTTGAAGGGAGACGGCTGCATAATGGGATTTGAAAGAAAGTTTGCAATATTGCATCTTGGGATTTGTTGTGTTTACAAAATACACGTGGTCATGGGAAAACATGTGTTGATTATAACATCTTCATATTGGGAATGCAGCGTGTGTACCTGACAGACCTGTCCTGCAGTACTGCGCGATTCCTTAAAGTATCTGCAGTACTGCGCGGTTCCTTAAAGTAAGTTCAAATAGTATACAAACAATTCCCAATAAGTTTAAAAAAACTTTCAACAGTTACCTGCCATCCATTTAACAGGATATGTTCTACTTTAATTTAACCATTTTATTGTTGACAAAAAACATAACTGCCAATGCGCAGCGTTATCTCTGAGCATGTGACTTCAGAGAATGTGCCAGTAGTCGGTTAATTAACATAATTTACTCGTTATTTTTCCCATGTGAACTTTGAGGTTTTAAAACTCAATAAATTTTATGCTTACCTCCAATCTAATTTACAACGTGTCGTACGCAGATGATTTTGGGTCAAAGGTAATTTATAATACTTTTACACCATATATTGTCAGGTAAATTGCATGTGTGGATTTTTACGTAAGACTTTTTAATTTTTCATATTCCATTTGCTGGTGGTTCTGTAGATATTGTTTAAGATACAAGACATTTGCTACCACTATTTGTGGGGGAGGGGGGATTTGTTGTCAGTCCTCTCGAAGTAAGCATAAATGGCACAGCATTTACCTTTGCCCGACATTTAAGCCTTTGGCGTGCAGAAAGCAAGTGAGTGAGTGGTCATAAACTTAACCAATTCTGGGAAATTTGTTGAAACCGAAAGTCTCGTTTTTTTGTTAAGGTGGCGGTTTGGTTTCGGTTTAAAAAAAAAAAACGAACTGAACCGAAAAACCGATAAACCGCCCAGCCCTACTCATTATTTCATCTTAAAATAATATTTTTTAAAAATTACAAAACACACTTGTCTCCATACATGAATTATTTGAAATTTTTACTGCCCCACTTGGACCGCATGTTATTAAAAACCTGTGATTTATCAAGAAATAGCATTATTACTGTTGTATCAAGTTAAGGTGTGTTTCTGATATCTCTTCTAACAGATATCGTGTGCCCAAAATTAAAATATTTCAATTATATAGGAAATAGGTGCTGATGGTTTCAGGACAAATCGAACACAAGACAGCTGGTACCAGTCAAGTCGTACCCCAAACTGGACGACTCATACTGCTGCTTTTTCTACAGGTGGATTTGCTGGAATGCTCGTTATTGGTTACATGTAGAAAAAGTGTCTCACCTGCCACCTTTTTTTTGGGTGGGAGTGGACAGTTGTTGCCATCAAGGGTTGATTCATGTAATGATCCTCTCAAATGCCTTTCTGAACAATAGAATAGAATGGGAATTATGTCATTTTGATTCTCACAACATTTTCCAAAATTCAACCCCTGGCTATGATTGTTTGTATGATGTTTTGGCCTCTGGATCCAATTGGACCAAAACATCTCAAGTTTTGTTTTCTTTTATATCTGGCGATGGTTACGATCTTTCTGTTTGTTTTTTTTATCTTTTAAATGTTACAAAATTAGAAAATGTTCTATTTAAAAGTAGTTGTACAGTACTCACTTTTCAGTTAGTTGGTTTTTCGCTATTCTCAGATGGGAAGATGTTGATTTTACCTGTGCTCCTATATGCGCTCCCTTACTAATTCTTGCCTCCCAACAGCCAGTAAGAACTGTTTGATCCCCCAAGCCCAGTGACCTCAGTTTGAACATTAGGGACCTCCCAAAGATGTCATCCAGGTACTCCATTCCAAGTAATTTTCTTTCCTTTATACTCTGCTCCACTCCAAGTCATTTCCTGTCCCTTTGACTCCACTCCAATCCAAGTCATTCATGTTCCCTGTGACTCCATTCCACTCCGAGTGGTCCCTGTTTCAACTCTTTATTTTCTCTGGCATGCACGCAACAATGTGGTAGTTGTTTCTGTTGACTCTACTGCACTCAAATTAAGCCCAGTTCTACAATATTAGGAGGCCGTGACATGTCGAGCTGAGATCAGTTACTCATTCCCATTTGAAGATTCTTTGATGTAATGTGAAAGGATGACATTCACAGTTATGATGTCACACAATTTGTGTCAGGTCATGAGTTTTTGAAATCAGAGAAATGTGATTCTCTTAATTCTGACCCACTGCAGGTGCTTGTCAAAATATCCACAAACCAAAATGTCCCCCAAACAGAATTGGTCCAAAGGCCTCTGGCATTAGCCAAAACATCCCACAAAATTGATCAACAGTTCTCCCCAGATTGGTAAAAATGTTCCCAATATTGACTCCAAGTACACTCATGCCTGATATTATTTGTATGGACAACAAGTTAGACTCGAGCTGACTCGCTTGGAGCTAGAAATACCTCAGAATATGTTACAACTTGATTGATTCTGTTTGTTATTTTACTGAAGTGTGATGTAGGGAAAAATTATGAAACACTGGAGATAAATAAATGTTGAGACTGCCATTATTGCTTAACACCAGGGCTGGGCGGTTTATCTGCTTTTCGATTTGGTTCGTTTTTTTTTTATGCCCCCCAACTTAAGTCGGGTGGCATATAGTGATTGAAGTGTGCGTGTGTCCGTCCGTGTGTGTGTGTGCCCATGTGTCCATGTTTGTGTGTGTTCGAGCCAATAACTCAAAAATTGTTAGGGCCACAGTCATCAAACTTCACACAATTATAAAGGACCATGAGAGGATGTGTCACACACCATAGACGGGTTCGTACCTTCAAGATGAAGGTCACATTTCAAGGTCACACTAAAAATCAGTCAATATTCACGTCTCAGCCATAACTCAGAAACGAATCATAGTTCAATTGTTAAACGTTTTACAAATGTTAAGGACAGTCAGAAGGTGTGTCGTATATAATAGTTTCCGCTGCATCTGCAAGGTGAAGGTCACAATTGACCTTCATATGTTCAGGGTCACAAATCTTGTGTCAAGCATAACTCCAAAACTATTAGGGCTACAATCATCTAACATCGCTCAATTATAAAGGACAACGGGTGGATGTGTCACACACCACAGCCACACTCACTCCAATGTTTTCGCAATATCTCTCCTAATTTCGACTAAAGGTTCGTTTTTGACTTTGATTTTGCCCAAACACAGAAATTGGGCGAAGTGAATGGTGCCAAGGTGAAGATATCGTCAACTTCACTTCTCCCTCTTGGCTGATCCCTGCATTGATTTCATCTCAGTCAAGACAGGCAATTGATGTTTTTGAAGGGAGATGGCTGCATAATGGGATTTGAAAGTTTGCAATATTGCATCTTGGGATTTGTTGTGTACACAAAATACACATGGGAAAACATGTGTTGATTCTAACAACTGCGTATTGGGAATGCAGTGTTAAACTTGGCACTTGACAGTTTATACCTAACAGACCTGCAGTACTGTACGATTCCTTAAAGTAAGTTCAAATAGTATACAAACAATTGGCAATAAGTTTAAAAAACGTTCAACGGTTACCTGTCATCCATTTAACAGGATATGCTCTATTTTAATTTAACTATTTTATTGTTGACAAAAAAACAGAAGTCCCAATGCACAGCATTATCTCTGAGCATGTGACACTTTCAGAGAACGTGCCAGAAGTTGGCTAATTAACATAATTTACCCGTCATTTTTCCCATGTGAAATTTGAGGTTTCAAAACTCAATAAATTTTATGTTTACCTTCAATCTAATTTACTATGCACCGTACGCAGATGATTTTGGGTCAAAGATAATTCATACTACTTTTACGCCATATATTGTCAGGTAACTTTGAATACCTATTTGGTATTAGCATCAAATGGAGCCTTCTGGTGAGTTTTAGCGGGTCAATCTACTTTTAATTTTGGGTGAGCAAAAAGACATTTTTATAACAGCATGTTGCAATTTTCCATTGAAAATTTTAACATGCAGGTAGAAGAAATTTCTTTTTTTCCACCCAAATTAAAAGTAGATGGACACCCTAAAACCCACCAGAACAATTCATCATACCCTGGGGGTGTATAATTATTATTAACTGCGTATTGTCAGATACTGAGGGTTCACAAGCCATCAATATTTTGGAAGAAAAACATAAATTTTTAAAGACACATTTTAGGCAATTTTTGTATTTTTCGCTGGCTCATTACAGTTGCGATGGGTAAAGGGTTATTAAGTTGGACATTTGTCTAATTGGGGGCCGTTATTGGGTGTGAAATTGCAAGGCCTGTGTGATCGGTCACTGGGTTCCGGTGGTTATTGAACGATCAATCAAGCACCAAGGACTTGTCGCGAGTTTTCGAATTGTCTGCCTTCACCTGGATACACATCACTTTGCCATGTTAAAACCGGAGCAAGGTGAATTTGCATATGTTTTACACTGCCATAATTATTCAGTTTGCCTGGCATTTGGCATTGGATTTATCATAAATCATCATCATGTTAGGCCTCGTTAGATTTGTACTTCATTTCAATGACATTCAATGTATTAACAATATTAACGCGTCTTGTGGCGCTGATGCTATTTGGAATAATCTCCTCAATAACCATATCTGGAATTCTCACATTTTCGGGTGTATTTGAACGCATGTTTGCGAACAGGCTCAATCTGTTCTTAGCCTTAGGGGATATGAACACCGAAAATAGACACAACAATGCTGCAATGTCATGTATGCGCATTTGGGTCAACTGTTTGGGAACACAAGCCCACAATGTGCACTGTGTCTTCCGAATGAAACAAGACTGATGCTCGTCGTACGTCTATTCATGCAACTTGCAAGCAGCAAAGGCATGGGGTTTATTTAGAAAGGCAGGGCGTTGATTTAGATGGTCAGGGCGGCAAGTTAAAAGAGCAGGGTGGCAACTAAATGGGGCAGGGTGCGCTGCCCTTTTATTCCGCGCTAGGAAAATCCCTGCAGGAGGGCCATTATGGTGATTTCATTACATATAGTTTCAAATTGGTTCCATTTCTTAGGTTGTCTTTCTCAATAGAGTCAATTGATTTTTGAAAATATAAACCATTGCAAAAGACCAGACCTTTCACGTTTTGTGATCTATAATACCAGGCTAAAATGTTTTATTTGTTATTTGTTTCAGACTGGTGACGAAGAGATACCCACAAATAAGCTGATGGAAAAACAGAAGGTTGTCATTGACAGACTGAAGCAGAAACTGGATTTAGATTTAGAAAATTTCAATAAGCTCAGGTGTGACTACTAATTTGGCTTTTTCTGGGTATGACCAAGATCAGGCATATTCGTCACTTTTGTGGAGTTTAACCTTTTGCCCAACATGAATAGCAGATTGTACTTGCAAAAAACCATTCTGGAATAACAGAACATTTTCATCTTTTGCCAGGGAAACATAGCTTATGATTCCTCATTGGAAAAGCCCATTCCAATGATGGTTCATAAACTATATTTTTGAGACAAAAATTGAAAAAATATTAACCCTTTACCTAACATGGAAAGCAGACGACACTTGCCCAAAAAATTCTTGAATAACTAAGTTTTTTTCATTTTTTGTCTCAAAAACATAGGTTATGACCCCTCGTTGGAATGAGCTTGGTGAGCTCATTCCAACGAGGGGTCATAACCTATGTTTTTGAGACAAAAAATGAAAAAATAATGAAAATAAATTGGCGATTTTTGAGAATAGCACTGGCCGGTTTTGGCCGTTACGTTGGGTAAAGAGTTAAGTGTAATCAGGGCTTCTATTTCATCTAAATTTGGGAGAATCTATTTGGATCCTTGTAAAAATGGTTGCGAAAATCCATGCCTACTAGGAGTGTCCCAGGATCCCATGAGTCCACCATGGTTGCACCCCTGTTAAGTAATAGATATATCACTATTTTGTGTACTATATGGGTAAATAATTGTACAGTTGTGCAGGTGTCTGGAGATATTTTGGACGAGGCGAAGCCGAGTCCAAATATTGGAGGCTTCGCCTCGTCCACTTCACCCCCATATGTAGGCAATGGGGTGAAGTGTCTTGCCCAAGGACACAACGCGGATGCCGCAGGTGGGATTCGAACCGAGGACCTCTGGGCTTGCAGCCTGCACCTCTACCTACTGAGCCACCACGCCCACTACAGACAAAATAGTATGAATCCAAAGATAAAATGGATCGCTTTCAAAGAATATGAAGCATTAAAGTTGGAGTACCTGCACTCCAAAATAAAGCCCAAATATGGGCTTCCAGCGCTCTACCTTAAATGAAATGAGAAACAAGCAGTGCCATCTCTAAGGTCTGTGATTACTATAAGCTTCCTTTGGTCCAGTGGAATCAGATGGACCAATAAAATTGCTGTCAGTTTTGTCATGAGGTGCTGTATGGGGGATGGCCATTTTAACACTGTTGGCAATGAGAAAACACTTGTGTCATCTATCTTGTTCTCCATCAACTAAGTATTCTTCTTCAGAACCATTGGTCCAAATCTAAACTAATTTGGTACAAAGCATCTTGCTGGAGTATACTCTTCTGAGTTTTTTTTCCCAAAAGTTGCTACTCCCCCTGGGGCTAGGGCTAAGGCCCCAAAAGCCTAAACATCTTTAAAATATTCTGTTCATGAACTACCACAGAGAATGCTTTGATATTTGGTGATGGAGATTAAAATTTGTTTAAGGCAAGTTGGTTGGTCAATATTTGGGCTCACTGTGGTAGCAAACCCATTTTGGTCTCCACCCAAAGTTTCTATTTCATGATTTGGCATGTAGTATAATTGGGCCTTAACTGCTTGATTTATGCCAGGAACATGAGCTCTGTCAAACAAGGTATATTAGAATAAATACTCAGTTTATCTCTATAATAAAGGAAAGTGACCAAATCCCAGTTATTTTCATTGGCAAAGTGGATATTCAGTCAGTGGATTTCCACCATAGTATGTTTATCATACTGCATGTGTTTTGGGTATTGGTATATCAACTGCCAAGCTTTTTGTTTTAAAAATCATGCAATACTACTAGATAACAAGCAGAGTTCCTTGTTTTAACAATTTTGTCTCACTGTACAACAAGTTATCCATGTGGAATCCAGATAACATTTCTGTAGATTTACGTTGGTCGTGAAATGTTGTGCCCTGGATATGCACAAATTATTATATAATTTTATTATATATAATTTTTCTTTATTTTAGTACAGAGGAATTGAGGCAGGTTGTGGACCATGCAGTAGGACAGGTATGTTCATATAAATAACTTTCTCATGGAAGACATTTTTAAATCAGAGCATGTAAACTTATCACCATAAGTTTAAAATCATTATTGACGTACATTTGCAGAAAATAAATAGAATTCTGGTTATTGCATGCTGCAATGTGGGATAAATTTTTTTAAAAAAGATTAAGGAAATAAATGGCAAGGGGGGTTAGGCTTCAGAAATCCTGCATATCGTTATTGATTTCAACAAACCTAACCATTCTTAAACACACCTCATTTATCACATTATTTAGGTACAGTACACTGACCCGGACAGACCTGATGCCACCAACTATCAGCAACATTGTGAATACAATGGATATTTATCCACAATTACCACTGGCCCAAGCATGCTCAGTGGCCAGCCTAGAGGGCAAAGTGGGCAATATCTTCTACTTGGCACTGCACACTGCAGTAATTTCTATATTTGGCCGAAATTAAAGTCACCTTGCGATTTTGAGAAGCTGCTGTAAGATAAGTGTTTTGTTTTGAAGTCATTTCAATGCAACTCTTATATTTACAAAGGACGTAAAAACAAGATGATACTTTAACTTATGTTTGTCTTTAAAAGAACAGATTATAAACATCAAGTAATAAAACTGAATAAAATAATTCTGTAAAGAACGAACCTTCACAGTCGAAATTAGTAGAGACAATGGTGAAAACATTGGAGTGATTCATATGTCACAATTCACTTCAAAATCACAAGATGTGTTGTGTTTCTTTTATTTCACTGGCATTTGAAGTGGGAACCATAAAGACACAGAGCAGTTTTTGGTGTATCTTGAAGCTATGTCTGATTACCGAAATAAGTATAGCAATTTCATATTATCCTTCTAAACCATTGTAAGAGCTTAATGACGCCTAAAAAAAACAAGGAAGTTTGCTAAAATGTAGCTTTTCTTGTCAATTTTTATGCGCCCGTTTAAAAAACGGTCGTATTATGTTATCAGTCTGTCCGTCCGTCTGTCTGTCTATCCGTCTGTCTGTCCGTAAACAATTTGGTTTCCGTTCATTTAAAGTTGAACGCCTTGACGGATCAACATCAAGCTTTCAGAAGTTGTTTTTAGCATTAAAATACAGGTCAAGTTCGATATTGGTGTTTCTCAGTCCATCTGCTGCAGAGATATGGCCCTTTGAAAACACAATTTTTCTAAAGACATATGGTTTCCGTTCATTTAAAGCTGAACGCCTTGACGGATTGACACCAAATTTTTCAGATGTTGTTTTTAGCAATGAAATACAGATCAAGTTCAATATTGGTGTTCCTCAGTCCATCCGCTGCAGAGTTATGGCCCTTTGAAAGCACAATTTTTGAAAAAAAATTGGTTTCTGTTCATTTAAAGCCGAACGCCTTGACGGATTGACACCAAATTTTTCAGATGTTGATTTTATACACCTGTTTGAACAACGGGACGTATTATGTGAATGGTCTCTCCACCCGTCTGTCTGTCTGTCTGTCTGTCCGTCCATGGACACATTTCATTTCTGGACGATAACTTTAGTTGTAATGGTTTGAGCTGAGTTAAATATGGCATGTGGATTTAGTATGACAAAATACAGGATGGGTTCGTTTTCCGTTTCTAGCCCATTTGCAGTAGAGTTATGGCCCTTTATTTATGGGAATTTAGTCCAACTTTTCGTTTCCAGACGATAACTTTTGTTTGCCTTGACCGATTTTTTTCAAATTTTCAGTTTTTTGTTTTTGACCACAAAATACAGCTCAAGTCCACTTTTGACCACAATCGCATTTACCTTTCCAGAGTTATTCACCTTGAATGATTGCAAATTTGTGGATTTTGTGGTTTCCGGATGATAACTTTAGTTTGCCTTGACCGTTTTTTTTCAATTCTCAGATTTTGTTTTTGACCACAAAGCACAGCTCAAGTTAACCTTTGGCCATAATCGCATGTACCGTTCCATAGTTATTTCCCTTGAATGATTGCAAATTTGTGAATTATGTGGTTTCCGGATGATAACTTTAGTTTGCCTTAACTAATTTGTTTCAAATTCTCAGATTTTGTTTATGACCACAAAGCACAGCTCAAGTTCACTTTCGGCGAAAATTGAATGTACCTTTCCAGAGTTATTCCTCTTGAATTTGTGCATTTTGTGTTTTCCGGATTATAACTTTAGTATGGCCTAACTGATTTTTTATACGCCTGTTGAAAAACCGTTGAATTATGGAATCAGTCTGTCTGTCCATTTGTCCATCCATTTGTCCATCCGTCGGTCTGTCTGTTCATCAACATTCGGTTTCCAGATGATAACTTTAGTATTTTTTTTTCGATTGACTCCTAAACTTGGTATGTGGTTTAATCAAAACAAAAGACAGGTCACGTTCGAATATGGGGTCAGTTCGAACTTCGAAATTCCCCTGAATTATGGACCTTGTTGGACATAGAATGCATCAAATATTTGGTTTCCGGATGATAACTTTTATTATTTGTTTTCCGATTGGTCCCAAACTTGGTATGTTGTTTAATCACAACAAAATACAGGTCAAGTTCGAATAAGGGGTTGGTCCAAACAATTTTCACCCTCACCCCCATCCTTACCCCAACCCTTCAAAAATACAAAACGGGCGTATATTGTCCCCCGCTATGCGGTGCTCTTGTTCCATCTTGACAAAGCCGCAAATCTCACTGACAGAGCAAGGCAGATCCCACTAATGGCAGAGCCATGGTCTGAAATCAGAGGTGACCATGCTAGTGAAGAAGGGGGGGGGGGGGGGGTGGAGGGAATGGTTGGTTGGAATCTCTGGACAAATACTTGTACTGAGGGCAGGAAATCATAAAAAAATTCAAATTTGGGTGCGGGAGGAGCAAGTTGGATTTGGGGTAGGACGCTGTGATCCCTAGACACCCCATGGCTCCACCACTGGTTCCCATGACCTTAATTTTTAATGTTTGACAGGTCTATTGATGAATTTTGAAATATTAAACAAAATTCTCTTCTCAGCATTTCTTTCTTAAGCTGTCAGTCCTTCCTATTTTTCTGACTAAAATTCTCTCCCTAGTCTGTTCACCGGACATGCTGGCACTCTTTTTGTAAGAATTCAGGCCAAACACTTAATTTAGAATCCCCACACCCCCAGATTTATGCCAAAGTAACAAAACACCTACAGTCATCTCTCAGCCTCCACACATAGCATCTGTGCATGCACAAAGCTAAGGAAGTGTCCTCAGTTGCCACCAGTAAGCATTCTTTTGTGATGCCTGCTGAATGTAAATAGTTCTACGTGTAGGTTTTAGTGAATAAGTCACAGGAGGGCACTTCCTGCCTGGGCCTGTGGATTGGTAGATATGATAAATACTGAAATTATTAAAAATTGCCATTATTTATCTACTATTACCACTGGCCCAACCATGGTGAATAGATAATAGGTGGTGGCATACAGGACTAGGACAGGTATAAGCAGGTTTGCATAGTTGCACTCTGCTGCAAGTGATGATTACATGAATTGCTCAAGTCCAAGAAGTTGTCTCAAAATCACTCACAAATTGCTGACGACTATCAGAGGGTATTTCTGTATTCAGTGTCTGACATATTATTATTATTAAAGTCTCGGACATTCACAGGCAAACAGATTATTGATTTTATTAATTTGTCAGGCCACCTTAGCAAAAAGAATTGAGCAATTGTCACATTTGACACACATTGTAACAATTTCTGGTTTGAAATTTATCCCGCGAAATTCAAGTTATTGAGCAAAATGCATACCGATACTCATATAATATTTAGGTTTTCATCAGTAATAACTGAAAAATGATGAGGTCTTTTATTGTAAGCACTTGGACACTTAACATAAATCACTGTTCACAGTGGCATATGAATTATGTGAGTAGAAAATATTTTCAGTTAATGTTTGATAGTTTGAAAAGGAAAACAAAAAGAAACTACTGTCAATTAAAAAAAAAAAAAAAAAAAATTGACTGATCCCACACACCACTTATCTCAGTCCTGTAGGAGAAAAATACAGATGTTTTCATTCTACTATTGTTACGTCATTTGTGCTAGGAGTGCATGTAACATATTCTATTATCAGCACCAAACAGCCCCCCCCCCCCCCCCAGCCCCTTCCCAACCCACCACATATTCATAGCTTTTTTTTTCTTCAAAATGATCATAATGTAAAAATTCAGGCTTATCTGCTTACAAATGCAAACAGATGAATGTGTCAGTGAGATTCTTAAACAAAATACCATGTGGCACACAGTTTGAATCTTATACTCATTTTAAAATGAATTATCCTAGCCTGCGATAATGGAAATGAACAGTGACATAGATATACATGTATAACGGGGAGGGGCATGCTCACACACAATATTTTTCTGGCTTGTCAGAAAAAGTTTGAGGCTTCATGTTGGCAAAATTTTACACAAAAGAAGGACAAATTATTGATAGCTTAGTCAAAACATTTGTTTGTAGACTGCATTCTCATTAATTGACCAGTGTTTAATGGCAAAATAGTTGATATTTGCATTTAATTTAGTGGACAAATCTAAAATCGACCAAAAATTTGTTTGGTGCATGGAAAATTTTGCACACCAAACTCCCCTCCAAAAAGCTATCTGCACTGCTGGAAATGAGCATAAGACCTCCAACATGGATCATTTGCAGTCTACAGCCATTTTAACTAAAATTCATAGGTGGGTGCATGATCCAAACTACGTGTACATGAGTTGCGAGATGAACCATGAATTTGCTTCATGCATTATCAACAGCATTTTCAGAGGTGGGTGGGGTGGGGGAGGGTGCTCTTCCCTATTCTCATTCGCCCTAGGTATCTATCATTACACAGGGACCTAGTCCACATGGTGTTCGGAGCAGGCAGCGATGTAATCTATTTTGGTGTGCGTTTCACTAACATTGAATAAAAAGTAGGCCTATACAATTTCATTCATTTTCCGTCAAAATTAAAATGAATGTAAATATTAGCCTCCCCATAACTGCACTACACACATTGTTTACCCAGATGCTTTTTTTTTAATTGTCAGTAACATGGTTAGCATAATAATTTAATTAACATGATTAATTATCTGTTGATTTTCATAGAGAAGAGCTACAACTGTAAGTGATGATAATATATTCTCTGCACCAAGGTGTCATAATCCCTACGTAATCTACCATACTGATTGCTACTAGCCTCTTTTGTTTTTATTGCTGGAGAATTATAATCGGTTATGGTTCTGATCCCAACTCAGTTAGTTGAAAAACTAGGTATAAAAATGAGAAATGATACTACAAAGCAAACATTAAAGATGCATTGTCCAGTTTAATAAACACAGTCACTGTCTGCAATATATTGGATGCATTTAATACTTTTAATTCTTTGTGGGCCTTGGCATTTCATGCAATTGTCGCTTGCAGTGTAGTCTACTCCAGGATAATTGATTCTCTAATAGGATTTTGGGGACACCAAAAAGAATTCTACCTCCAGCAATAATATTGATAGAAGTAGAAAACACAAGGATTAGTGTTAAAATGGTTATCCGGATATCCGACTAGCATCCGGTTACAAACTCAACCGCCGACAACCGGTTCAGAATCATCTCAATCGACTAACCACACTATTTTAAGGTATGCATTAATAAGCGTTGCATTTATCGGAAGTTAGGTGGTTAAACTTTCATTAAATGATTTCAGAACTAATCATAATCGAAACAGCTAAGCTATCAGCACCTTTTCATCTCATACAGTGCAATCTCCGATCAAGTCAGTGATATGTGGGGTCTATTTTGACTCGTCGTAAGTGAACATCAAAGAACGGTTTGCCTAATGTTGTCGATTTCTTAGATACAGTGACACACCAAACGCAGTTCCATATGCGTTGGAAAGCTTTTATCTTTCCAAGGCACGTGGATCATAAAGGCAGTCAGAGGCAGCATGACTTTTAAATATTATAACTAGAGGCCTACATTCATTTGTTACCTGCTCTCCAAAACAGTTACATATGATATATATTTATCCATAATGTCCAGTATGGAAAAACGCAAATCTGAAATTTGGAAACACTTCATGCTAGTTTCTGGCGACGGTGAAAAATCTAAAACAGAATGCAAGCTATGTCACGTAACTTTCATGTATTCAGGATCGACTTCGAATATGAAATGTCATTTAGCAAAGAAGCATGTCGTTGACACGGAACTGACCGAAGAACCGAAAGCTTCCAGTAAAGCTTCTGGCGACGTGGCTCCGAAACAAATTCAATCCAAAATAAATTTACAGGTGCTGAAACCATTATGTAAAGCAAAATGGCAAGAAATAACAGATGCAATTGTTGAGTGATGCACAGTGGACATGAGACCCATAAGCATAGTCAATGGATGTGGTTTCAGAAAATTAATGTAGCTGCTCAATCCAGCATATGAGGTTCCTTGCCATACGATAGTTAAAAAGAACCTACCACATGTTTATGGAAATGCCAAATCTCAACTGTTCAAGGAGATTGTTTGTACAGAGAAAGTTGCGATTACAACTGATTGCTGGACTAGTTGTGCAACTGAGAGTTACATAACTGTGACTGTTCACTACATCGACGCTAATTAGAATTTCCGACATTGTGTTCTGTGTACCCGAGAGATAGAAGATCGTCACACAGCCCAAAATTTGTCCAAAGAACTACTCTCGATTATTATTGAAGAGTTTGGTCTTAAAGACAAGGTTTCTGCCATAACATTGGATAATGCATCCAACATAGTTGCTGGTATACGTGAAATGAACTGTAATTCAATGGCGCACATTAGATGTTTTGGACACACCCTACAATTAGGGGTGAATGCTGGGTTGAACATTTCATCTATTAATAAGGCCAGCGGGGCAGCGCGGCAATTAGTGACTCACTTCAAAAAATCGAATGTCGCTACCACCGAGTTGAAAAGAAGACAAAAGCAAATGGGACTGAGAAACGCCTACTCCAAAATGTATCTACGAGATGGAACTCTACATTCATGATGTTTGAGAGATTATTAGAGCAACGTTTACCAGTACTTGCTGTTATCTTAGATCCTGAGGTGACTAGTGTTTCTGATGGGTGCATTCTTGAACTTGGTGATGATTTATGGCGAACGATGGAGATAATCACCCCTACATTGAAACCCTTACAGATGGCTACTTCCGTATTGTGCTCTGAAGATTATCCTACCTTAAGTATGATAGTTCCAGTTATGTCTGGCTTGTTGGATAACCATTTAGCAGATAAGCCAAATGATGCAAAGATTTTAAAAGACTTCAAACAGGCTGTACGAAAGGACTTGACAAAAAGGTTCGATTCTCCTGAACAGTGTCTGGAAAACCCGATATTTGTGGCTGCTGCTCTCGACCCGCAGTATAAAATGATGCCCTTCATGAACGATAAAAGTCGCAAAGCTGTGTCTGATAGTGTTATTTCAATGTTGGAGGAACGTTGCAGAAAGCAAAAAGGGGAGTCTATTGAGTTTGACACGAGAGATAATTCATGTTCTCAGCAAAAAGATTGTGACATGAGCACTTCTGAATGTACTGAAATGCAAATCGACGAAAATGATCCTGGTACCAGCACTTCTGATGATTGCCGGGCTGCGTCAAGTACAACACTAGTGAATACCACCGAGCAAAAGAAAGAATTTTGCGTTAAACCTAAGAAAAACAAACAGGATGCCACAAATTCTGCAATGAAGTTCCTGTTAAGAGATTATTTTATAGAAGCACAGGGGGCTAGTGACTCCAGCATGATCCCTGACATTCGCGAGCAATATAGACAGTTTGTTGATGC
This sequence comes from Pictodentalium vernedei, assembly GCA_031216915.1. Taxonomy (NCBI): domain Eukaryota; kingdom Metazoa; phylum Mollusca; class Scaphopoda; order Dentaliida; family Dentaliidae; genus Pictodentalium; species Pictodentalium vernedei. The sequence goes on along the minus strand of CM062289.1, from coordinate 113,947,554 downwards.
AAGAGCAACATCAGAGCAGTTGCCTACTGTCTGGTGGCTATTGAATGAACATCAGTTCCCAAATGTCTCGGCTTTGGCCAACGAATATTTAGTTCCTGGAACTTCAGTTCCATCTGAGCGGATTTTTTCAGCTACTGGAAATACAGTGACCAAAAAGCGAGCTAATCTGGATCCTGAGACTGTTGATGCACTTATATTTGTGCGCAAATTTTACAGGAAACGTTTGCATCTGGTTACTGATGCAGCAGATATTTTAGTTTCTGTGGACGACGATGAGTTATGAAGTTTCGAACTTGTCCCCATCTGAACATCTGAACTTCTGAGTCGGCAAACTACAACTACTACATTCAATTTCAACACTGGGAATATTCACAATGACGAATTTCTTGCTTTAAAAGTTTAAATAATCATTTCGCTCTATGACTGAAATTCACAATGCGATTAGTCGCAGTGGAATGTGAATATGAATTTAACCAATTCAGTCTTGTTTGACAGGTTTTTGACCAATGCAGTAGGGCAAATAGAAATTTAAGCAATTCAATCTTGTTGTGAAAGCGAGAGTTTCAGGTCATGTGACTGTAATTCCTTTAGTTGTCAAATCACTTGTGATAACAGTGCTGTGTTTTGGTTTATTCATAGTAAAAAAGTCTCTTGTTCAAATGGTTATTGGTGACTTTTAAGGGATAAATTGCAAGATAAATTGTTCATTGCAACCCTGGGAGGGGATCTGAGATGGTATTTTGAAGCCTCAAACCCTTGGCTCCATCGATATGTGACTACAGAGAAGATCTAAACTTAAATACACCATATCAGAATCTCCCAGTGTTTTTATCACCTACATGTAATTAAACAATTATTGGTGAACAGATTTCTAGTTTCTACTACTTCATTTCAAAAATTGGGTTCAAGTATCTTTGACTTCTGGAATCAACTTGAGCACAAAGGTAATCAGAGCAATAAATTTGCCTTTGTGGCCCTGAAAAGTCCAGGTTTCCCTCCACAGGGTTCCAACTCAAATGAGAAGCCCTTGAATTTTGGCCCTTTCTTTGAAAAGTGCTTGATATTGTTTTTAGCCTTGAAAAGTTCTTGATTTTCCATCACTCTCCTTGAAAAGTACTTAAATTCAGTTTACCTATAACCTCAGAGAAAATAAGTCTAAAGGATAATCTTCCCCACATACATGCAATGTCACAAAATCATTTAGGAATCACATTTATTTGATCTCTATCTTGTCCCTTGGATGCAACAAGGCAACATCTGCAATACTTTAGCATTACAGATGACTCCTTGTTTAACTCAAGGAATTCTTTGTGTTGCTATGGTGTTGTAAGTTCATATCAAAATTATAACAGTCCTTGAAAATCGTGGTCAGAGTCCTTGAAAAGTTCTTAAATAGTGCTTTAATTATTTAATTATTAATATTTTTTTCATTTTTGGAATTAAGTTTAAAAAAATTTCCACAATCCTGTATAGGTATTTCAATTAGTTCCTTGAATCCTACACCCTATGTAAGAACATATAACCAACTAAGCCTATTTATTTCTACAGTCTGTGTATATTTTCATGTAGTGTATGATATGGCAGTTACCAATTTTATGTTACCAGAAAGTGTGATCTACCCGGGTTAGTCACACTTTCTGGTTATAAACATTTTTCATTTTTAACTTTTAAAAAAAAAAAGTAACTTACCCAGTGCACTATACAGCCTAGTGTAGATCTCATCTATATTAACTCTTTACCCAATGTAATGGCCCAAACCAGCCAGTACTATTCAAACTCCGCTTATGACCCTTCATTGGTCTTTTTTAGTGATTTCCAAAAATGAAAACATATTCTATTTTCAATGAATAGCTGGTGTCTTGGACCTTGGTAACACAGTTTGGCTGTGTTTTATGGGTTTTTGTGACAGATTTTCCCCAAAGCCTGTTTCTTTCAGGCTTTGGGGAACTTCTGTTTGGCAATCATAGTGTAATAGGTATAAACAGAATCAAATTTTAGTAAAAAAATATTGTTTGTATTTAAAACATGGGTATTTCAATGGAAAATTATTGAGATTTTCTGGAAATAATCTTTGAATATTGTAGATTGATGTTCTCTAAAAGTTGTAGGAATGCTGTTACAGTCTATTCTAGAAAGCTAAAGAACAGACCAATAGTCCTTTTAAAAATTAATCTGTCTAACGTTTTCTTATATAAGAAAATATGGGAGAGGGTATATCATATAGTAGTTAATCCTTAACCTAATGTATCTGAAAAAAATTACAATTCAGTTTTTATTATATTTTTCATTTTTTATCTTAGAAACACAGGCATTGACATTTCAAATGTTGAGGTCATTGATTCATCGTTCTCCCCTAAAGAGGCTAGGTGAACAATCATTTCGTTGACTTAACTTTTCAAAGGTAGCCGATCGTTCACCTTATCGTTAAATGTTATGGATGCAAAATTGTAATATCAATAACTGCTACTTGACTTGCGTAGAAATTGTATGCTGATGAACGCAGTCTGGTAAATTCTGGATTCACATATGTGTAAAAGAGCTGCAGTTTTATCTGTGTATGCAATTATGTATTGTTGATTATTACTGATGAAAATTCAGTTTTATGCCGATCAGGAATTATCGGGTTCTGTATGTCATAGTTGTTGCAACGATTCAGTTTATTTGATGTGGCAGCTTCTCTTCAGTTATGAAATACCAGGTTGTTAGACTGGCATACCCATGTTGAATGTCAGTTTGTTTTATTGAGGGATTGACCACTTCAATAATAGCTTAAATTATAACCTGTCCATACTTCTTACATCTTCCTACAAACCTCCCTCAACAAGTTTTGAAAATGTGCTGTTCAGTTGTGTCAGAGACTAAATTGATAAACTATGTCTGTCACCAATGTCACAAGTCTTGCAATTGTACTATTTTTAGCTCTGCGATGCTGATGACATGCAATTCACTGATCGACAATTTGTTTGTGCTGCATATAAAACTGTGCACTTGAAACGTTGGCAAAATGTTTTATGTCAGAACAGGTTCAGATTTATTTTGCTTGTTGAAGTTAGCACAGCTGAATCAGATCGCCAACTGTCTATTGCTCCAGAACAATCCATTGTTTACCTGAAATTGAATTTGGGTGAATGATAGGAGAGAGAAACAATCCTTGCCTCAAATGTACATGCCTGGAAACATAGTGTATTACCCCTTATTGGAATGAGTTCATAAGCTATGTTTTTGAGGCAAAAAGTAACTTTGTTTTAGTTATTCAAGAATTTTTTTGGCAAATGTTGACTTTCTTCATGTTTGATAAACAATTAACTTATCGAGTTGTCTGTTTGTTGATGTTTTTGTGCGGAACGAATTTGGTTTTCTTTGAAGTATGCTACTCATATTTCATCCACAGCTTACTTATAATATGGACCTCCTGGAAGGTCTTGCGTCATTTTATACTTGGTCTTTGTCTTAACTGGTTGAGTTCTAGAAGCCACTATCATGGTTCTATTGAAAAGTGCTAGAAGCCACTTTAGTGTCTTTACATTGTATGCATTAGCTTGTTGTTTTCTCAGCAGTAGAAGAAAAAAAAAAACACAAAAGGAGGGTGGGGAGGGGGCATTGCGGTAACCAGCTCTCATCTGATCACTGAAATTAAGCAATGTCAAGCCCGGTTTGTCCTTGGATGGGTGACCGTCTGAGTGATCGCTTTGGACTCCCCGTGTTGTGTCCTTGGGCAAAGCACTTCACCCTGATTGTCCACATGGGGGCACGATGACGCTGTGTACTGATGCGTACTGCACGTCGATGCTGTGCATGTCTTCAACCATTCTAACCCTGTGCTGCAGTGCAGAGTTACAATGTTGGGGAGCTGGCAGCTACTCGTCGTTGCTCGGTGGTTCTCTCTGGGTACTCTGGCTTCCTCCACCCTTTAAACTGTCACCAACACGATATGACCTTGGCTGTTAAAGTGTTGTTAAACCCTAATAAATAAATAAGAAGAAAAAAAAATTATATAAAATATTTTGGTTATAATTTATGAATAAAATCTTGCTAATCTGAGGATACTCTTGCTTGTAACTTGGTATCTCTGAAAAAAATAGCCTTGTTTTAAATCACCTTTGAAAAATAATTTGGCTCAACACCAGTTAAATAGGCCCAAATCACAGTTTTCCATTGCATTTCTTTTTGCATGCCCCCAAGGCTTACTGATGTGTCCACATGGTATATGGAGTACATGTGCAGGATTGCTTCTGGTGTCAGTAGGTCAAAGGTCAAGGTCTTTTACTACAAGCCGTTCTCCAGTTTCTGAACGATAACTTCTGAACAAAAATAAAGATTCCAGGCAAAATCTCCACTTTCTTTGTTGTTAGTATGTCTATCACTCTTCATACGCAGGTTGATTTTCAAAAGACGATTGATAGACTTAATCAATGGCTCTGTTCTTGGATTCTGTAATTCTGGAGAAAAATAGAGTTTCACATGAAAATGCTTTGCAGAAAAGAACAGATGAACAAGGAAATGTTTATCTAAAAATGAAAATTTTGAGGCCTATAACTCATCTTATTTCAATAAATAAGGACTCATAATAAATTATTCATGCAGATTGTAAACCCATCGAAAGTGAAAGAAAAACTGGTTCAGCAGTTACAAACACAGATCACAGATTTAGAGAGATTTATTGACTTCCTTCAAGGTATGACATATTAAATTCTTTATTCTATACCAGACTTTGATTTTCCTGCAAACTCTTGACTTAACCCTTTACCGAATGCAGATGATTTCAAAATTTATTATTTTAAATATCATTTTTTAAATTTTTAAAAAAAATTTCAACAAAACCATATCATGTGACCCCACTTTGGAACGAGCTCGACGAGCTCGTTCCAAAGAGGTGTCACATGATATGGTTTTGTTGAAATTTGTCGAAAAAGAATATTATTTCAGCTGCTGAATTTGCATATCACGCGTGTGAATGTGGGCGATTCGTTGGGTAAAGGGTTAACATGACTAAGATGGCCGCTAATATTTCATCCTAAATAGTACTGCAGGAGTGTGGTGGCTCAATGGTTATGTCATTGGACTTCAAACTAAAAGGTCTATGGTTCAATTCCCACTAGAGGTAACTGTGTTGAGTCCTGGGGCAAGGTATTTAATCCCAATTGCCCACATGGGGGCATGGTGGCACTGTACTAAGGCGTACTCCACATTGATGGTACAGTTATCTTCAACCAATGCTAACCTTGCTTCTGCAGAGTTAGTACGTTGGGGAGTCTGACAGTTGCTCTCTGCTGCTCAGTGGGTCTCACCAGGTACTTCGGCTTCCACCAACCGTAAAACTGTCTGATACGAGGTAATCCTGGTTGTCAAAATTGTTGTTAAACCACAATAACACACAAATATAATTGTTTTCAACACCATAGCGAATTTGGAATCATGAGTTCCATGTACAGTATGTGGAGATTGTATTATCACTAAATCACCTGCAGAGTGGAGATTCCACCCAAGCAATAATTGCAAATTTGTTGCAAAGCATAACAAGTACAAGCAATGTTTCAACCAATGGACCTCCGGGTATAACCCGGCGGTCCATTGGTTGAAACATTGCTTGTGTTTTTGTCCAAATGTACAGAATTTGAAAGTGATACTTTGGGTGATAACTCCATGCCCCGGGTGATTTGGTTACAATCCACTCTCCACGTACTGTACCACGTACAATGAAAAGCAAGAGCAAATATTATGCAAATGTTGTTTTTAATCTTCAGTAAGTCACCAGAGTTTTCAAACAAAAATGCCAGAGAGAGCGTAGTTTCTTATTGGTAAGCATTTTGAACTTCAGATCAAAGGGTTGGTGGTTTAATTCTGACTTGTATCATCTACATTGTGTCCTTACAAGACACCTAACTCTTAACCTGCTAAGTGTTTTCAATATATATTTCATAAAATCAAGTCATGGCTATAGGACTAGATTAACCCTTTACCCAATGAATCGACCACATTCGCCCATGTAATATGCAAATTCAGCAGTTGAAAAAATATTATTTTTAAAAAAATTTCAACAAAACTATATCATGTGACCCCTCGTTGGAATGAGCTCGTCGTCATTCCAACGAGAGGTCACATGATATGGTTTTGTTGAAATTTTTTGAAAAATTTAAAAAAATGATATTTAAAATAATAAATTTTGATATCATCCTCATTGGGTAAAGGGTTAAATGAAAAATTCATCGAAATTTATCTCAAAAAATCATTTGTGAAAACTCAGTTCAACTTACAGAGGGGAAATTTGATAAAATGTGCCCAGATTATACTCATTTCAGTGGAAATAGAAATTCTGTCCTAGACAGGAACATCTGCCAGCAGCATGCAAGGAGTTAACTCCTTTCATGCTGCTAGCAGATGTTCCTGCCTGGACAGGAAATCTCTTGCCACAAAAATAAGTATAGTATGTGCACATTAAACCAAATTCCCCCTCTATAAATTGAATTTTCTTTCTGACTCTTCATTGGTAATGGTGTGTCAGGTTTGCTTGAACTCTTTGCGTACTACTGGCAGATATTCCTGCCCAGGACAGGATTTCTTTTGACATTGAAATATGTATAATTTGGGCACATTTACTTAATTTTCCATACTCTAAATTGCAAAGCATGTTTTTATTTTTGTTTTGCAAAATCATTTTTGCTGAAGTTATTTTTAATTGTGTTATGTAAAGGGTTAAATACTCCCAAAAGCCATGACTTGGATAGTCTATTCCTAATTAGACAGGAATTGTTTTTGTCTGTTTTCAAAACTAATATTTTTTTTTAAAAAGATGCAGATGGATGACATTTTTCTGATGATAGTGGTGGATTGTTTGTGAAACACTCAAAAAGATTTTAAGCTATTTATGCATTGTTATGTGCATGAAATAAAGATGGAAAAGTATGAAGATGAGACCATGGTTGTTAGTTTTAATTTTGAACTAAAATTACAATTTTCAGTTATTTTATTTTTTTCCAAGTGTTATCTATTTGTGTTGAGTAAAATTTTAAGCACTGTATTTCCAATTACTTTATTTTACAGGTGAAAGCAGCAGTCCTGGACCACTTGGAAAGGAGAGATGTACATGTCCAGTGCATAATTCGGTAATGCATGTAAGGCCTCTAAAAAAAGTCTGCCTTCTCGAGTAGTTTTTCCTAAACTTTTGATAAGGAAGGGAGGCTTTGTCTTTTCTAAATGCATCAAACAGTACTAAAAGTAGTTCAAAATGATTTGAAAATTAAAATTTTGTAATCTCCTGGAAATTATGTCATCGGCAGATGGATATTTTTATGTCCGAAGCTTCATCGTATTTATTTGACAACCATTTTGTATTGGTATTATTCATCAAAAGTTTTGAGAGTATCAGCTGTTAGTACAGTTTACATTAGTCAGAGTCACAGAAACTTTGACCAATTAAAAATTGACAAGGAAAATACTTTTTGATGTGATCAGACTTCAGTAAGGGTGATGCTTGAGAAACCAGCTTTTTTGTAATTGCCTGAATAAAAAATCGCTTAACCCTTTACCTAATGAATCGGCCGCATCCACCCGTGTAATTTGTAAACTGAGCACTTGAAAAAATTAAATTCTTAAAAATCTTTCAACAAAACCATATCATATGATCCCTCATTGGAACGAGCTCGATGAGCTCGTTCCAATGAGGAGTCACATGATATGGTTTTGTTGAAATTTTTTTTAAAAATTTAAAAAATAGTAATTAAAATAATAAATTTTGATATTCTCTGCTTTGGGTAAAGGGTTAAAGATATTAACAACTGATTTTTCATTAATATGCCTACCGAAAGTAATAAATTTCACACCTGAATTTATGCTTCATTCTAACATACCATACCTAAACAACCTGCATCTACTCGAAATATTTCCCTTGTCTCTGTTGGAAAATGTACCAATTTTGTTTCAACTTTGGCATTTGATACATAACTTATCACGCAAGATTAACCCCAGAGGCCACTTTTCCGGCCCAGTAACATGATACTTCATAATTTCATTAAGTAGGTTGACTTTTGAGTGAAGGCATGGTGTAGACCAATCAATATTTTCAATGTGCAGCCTCAAGGCTGCACGTTGAAAATATTAATTGATCTACCCCCAAATAAAGAATATGGTCTCTTCCCATTGCTGCCATTGAACTGATATGGAAGATACACTAGGGTTCACAGTGTTAAGCTTGTTCTATTGAGAGATGATGAGCTCTGATATGGTAGGGGTTTTGACAAGTGTAAAAGAGATGAATGATCCTCATTTTTCTGGATTCAGTTAGAGATGGGCAGTATATGAAAATTCAGTGCGGTATCGAAATGGAATAGATACCGATGTACCGTACCAAAGCAATTAACCCTTTACCCCAAACCGGCCAGTGCTATTCACAAAAATCATCATTTAATTTCATTATTTGTCTCAAAAACATAGGTTATGACTTGTCATTGAAACGAACTTGTTGAGCTTGTTCCAATAGGTGTCATAAACTATGATTTTTGATACCAAAAATGAACAAAATTAGTTATTCAATAGCTTTGTTTGCAAGTGTCGTGTGCCTTTCATGTTAGGTAAAGGGTTAAAAGTTATTAAAATGTTCATTGTGTTTGATTTCCTACCTCATACTTAAAACAGGAAAGGTTTCTTTGCAGTGCACATGAAAAATGGCAGACATGATGCCCATATGCTTCAGAATCAGCACATAAAGTCAGTGGGTGGGCTATCCTAAAAATCAGCGGGGACTTTTGGCAGTGTTGTTGCAAGTGCTGTCCCAAAGAAGTTTGATTGTGGCATTTCTTGCCATCACAAATTATAGCAACAATAATTTAGCATTTTTTTTAGAGTTTTGAAGTGTGTATCTGTTGGCTGGACAACTTAAAAATGATATTTCCAGAAATCTGTATATTTTTATACTGTACCAATGACCCAGACTTAGCTGGTGCTAACTCTAACAAAACCAGGGCCAAACACAAATTTTGCCCCCCAATCCCCAAAATTTGCATCCAAAACAAAAATAAATCATGTCCTAAAGGACCTCCATACTACGCCTCTACTGCGCATGCGCAGTGACGCAGACGTCCCGAAATTGGCGCCAATTATCATTCTCTGTTTGGCCCTTCATCAGTCAACATCTCACTGATCTTTGTGCTTGTAAATCTCAGTTTAAAGGATGCCAGACACGTAAATGTGATTCTAAGGAGGATAGAAGGAGGAGAGGAAAAAGAAGTGACAAAAAATAATCAGGGCTGTACTTAAAATTTTTTGATGAAATTATGTTAAGTTGCCTATTTCCGAGGCATGGGCCTCTTGTTGTCATTCTTGCTAAATGTTGCACTGCTTATTCAGTGTTTCCTCTCCCCTAGCCTTCTAAAGTCCCCCCTTGCAATTCTCCCATGCTTTTGGCATATTTTTGAGAAAGTTCATTTCTAAAATTTCCTGGGAGAGTTGCTTGGTTACAGAATGTTTTCTGTTATTTTCCCCATAGTTATGTTTTCACCCATGGGTGTATAACGTTGTGTTCTGCATCTTCCATCTGATGTTCTGCAGATTCTCCCCTGGGAGTCTCTGTTTTGCATCAGATAGAGTGTAATTTTGATGACTGATTCCGGGCCAGTTTTTTCAGTGCCTGGAGTCATGTTTTCTGGTGTTTTACACTGTTTGTTTACATTGGCAACAGCCTTTTTTGAGGGGGGTTGTTTGCCTTTGCTGTAGTTTATCTCACTACAAGATACATTTATATTATCCGTAAGTGTCTCATTAATTATTTAATATAAATTTAAAATTTTTGACCACACTTTGCCATCGGATCCATCGGGGCTCAACGTTACTTTTCAGCAACTTGGGCTTCGCTGAAAAAATATTTTTTCAAAATTATTTTGATTTGCAATTGTTTTTTCATTTATTAATGGATCATGTTATTATGTATCTTTGTGTCAGGGGTTTTTGCGAGTAACTAGGACTTATTGTTGTCCTTTCACAATGAAGGGACATTGTTCAAATTGTAATAGGAAGAAATCTTCCTCTGACTTTCATGATCATTGTATTAATTGTAGTCAGTGTTCTCGCATTAATCCCTGTCCTATATGTGAATATTCGGATGAGAAACATTGGAAACGTGTGTCACGATATGTTGTTTCTGGAGAAAGGGCTATGCCGGCTCTTTCTCCGCAAGGTCACTCTACTCTCTCGGTTTCTATTTCAGAGGAACAAGAACAGGGTGATGTTTCCATGTTATCTTCTACAAGTGTGCGTCCGTCGTCACAAATGAATTCAGATCTAGCGGCAAAAGTGCTCATGGAGATTAGACAAATGTCGTCTGCTAGCTCGCCCGGTGTAGCGTCCATTCACCGAATGGTTCGGCAGCCAGGTTCGTCCGATGCGGTCCAGGAGGAAGTTTTGGGTGATGCGAGCACTATAAACATAATAGATGCACACCCAGTGACGGCGGATAGTAAGCGAGAACGGAGGAAGCCTTAGAGTCCGGTTCCTAGCTCGTCCCGGTCCAGCCGGGCCGCGAGCGAGAGAGGCCCCTCTCTCGTACAACAACATCTGGGACCAGATGTTGTGGTACAAAATGTGTCGCAAGCGGAGCATACGTCCGTCGCTCGGGACGCTCCGTTGTATAGGCAGTCCGCGGAGACTGCTAAGGCTTCCTCTTCTCGTCAGCGCACACGACCGCACCTTGGCTGCGTGACCGCCGATATATTACCAGCTTCGCCGATCAAGGATTCTTCGGCGACCAGGTCACACCATCCGGCAGCCAGGGATTCGAGACCGATGGACTCCGGACGTTCGCATAGGAAAAGTATGCGGGAGCCATCTGATGCGGAGCTGCCCTTGGCGAAGCAGCGAAAGACTGCGCCTCCGCAGGTCTCGACGCCGGACATTCTTGTGCAGATAGCACAGCTTATCGCAGCATCCCAGCAGCCGACAGAAACGGTGTCGGATCGAGAATTATCCGACGGCGCTGGGTCGGTACGCTCCGCCGAAGCATCGGGGGCGGACGACCGGGAACATCATGAGGTCCGACCGGATGGTGAAAGGGATACGGATGACTTGGAGCTATCCCTTTCGGAACAACATAAAGCTGCCGTGGACTTCATCCGGCACTTTCTCCCTCAAGTTGTTCCGTCGGGCCAGACTGCTGCGGTTCCGGACAAGAGGATTATAGCGTCATTGGACTCTGAATTTTTTGAGCGGTTCAGGGACATCGCTCCCGAGTTTCCGTCGCAGTCCAATAATGTTGCAAGAACATTTGAATTATTGAACGACGCTATATTTAAACTTGCTTCCAAGACGGGGAAAGCAGGTTTCTTGTCCGCTAATACTCTCAACCTGCCTTTCATTAATGCAAGGAATAAATTCGATACGGCAGGACAGGGTATCCTGAGAGTTCCTCTGCGTATGGACGACGAGGCGGAAGACTTAGAGCTATCATTACCGTCGTCGGCTTCTATTCCAACCGCGGTGTTGGAAACAGCTATTGCGTCTAACAGAGCCAATTTAGATGCCTTATCTTACGCAGATCACCTTACTAAGGCATTATCACTGCGCCTTCAAGGGAAAGAGTTTCAGGATATACAATCCTCTTTAAGACTTCTTTCAAGGGCAGTAGCTTATTCCACGTGTAACTCCGCCCTTTCAATGGCAAATCTGGAGTTGGTTAGACGTGACGCAGCCCTAGCTACATCCACACTAGTGGATACTAAGGTGAAGAACTCTCTTAGAGTCGCTTCGGTCTCCGGAGAACTTCTCTTTGACGGCAAGCTTTCTGCTATTTATGATAAAATTACAAAGAAAGCTTCGGATTCTCTGTTGTTCAAATCTGCTTCTAAGAAGTCGGACACAGCAGACAAGAATAAGACAGGCACTTCTGGGTCTAATGCGCCCAAGAGAGGTTCCTATAGAGGTTCCGGTGCGTCCTCTTGGTCTTATTCGAGAGACCGTCAGGGTAGCGACTCTCGTTCGGGACGTCCTTCAGGCCGGGACAATCGGTCGGACGCCCCGAGGTCGACGGGGCGAGGTGCGGGTCGTGGAGGACGTGGTTTCTCCTACCGCAGGCCTCGCAGGTCCAGGAGGTGATGGCTTAAACCTCTATCGCGTACCGGTTGGTGGAAGGTTGTCGAGCTTTTCACAAGAATGGGCATCGATTACGGACGACCCTTGGGTGAGAGGAGTGACTTCGGAAGGTCTAAAGATATCCTTCAAACGAAAGCCTCCATTAACTCGAAGTCCAAAGTGGACTCATCTTCCGTCAAATCCGCAGAAAAGAGACGCTCTGTTATCAGAGGTGCAGTCTCTTTTAATGAAGAACGCGGTAGAGGTCGTGGAAAACCAGGAATCTCCGGGATTCTACAGCCATCTGTTTCTGGTTCCGAAACCAGACGGCTCGTTCCGTCCAGTCATAGATTTGAGCTGGATAAACAAGCTGATCGTCGCTCCGAAGTTTTATATGGAGACGATTCAGTCGGTCAGAGCGAGTATTCGGGTGAACGATTATGCAACAAGCATAGATCTCAAAGATGCGTACTTTCACGTCATGGTACATCCGACATTCCGAAAGTACCTACGCTTCGCAGTCCTAGGAGTGGTGTATCAATTCCGGGCGATGTGCTTCGGATTGAATCTAGCACCCTGGGCTTTCACTCGGGTAATGAACTCGGTAATGATCTATTTCCGAGCTCATTCGTCTGCGGTAACGTCGGCCTACCTGGACGACATTCTTCAGAGGTACGGCAACGAGTTAACGCTTCAGAACGATGTTCAGAATCTTCTTCTATTGCTCCGACGTCTCGGTTTTATAGTAAACGAGGAGAAGTCGGATCTGGTGCCGTCCAAGTCATTCACTCATCTGGGAATGAGCTTCGAGACGCACAACAATCTCGTTCGTCTGCCATTAACCAGAGCGAAATTAGTCAGTTGTTACGCTCGCTATTGTCTGCATGCAGACAAAGTCACAGCGAGAGAATTTATGAGACTGATAGGTCTGTGCGGAGCCGCCGCGGATCTCATTCCGATGGGGCGGTTACGCACACGTCCTCTTCAAATTTTCTTGACTCAGAATTGGAGTGTGAAAATTCATTCGCTCGAAGTAGACGTTCTCTTGTCAGATCAAGTGAAACAAGAGATTCAGACTTGGGCAAACATTCAGTGGTTAACTCAGGGAGTTCCGCTGCAGTTGCCGGATCCGAGTTTTACCATTATGACGGATGCCAGTCAAACAGGTTGGGGTGCATCATTAATCCCAACGGATTCGAGATGCCAGGGTCTTTGGGATCCGCAATTCCTGTGCAAGCACATAAACATCAAGGAAATAATGTCAATTTGGCTTGCGTTACGTCACTGGATGGACATTATTCACAATGCTCATGTCCAAATCCTATCCGACAATACGACAGTAGTGGCGTATATACGGAATCAGGGAGGCACTCATTCAGTTCCGTTGTTCAATCTAACGGAAAGAATCCTTCTGTTTGCGCTAGAACATCACGTTCTTCTTTCGGTCCGTCACATACCGGGTCGTCTGAATGTGCTAGCAGACTCCCTTTCACGAAAGGGTCGCTTGTTGCCATCGGAATGGACTCTCAACAAACAAGTATTCAATCAGATTTGCTACCAATGGGAACGGCCAATGATAGACTTATTTGCGACACATCTCAACAATCAGTTGCAGACGTATGTGTCTCCGTGTCCGGATCCAAGAGCTTTTGCAGTAGACGCTCTGTCGATCCCTTGGGACGGAGTGATAGGATATGCGTATCCTCCAGCGCCGTTAATTCAACAAGTATTCCTAAAGATAAAACAATCTCAATGCAAGATTCTGTTGGTAGCATCTCTGTCGCCACAGAGACCGTGGATAAATCTACTCAGGTGTCTGTTGTGGGACCTACCGCGAAAGCTTCCTCCACGGGAGGATCTTCTTTCGCAGGGGAAATCGCGCCAACTCCATCACAACCCGCAAGGTCTCAACCTTCACGTTTTTCCATTGTGCGGTCCTTCTTGCATGGCAAACACTTTACAGGACGAGCAGTGGACGCGATTTCTAACTGTAGGAGGACCTCCTCTTCGCTAAACTATGCGGCTAAGTGGAAGGTTTTTCGTCGTTTGTGTAGGGATCATTCTGTAGATATATTCGATCCCTCTATACCAGACATTGCAAACTTTCTAGTATACTTGTTTGACGAAATCAGACTGCAGCCTGTTACTATAAAGGGTTATAGGTCTATGTTATCTGATACCTATCCACATCATGATAGTTTACAAATTGGATCTAATGTCTCTTTATCTAAGTTGGTTAGAAACTTCTCGATAAATAGACCCAGAACTCTTAGGTTAATTCCTAAATGGAATTTAGCTTGGGTTCTTCTTAAATTGAAGGAAAAGCCATTTGCACCTCTTGGGACAGTAGATTTCAAATTCTTATCTTATAAGACAGCTTTTCTCTTAGCTTTCTCTTCTGCTAGAAGAGTCAGTGAGCTTCATGCACTGTCGGTGGATGATTCTCACTATCGTAGTGTCGGGAACACTATCACCTTCACTACTAATGTGGGTTTTTTAGCTAAGAATCAGGCTTCTAATAAATATCCGGAACCTATTGTCTTTAAGGCTCTTCCGTCTTCAGACGGGCGTAGGCCTTTACTCTGTCCTGTTAGAGCGTTATGTATCTATAAACAGAGATCTCAGTTTATCAGAAAGGGACGGAAACGTTTCTTTCTGTCTTTGATGCCTAATAGAAAGGACATTTCGGTCCATTCTATTGCTAGATGGATTCAATTAACTATCCGTACTGCTTATGAAGATTTATCTTCTTCTCAGCAGTCTGTGCTTAAGATTTCCGCTCATGAAGTAAGAGCTCTTTCTACTTCCTGGGCTTATGCTAATAGTGTTGCTATTACAGATTTAATGAAGGCTGCTTATTGGTCTCAGCCATCCACATTTACGAATTTTTATCTCAGAAATATTGAGTCCATTTCTGGAGACCTGCATTGTTTAGGTCCGTAATCTGTTGCTCAGAATGTCGTCCACTAAACAGTTGCAACTATAGTTATGCAGGCTTTCTGTTCCGGCAGTGACTCCGTCCGGCTGCCCTCTTCGCTCTGGGCTATTTGACCCAGGGCAAGGGGAAGGGGGGGGGGGGGGCGGGTGTTCCCTTAGGTCACCTGCTTTATAGTGAAAAGCAAGGGAATGCCTCCTCCAAGTCAGTATTTCTGAGTCGCTTCCGGGATGGTTTTAAAGTGTAATATTAATGTTAAAATTCATTCATGTCTTATTTTTAAAGTGTAGCTCGGTGTGAAGCATTTGTATATGTCAAGTGTCAAACGGGCTTTAATATACAATACTCGGACACTTTTAAATGACTATAAAGAGTCTCAATTCTCTGGACTACTTTATTTATTGGCTTACTTTAAAAATAATTAGTATAAGGGATATACTGGATGTTAATAGAGAACATGAATGTTATTGTGCTCAATTATTAAGGGTAGTGTATCTTTCTAATTTAATATTAAATAAGAAAGATACATGTAAAGCCTAATACTCCTTTTCTCCTTAAGGGGTTACCTCTTTACTATATAGTTGAGCTTATTGGATTTTCCTCTATGTCCTAGGCCCTCCAGCCTGTTTACTATTCAGCTAAGTCTGGGTCATTGGTACAGTATAAAAATGTTAAAAAATTTATAGTAATTTATATATTTTTTATACTTACCAATGACCCAGACGGGGATGGCCCTCCCTGGAGTTGGGAACTCTTGCCTCCCCGCTGAGTACATAGCGCTGACCAGGCACTGCCAGTAAGAATGATAATTGGCGCCAATTTCGGGACGTCTGCGTCACTGCGCATGCGCAGTAGAGGCGTAGTATGGAGGTCCTTTAGGACATGATTTCTTTTTGTTTTGGATGCAAATTTTGGGGATTGGGGGGCAAAATTTGTGTTTGGCCCTGGTTTTGTTAGAGTTAGCACCAGCTAAGTCTGGGTCATTGGTAAGTATAAAAATTATATAAATTGCTATAAATTTTTTAACTTTTCAAACATTTTATTGCATATCTCAATGAGAGTTGAAGCTATTTTACCCAAAATAGTATCATATGATAGCCAAATAAATTTTGAATGTACAATACAGTTGCCATGGACTGGGCAGTGATGTCCACACATGCATTTGCCAGGAAATAAAAATTATCAGCAGCAAAATTTTAATTAATGAAGCACCAGATTGTATCCTGAGCTTCATTAATTAAATTTTTGATGATTATTCCTATAATTAGTGTTTGGAATCTAATATTATTGCACCTGTGGAAAGTTACCAGTCCACGGCAGCTGTATTGTTTTTAAAATCATAATTCTTATAAAGAGAAAAAATATACATTTGATTCCGACTGGGGTGCATTTCCTAATTCAGGAGTTGTAACTCTTTCAGTTTTTATGTGTACCCATACTATGTATGGTACACATAATGCCGCCATCCGGGGTGACCATCCGTCATTCGTCCATCCTTTGTCTGTCCATCTGTCCGTCCGACGCCCGTATCCATTTCTTTGTCATTCAATAACTTGAAAAATATTGCTTGGATTGTCAAGTTACTTTATATTTGTGTTCAGGTTACTGATGTGCCAAGCTGTATAGTTTTTGGTGTAAATCGGATAATTTGATCCTGAGATATTAACCCTTTATCCTTCAAATTGAAAATTCATCCAATCCCTTTGGCATTCGATAACTTGAAAAATATTGCTTGGATTGTCAAGTTACTTTATATTTGTGTTCAGGTTACTGATGTGCCGAGCTGTATAGTTTTTGGTGTAAATCGGATAATTTGATCCTGAGATATTAACCCTTTATCCTTCAAATTGAAAATTCCTCGAATCCATTTGGCATTCGATAACTTGAAAAATATTGCTTGGATTGTCTAGTTACTTTATATTTGTGTTCAGGTTACTGATGTGCCGAGCTGTATAGTTTTTGGTGTAAATCTGATGATTTGATCCCAAGATATTAACCCCCTTTATCCTTCAAATTGAAAATTCCTCCAATCCCTTTGGCATGAGATAACTTGAAAAATATTACTTGGATTGTCAAGTTACTTTATATTTGTGTTCAGGTTACTGATATGCTGAGCTGTATAGTTTTTGGTGTAAATCTGTTATTTTGATCCTGAGATATTAACCCTTTATCCTTCAAATTGAAAATTTCTCCAATCCCGTTGGCATTCGATAACTTGAAAAATATTGCTTGGATTGTCAAGTTACTCTATAATTGTATTCAGGTTACTGATGTGCTGAGCTGTATAGTTTTTGGTGTAAATCTGATAATTTGATCCGGAGATAATAACCCCCTTTATCCTTCAAATTGAAAATTCCTCCAATCCCTTTGGCATGAGATAACTCAAAAAATATCAATCTGATTGTCATGTTACTTTATATATTTATTCAGGTTACTGATGTGCTGTGCTGTATAGTTTTTTATGTAAATCTGATAATTTGATCCGGAGATATTAACCCTTTATCCATCAAATTAGACACTCCTCCAATCCATTTCTATATGTAACCATACCTTGTATGGTGTACATTATGTCAGCATCCGTGGTGGCCCTCCGTCATACAGCTTTCTACTAATTGCGTGTATGTGTACACATCTGATGATTTCATCGGCCTATTTTTATATTTAATATATATCATACGTTTCCAGACCCCTGTGTTTCATGACTATTGAAGTATTACGATGCGGTGATCATAAAACCAGACAGATAATTTAGATTGGAATTGCAATCCCCTCTACATTGACTGTCTCTTTTGTGATTAAGTCTTAATTTACTGAGTATTTTCAAGATATTTTCCATCAACCGTGACCTAGTTGAAATTTACTGTTTGTTTTTGTGATCGTATCACTGAAAATTGTGCACTTCAAGTTGTATAGACAATTTGATGGTGTGGAGTTATATCATGTAGAGTGCATCATTATTGATGAAGACGTGAAGATGACTACTTTTCTGAAAATATCCTGCATGGAGTTTTCCTACATTTGCTTTGCTTTGCTTTGTATATGTATGTTAATGCCATTGACTCATTGCCCATTGCTGAAGAAAGCTTTTTATTATAGTTCAGTACTTAGATTCTGAGGTGTGTGAATGCACCTGCACACTTATCGTCTCACTCTATCATAAGCAGGGTTCGTACAGGTCATAAAATCCTGGAAAATGAAAGTATTTTTTCCAGGTCTGAAAGTTTTGGAAAAATATTTTTTTTTATGCAGTCTGGAAAAGTCATGTAAATTTGTCACCGTAACGATGCTGTACACCATTTCCCCCCCAAAATCCTGCTTAAAAATTCAGAAAAATAGAGTGTGGTGGGAATACTAATGAGGGAAAGGTCATGGAAATTTGGTAGAAAGTTTTGGAAAAGTCATGGAATTTGATTCTCAAAAGGGTGTATGAATCCTGCATGATCAGAAATACAAATATGAGCATGCTTCACCCTTGCAAATAGCTCCTCTGGACACTGGTGCGATGGTTGATCAACTTGTTAAATGTCCTTAATCGTTACTCGCAAATCATAAAACTCGAAAAAAAATTTATCCAAGTTCAACTGCTGAACCCCCAGTAACTTCCTCTACACCAGCCACACACGTACACATGAAGACACTTCAGAAGGTTTCACACACTGGATCATTATGCTGAAAGGTCAAGCTATAGTCGCACTGGATGGAGCAGCTACCTACCTCTTAAGTACTCAATTGTACAAGATGAATTTACTTTCATTATCATCGTACTTCTATCACCTAACTCACCTACCAGGTACTTGGATGTCAACTGCTGTGGACTGGAAATCACTCAACAGTAACTATCACCCAATAGGGTGATGCACATAACCATAAAAATAATCTCATTTAAATGTGACTTCAAGAATTTGGCACCAAGACTGAATGTAAAACAAAATTGTTGATTGCCAGATTGCACTACCCATCACCATAACCCATGTTAAAATAGGGGTTTAAACTAGAACCCTCTTGTTGTTACCTCCTCCTTCCACTTTCCTGATGACTGGAGAGTCATTGCTAGGACTTCAGAAGTAGCACCCCTCGACCTTGCACCTCTATGGATTTGAGAATCTAAGGTCTGTAGTTACCCATGAAAAAAGAGGGAATGGGGTCAACAACACACCCAACCAACCCTTTAGAAGCACAGTGAAATGCAAGTGCTATCACGCAAATCATATATGATGGCTTGTAATGGCATTCTGATTATATTATGCTTTTGAAAATATTTGCACGGTACCATAAGGTAAGCAAGACAAAGTGTTATCACTGTAATACTGATCAGTGATTGATTGTCAGTATTGGGGGGATATCATCTAATTTCATCTACCTTGTGGCACCACTCAAGGTTTTATATGGTCATTACCAGAAGCATATCACAGTTTCCACAAATGTAACAAAGCTTGGCCTCGGGACTGAAGCAAGAATCTCTCAATTTTCTGACATGGTGGGCTGGGCGAGAGGGCATTTGACAGTCAGTACAGACATGAATCCAAACTCAATATACTTCTTTTAAACCCAGAATAAACAAAACAGGTCCAAAATGTTCATTTATAATTATTATTTTAAAGAATTACTTTCGTTTAACAAAGGTAATTCTTTAAAATAATAATACAAAAATAATTTTCATGTATGTGGTGTCTCGATTTTCGTATACTTACACAGAGCACTTTCTTTGAAAGGATTGTGAAACATAAGTGTATTTTTGCACAATGGGAATTATGGTTTTGTCAAATGGTCAACATTTTATCATCAGGGTAGGAAGAGGCCTGTTTTAGCCTCCCATCAAGAGCCCTGTTTTGAAAACAAAATATATAAAACAATGAAATATGAATGGTTATCTAGCTGAATTAGTTGGTTCAAGTGATAAAGGGTTATGAGTGTGGCAGATGAGTAAGTGAGCAAGTCTTTCTTCTGGAGACTCCAGTTTTGATACGCAGTTTTGAAAGATTTAAAGATTACCAAACAACTTCAAAGGCTGTTAATATGGTCATGGAGTATTGAACTGTTAGAATTGGATGTAAATATAAATTATCACCATTAGTTACATTTGTTACATATGTTGCCTCTTGACAAGACTGCTTGTTGATAAGATTGAGAATCTGATGCAGATATGGTTCCGCACCACAGTTTTCCAGGCATTTCCAAAAATGACATGCCATACACTCTCTTCAAATGCAAATATTCTGTAACTTAGTTATCTAACCCATAACATGTATTACATTTCCCAAATCCACAAAAAACATTTAACACTGTCTGGCTAAGTAGAAATAAACAATCTGAATGTGGGTGGAATAATTTATTGTCAAAGGCAAGACTTAAACTGAAAAATTGCATGAAAAAATGCCGAAACCAGTCATTTTCAGCCACCGAGCAGCCTCAAAAGCAGAATTTTCACACCAACCCCACCTACCTACCCCTGGAGCAAAGCATCCCCTGTTTCTAAAATGCTCAAAAAAATTTATATGTTTCCGTTTCCTTTTTTAGTTACCTGTCTGGTAACAAACCCGTGTAAAAATGATATTTTTATACTGTACCAATGACCCAAACTTAGCTGGTGCTAACTCTAACAAAACCAGGGCCAAACACAAATTTTGCCCCCCAATCCCCAAAATTTGCATCCAAAACCAAAAGAAATCATGTCCTATAGGACCTCCATACTTCGCCCCTACTGCACATGCGCAGTGTCAAGGACGTTCCGAAATTGGCGCCAATTATCATTCTCTGTTTGGCCCTTCATCAGTCAACATCTCACTGATCTTTGTGCTTGTAAATCTCAGTTTAAAGGATGCCAGACACGTAATTATTGGAGAAATGGTGATTCTAAGGAGGATATAGAAGGAGGAGAGGAAGAAGGAGTGACAAAAACTAATCAGGGCTGTACTTAAATTTTTTTATGAAATTATGTTAAGTTGCCTATTTTCGAGGCATTGGCCTGTTGTTGTCATTCTTGCTAAAAAGTTGCACTGCTTTTTCAGTGTTTCCTCTCCCCTGGTCTTCTAAGTCCCCCCTTGCAATTCTCCCTTGCTTTTGGCATATTTTTGAGAAAGTTCATTTCTAAAATTCTCTTGGGAGAGTTGCTTGGTTACAGAATGTTTTCTGTTATTTTCCCCATCGTTACGTTTTCACCCATGGGTGTATAAACGTTGTGTTCTGCATCTTCCATCTGATGTTCTGCAGATTCTCCCCTGGGAGTCTCTGTCTTGCATCAGATAGAGTGTAATTTTGATGACTGATTTCGGGCCAGTTTTTTCAGTGCCTGGAGTCATGTTTTCTGGTGTTTTACACTGTTTGTTTACATTGGCAACAGTCTCTTTTGAGGGGGGCTGTTTGCCTTTGGTGTAGTTTATCTCACTTTAAGATACATTTTTATTATCCATAAGTGTTGCATTAATTTTTTAATATAAATTTAAAATTTTTGACCACACTTAGCCATCGGATCCATCGGGGCTCAACGTTACTTTTCAGAAACTTGGGCTTCGCTGAAAAAATATTTTTCAAAAATTATTTTGATTTGCAATTGTTTTTTCATTATTAATGGATCATGTTATTATGTATCTTTGTGTCAGGGGTTTGTGCGAGTAACTAGGACTTGTTGTTGACTTTTCACAATGAAGGGATATTGTTCAAATTGTAATAGGAAGAAATCTTCCTCTGACTTTCATGATCATTGTATTAATTGTAGTCAGTGTTCTCGCACTAATCCCTGTTCTATATGTCAATATTGGGATGACAAACATTGGAAACGTGTGTCACGGTATGTTGTTACTGGAGAAAGGGCTATGCCGGCTCTTTCTCCACAAGGTCACTCTACTCTCTCAGTTTCTGTTTCAGAGGAACAAGAACAGGGTGATGTTTCCATGTTATCTTCCGCAAGTGCGCTTCCGGCGTCACAAATGAATACAGAGATAGCGGCAAAAGTGCTCATGGAGATTAAACAAATGTCCGCTAGCTCGCCCGGTGTAGCGTCCATTCACCGAATGGTTCGGCAGCCGGGTTCGTCCGATGCGGTCCAGGAGGAAATGTTGGGTGATGCGAGCACTATAAACATTCAACGTGCACACCCAGTGACGGCGGATAGTAGGCGAGATCGGAGGAAGCCTTTGAGTCCGGTTCCTAGCTCGTCCAGGTCCAGCCGGGCCGCGAGCGAGAGAGGCCCCTCTCTCGTACAACAACATCTGGGACCAGAGGTTGTGGTACAAAATGTGTCGCAAGCGGAGCATACGTCCGTCGCTCGGGACGCTCCGTTGTATAGGCAGTCCGCGGAGACTGCTCAGGCTTCTTCTTCTCGTCAGCGCACACGACCGCACCTTGGCTGTGTGACCGCCGATATTTTACCAGCTTCGCCGATCAGGGATTCTTCGGCGACCAGGTCACACCATCCGGCAGCCAGGGACACGAGGCCGATGGACTCCGGATGTTCGCATAGAAAAAGTATGCGGGAGCCATCAGATGCGGAGCTGCCCTCGGCGAAGCAGCGAAAGACTGCGCCTCCGCAGGCCTCGATGCCGGACGTACTTGTGCAGATAGCACAACTTATCGCAGCATCCCAGCAGCCGACAGAAACGGTGTCGGATCGGGAATTATCCGACGGCGCTGGGTTGGTATGCTCCGCCGAAGCATCGGGGGCGGACGACCGGGAGCATCATGAGGTCCGACCGGATGGTGAAAGGGATACGGATGACTTGGAGCTATCCCTTTCGGAACAACATAAAGCTGCCGTGGACTTCATCCGGCACTTTCTCCCTCAAGTTGTTCCGTCGGGCCAGACTGCTGCAGTTCCGGACAAGAGGATTATGGCGTCATTGGACTCTGAATTTTTTGAGCGGTTCAGGGACATCGCTCCCGAGTTTCTGTCTCAGTCCAATAATGTTGCAAGAACAATTGAATTATTGAACGACGCTATATTTAAACTTGCTTCCAAAACGGGGAAAGCAGGTTTCTTGTCCGCCAATACTCTCAACCTGCCTTTCATTAATGCAAGGAATAAATTCGACACGGCAGGACAGGGTATTCCGAGAGTTCCTCTGCGTATGGACGACGAGGCGGAAGACTTAGAGCTATCATTACCGTCGTCGGCTTCTATTCCAACCGCGGTGTTGGAAACAGCTATTTCGTCTAACAGAGCCAGTTTAGATGCCTTATCTTACGCAGATCACCTTACTAAGGCGTTATCACTGCGCCTTCAAGGGAAAGAATTTCAGGATATACAATCCTCTTTAAGACTTCTTTCAAGGGCAGTAGCTTATTCCACGTGTAACTCCGCCCTTTCAGTGGCAAACCTGGAGTTGGTTAGACGTGACGCAGCCCTAGCTACATCCACACTCGTGGATACTAAGGTGAAGAACTCTCTCAGAGTCGCTTCGGTCTCCGAAGAACTTCTCTTTGACGGCAAGCTTTCTGCTATTTATGATAAAATTACAAAGAAAGCTTCGGATTCTCTGTTGTTCAAATCTGCTTCTAAGAAGTCGGATACGGCAGACAAGAATAAGACAGGCACTTCTGGGTCTAATGCGCCCAAGAGAGGTTTCTATAGAGGTTCCAGTGCGTCCTCTTGGTCTTATTCGAGAGACCGTCAAGGTAGCGACTCACGTTCGGGACGTCCTTTGGGCCGGGACAACCGGTCGGACGCCCCGAGGTCGACGGGACGAGGTGCGGGTCGTGGAGGACGTGGTTTCTCCTACCGCAGGCCTCGCAGGTCCAGGAGGTGATGGCTTAAACCTCTATCGCGTACCGGTTGGCGGAAGGTTGTCGAGCTTTTCACAAGAATGGGCGTCGATTACGGACGACCCTTGGGTGAGAGGAGTGACTTTGGAAGGTCTAAAGATATCCTTCAAACGAAAGCCTCCATTAACTCGAAGTCCAAAATGGACTCAACTTCCGTCAAATCCGCAGAAAAGAGACGCTCTATTATCAGAGGTGCAGTCTCTTTTAATGAAGAACGCGGTAGAGGTCGTAGAAAACCAGGAGACTCCGGGATTCTACAGCCATCTGTTCTGGTTCCGAAACCAGACGGCTCGTTCCGTCCAGTCATAGATTTGAGCTGGATAAACAAGCTGATCATCGCTCCGAAGTTTTATATGGAGACGATTCGGTCGGTCAGAGCGAGTATTCGGGTGAACGATTATGCAACAAGCATAGATCTCAAAGATGCGTACTTTCACGTCATGGTACATCCGACATTCAGAAAGTATCTACGCTTCGCAGTCCTAGGAGTGGTGTATCAATTCCGGGCGATGTGCTTCGGATTGAATCTAGCACCCTGGGCTTTCACTCGGTAATGAACTCGGTAATGATCTATTTCCGAGCTCATTCGTCTGCGGTAACGTCGGCCTACCTGGATGGCATTCTTCAGAGGTACGGCAACGAGTTAACGCTTCAGAACGATGTTCAGAATCTACTTCTATTGCTCCGACGTCTCGGTTTTATAGTAAACGAGGAGAAGTTGGGTCTGGTGCCGTCCAAGTCATTCACACATCTGGGAATGAGCTTCGAGACGCACAACAATCTCGTTCGTCTGCCGTTAACCAAAGCGAAATTAGTCAGTTGTTACGCTCGCTATTGTCTGCACGCAGACAAAGTCACAGCGAGAGAATTTATGAGACTGATAGGTCTGTGCGGAGCCGCTGCGGATCTCATTCCGATGGGGCGGTTACGCACGCGTCCTCTCCAAATTTTCTTGACTCAGAATTGGAGTGTGAAAATTCATTCGCTCGACATAGACGTTCTTTTGTCAGATCAAGTGAAACAAGAGATTCAGACTTGGGCAAACATTCAGTGGTTAACTCAAGGAGTTCCACTGCAGTTGCTGGATCCGAGTTTTACCATTATGACGGATGCCAGTCAAACAGGTTGGGGTGCATCATTGATCCCAACGGATTCGAGATGCCAGGGTCTTTGGGATCCGCAATTCCTGGGCAAGCACATAAACATCAAGGAAATGATGTCAATTTGGCTTGCGTTACGTCATTGGATGGACATTATTCACAATGCTCATGTCCAAATCCTATCTGACAATACGACAGTAGTGGCGTATATACGGAATCAGGGAGGCACTCATTCAGTTCCGTTGTTCAATCTAACGGAAAGAATCAGGTTCTTCTTTCGGTCCGTCACATACCGGGTCGTCTGAATGTGCTAGCAGACTCCCTTTCACGAAAGGGTCGCTTGTTGCCGTCGGAGTGGACTCTCAACAAACAAGTATTCAATCAGATTTGCTACCAATGGGAACGGCCAATGATAGATTTATTTGCGACACATCTCAACAATCAGTTGCAGACGTATGTGTCTCCGTGTCCGGATCCAAGAGCATTTGCAGTAGACGCTCTGTCGATCTCTTGGGACGGAATGATAGGATATGCGTATCCTCCAGCGCCGTTAATTCAGCAAGTATTGCTAAAGATAAAACAATCTCAGTGCAAGATTCTGTTGGTAGCATCTCTGTCTCCACAGAGACCGTGGATAAATCTACTCAGGTGTCTGTTGTGGGACCTACCGCGAAAGCTTCCTCCACGGGAGGATCTTCTTTCGCAGGGGAAATCGCGTCAACTCCATCACAACCCGCAAGGTCTCAACCTTCACGTTTTTCCGTTGTGCGGTCCTTCTTGCATGGCAAGCACTTTACAGGACGAGCAGTGGACGCGATTTCTAACTGTAGGAGGACCTCCTCTTCGCTAAACTATGCGGCTAAGTGGAAGGTTTTTCGTCGTTGGTGTAGGGATCATTCTGTAGATATTTTCGATCCCTCTATACCAGACATTGCAAACTTTCTAGTATACTTGTTTGACGAAATCAAACTGCAGCCTGTTACTATTAAGGGTTATAGGTCTATGTTATCTGATACCTATGCACATCATGATAGTTTACAAATTGGATCTAATGTCTCTTTATCTAAGTTGGTTAGAAACTTCTCGATAAATAGACCCAGAACTCTTAGGTTAATTCCTAAATGGAATTTAGCTTGGGTTCTTCTTAAATTGAAGGAAAAGCCATTTGAACCTCTTGGGACAGTAGATTTCAAATTCTTATCTTATAAGACAGCTTTTCTCTTAGCTTTCTCTTCTGCTAGAAGAGTCAGTGAGCTTCATGCACTGTCGGTGGATGATTCTCATTATCGTAGTGTCGGGAACACTATCACCTTCACTACTAATGTGGGTTTTTTAGCTAAGAATCAGGCTCCTAATAAATATCCGGAACCTATTGTCATTAAGGCTCTTCCGTCTTCAGACGGGCGTAGGCCTTTACTCTGTCCTGTTAGAGCGTTACGTATCTATAAACAGAGATCTCAGTTTATCAGAAAGGGACGGAAACGTTTCTTTCTGTCTCTGATGCCTAATAGAAGGGACATTTCGGTCCATTCTATTGCTAGATGGATTCAATTAACTATCTGTACTGCTTATGAGAGTTTATCTTCTTCTCAGCAGTCTGTGCTTAAGATTTCGGCTCATGAAATAAGAGCTCTTGCTACTTCTTGGGCTTACGCTAATAGTATTGCTATTACAGATTTAATGAAGGCTGCTTATTGGTCTCAGCCATCCACATTCACGAATTTTTATCTCAGAAATATTGAGTCCATTTCTGGAGACCTGCATTGTTTAGGTCCGTTATCTGTTGCTCAGAATGTCGTCCACTAAACAGTTGCAACTATAGTTATGCAGGCTTTCTGTTCCGGCAGTGACTCCGTCCGGCTGCCCTCTTCGCTCTGGGCTATTTGACCCAGGGCAAGGGGAAGGGGGGGGGGGAGGGTGTTCCCTTAGGTCACCTGCTTTATAGTGAAAAGCAAGGGAATGCCTCCTCCAAAGTCAGTATTTCTGAGTCGCTTCCGGGATGGTTTTAAAGTGTAATATTAATGTTAAAATTCATTCATGTCATATTTTTAAAGTGTAGCTCGGTGTGAAGCATTTGTATATGTCAAGTGTCAAACGGGCATTAATATACAATCCTCGGACACTTTTAAAAGATTATAAAGAGTCTCAATTCTCTGGACTAACTTTATTTATTGGCTTACTTTAAAAATAATTAGTATAAAGGGTTATACTGGATGTTAATAGAGAACATGAATGTTATTGTGCTCAATTATGAAGGGTATTGTATCTTTCTAATTTAAAATTAAATAAGAAAGATACATGTAAAGCCTAATACTCCTTTTCTCCTTAAGGGGTTGCCTCTATATTATATAGTTGAGCTTATTGGATTTTCCTCTATGTCCTAGGCCCTCCAGCCTTTTTACTATTCAGCTAAGTCTGGGTCATTGGTACAGTATAAAAATGTTAAAAAATTTATAGTAATTTATATATTTTTTATACTTACCAATGACCCAGACGGGGATGGCCCTCCCAGGAGTTGGGAACTCTTGCCTCCCCGCTGAGTACATAGCGCTGACCAGGCACTGCCAGTAAGAATGATAATTGGCGCCAATTACGGAACGTCCTTGACACTGCGCATGCGCAGTAGGGGCGAAGTATGGAGGTCCTATAGGACATGATTTCTTTTGGTTTTGGATGCAAATTTTGGGGATTGGGGGGCAAAATTTGTGTTTGGCCCTGGTTTTGTTAGAGTTAGCACCAGCTAAGTCTGGGTCATTGGTAAGTATAAAAAATATATAAATTACTATAAATTTTTTAACATTTTAAACAATAGCCAATTTTTCAAAGCCACTGTTTCCCATAATTCATCTGGTAATTTACCCCTATGTAACAGACTCCAACACTGGGACCAAAACTTCAAATTGTCTTGTCCAACAAAAAGCCTAATGTAATCATATATCTGATACTAAAAATATATCTCTATTTTACATGGCCTTAGTTTCAACATATGTCCCATGTTTAGAATTTCACCCCTGTGCAATAGTGCAAAATTGTAGAGCGGAACCTATATGTACATGCTCCTAATAGTGGTAATACATTTGTCAAACAATCGACTCATGTGACATTTTATAATTTTGTGTGGTGAAATAATTGGGTTTATTGTCATTTTAAAAATAAACTATTTATTGTGGTGTGATGAAAAGCAATTAAGAAAGACAGCACTTTGCTGGTGTAACCAGTGGTGGATCCATCATTGTGACTTTGGGGAATTGTGTGCCACATTTCAATCATGGGTCATGATGCAAAGCATCCCTTGGCACATGTAGTAGCAAGTTGGGGCAAACACAGGAGGGGCTGTCCACTCTTGTCGGTAGGGTGTGAAGTCCTCTCCGGGGAAAAGTTTTGACAATGGAAGATCAGTGTGGCCCTCCTGCAGATTCTTTGTGGGAGCTGTAGCTGTATGCATGGGGTACGGTATTATGCATGATAAAACATTGGCATCTACTACTGCGTCGTCACAGGAGCTATAGCTGTGTGCATAGGGTACAGTATTATGCATGATAACACATGGGCATCCACTGCTGGCTTCACTGTAGGAGCTATAGCTGTATGCATGGGGTACGGTATTATGCACGCTAGCACATGGGCATCCACTACTGCTTCGTTGCAGGAGCTGTAGCTGTGTGCATGGGGTACAATATTATGCATGATAACACATGGACATCCATTACTGGCTTCACTGTAGGAGCTATAGCTGTATGCATGGGGTACGATATTAGGTACGACAACACATGGGCATCCACTACTGCTTCATCGCAGGAGGTATAGCTGTAACCATGGGGTATGATATTATGCATGATAAAACTTGGGCATTACCATACTGACCAGTGTCCAAACACGTGCTCATGTGTAGGCCCCCATCTGTTTTGTCAGATTTCAGAATCAAGGAGCTCTACCCGTGTCAAAGCCCATTCCCCAAGTTTCAAGTTGGCTGAAACGTCAATTTCAGGTGAGTGAAACGAAAATAGGTGACTTGTTGCAACATTCTACTTACCAAATCAGGACTGAATATTGGAGTTTTTATTTTTTGAGTGAATTTTTTTTTAACTTTGTAAATAAAAAATATATACTGATGTTCACTTTGCTCATTTATTCCCCTGTGTTACTGAATGAGGGTCGTAAAACCATTTTATTTAGCACAGACAGAGAGGTGTCCCAGTTTGAAAATCAGCTGTTGATGAAAGGGAAATAACTACATAAGAGATTCCCCAAAGACTGGAAATAAAAATATTTATAGACTGGGATAACCCCTATTGAACAGTGCTTCAGTTTCCAAGTACATGCGTTGTCTTGTGCAGAATCTATTTTCTTTAGTTAGCAGCAATGATTGATGGGTTCATATGTTGAATACACTGACAGGGTTTTTACTGAAGATTTAGAAAGATTCACCAGGTATTTTTTTCTCAAAATTTCAATATTTTCAGTGTAATATTGATTATTTGAACCCATTGTGCACCTCACATGATCTCCACTTTACCTACAGTTTACATCACATCACACTGATAGCTGGGGAAACCCAGTGAGTAAACAATGGAATATAATCAACATTTTATTATTTTTTATTGAATTCAAACATATTTACCAACTATTTGAAAGTAAGATGTATATTTTTCATATTTTTATGAACTTTTTCACTCTAAACAATCAAAGCACGTGATACCTGGAAATAATATGGCTTGACAGCACAGTCTACAGTTGTCAAAACAGTTGAGGTGATGTTCAATTTGTTTAGCATTTTAACCCAATCACTTATTAAAAAAGTTGACAAATATGTGAGAGATAATTGGGTGGATAATTTTTATTCAAGAGTGTACTCTCTCTTTCTTAGGTGGTTTTCTACAAAAACGTATCATACCCAAAGGATAATTATTCTTTTCCCATTCCGATGCACACCGACTTGACTTGCAGGCTTGATTACTCAATCTGAAGCCCACCCCCACTTTTTTATTTTTCTTCTGCACGCACCCCCTGGGCTTCCAGACGGGTCAGTACAGTATATGTGATAACATATGGGCATCCACTACTGCTTCGTCGCAGGAACTTTAGCTGTATGCATGAGGTACGCGCTAATACATGGGCGCCTCTGGTAGAGGATGTCCATGTGTAATCGCAGCTGATACTGTGTCACCTTCGCTGTGTACTTGTGAAAAAAAATGGGGGGTGGGTGGATGGGTGGGGTGCAGATACCCCCTGCCCCCCCTCCCCCCTATCTCCAGCTGTAACATACTGAATAAATATTGATGGTGTGTTAGTATTAATTATATGGTCATCCAGTACTTGACAATACAGGGTCAGTAATTGACATCATTCCAGTCTGATCACTAGCCAAAATACACCCTTCTTCTCTGTGCTACCCATCATATAATGTTGAAATTTTTTTATTGAAATATAGATAAATGAAAATCTGTTATATAAGATTATATTCTTTCTTTAATTGCAGAAATTCCAGTTTGGTGGTGATGATAGTAGTTCCGATGTTCCCAAAGAGTGTTGTATACCAGGTGCACCCAACAAAGCAAGCATAAAAAGTGCCCAGGATTCACAGGTACCATTATAGTTGCTTCTTAAGTGTTGTCTCCACTTTGTTGACTCGCTTGAGTCAGATCACCATTATTTGAATTGTGTTTGTAAAGGTAGCACAAATTTAATCTTTTCCACTAGATTCAGAAATTTTAATCACAGTAAGAAAGAAGATTTTGATTACAGTACATCACAAATTACAGAGAAACACACACGATAGGGGATAGATATGACAACAAATTCAATATTTACTTTGCTTTTGGAATCACCCCATCACCTCATATTTTTATACTGTACCAATGACCCAGACATAGCTGGTGCTAACTCTTAAAATATAGGGCCAAACACAAATTTTGCCCCCCAATCCCCAAAATTTGCATCTAAAACCAAAGAAAACATGTCCTGAAAGGCCCTCCACACTTCGCCCCTACTGCGCATGCGCAGTGTTAAGGACGTTCCGAAATTGGCGCCATTAATCATTCTAAGTTTGGCCCTTCATCAGTTAACATCTGACTGATCTTTGTGCTTATAAATCTCAGTTTAAATGATGCCAGACACATAAATATTAGTGAAATGGTGATTCTAAGGAGGATAGAGAAGGAGGAGAGGAAAAGAATGTGTGACAGAATATTATCAGGGCTGTAACTTAAAATTTTTTAATGAAATTATGTTAAGTTACCTATTTTCGAGGCAGCAGCCATTTTGTTGTCATTCTGATTATTTAGTTACACTGTTTTTTAAGTGTTTTCCTCTCTCCCTGTCCTTTAAGTCCCCCCTTGCTATTCTCCCATGCTTTTGGCATAGTTTTTGTAATTATTATTACTAAATTTTCTTGGGAGTTTTAGCTGAATAACAGAATGATTTCTGTTCTTTTCCCCATGTTTACGTCTTCACCTACGGGTGGTTAGGCGTTGTGTTCTGCATCTACCATCTGATGTTCTGCAGTTTCTTCCCTGGAAGTCTCTGTTTTGCATCAGATAGTGTATTTTTGGTAACTGATTTCGGGCCTGGGTGCCTGGAGTCTTATTTTAGTGTTTTTACACTCATTGTTTACATTTACAACAGCCCTCTGTGTGAGGGGGGGATTTCTGGAAAATAATATCTTGATGTTATTTTTATCATAACTAGATACATTATTATTGTTCGTAAGTGTTGAATAAATTGTTTAAAATATTTTAAAAATTTTTGTCCACACTTAGGCTTGGGATCCATTGGGGCTCAACGTTACTTTTCAGAAACTTGGGCTGTTCTGAAAAAATATTTTTTCAAAATATTTTGATTTCAATTATTTTTTCTATATTAATGGTTCATATTATTATTATGTATTTTGATTGCCAGGGGTTAGTGCGAGTACCAGGACTTGTTTTCTTTTCACATTGAAAGGATATTGATCATTTGTATTAAGAGGAAGTCTTCCTCTGACTTTATAATCATTCTATATGTGGTCAGTGTACTCGCATTAACTCCTGTTCTGTATCGTATGATTTCGATGACAATATGGGAAGCGTATGTCACGGTATGTTATTGGGGAATTGGACACTCCGGTCCTTTCCCCGCAGGGTCACTCTACTTTATCAATTTCTATTTCAGACGATCAAGATTAGGGTGATGTATCTGTGATGTCTTCCAACAGTGTGCCTCCGTCGTCACAATTAATGAAGGGCTAGCGGAAAAGTGCTCATGTAAATACGCCAATTGCCTAAGAGGACCCTAGTAGGTTCGACGGCCTTTGACGTCCGCTAGCTCGCCCGGTGTAGCGTCCATTCACCGAATGGTTCGGCAGCCGGGTTCGTCCGTTGCGGTCTAGAAGGAATTTTGGGGTGATGCGAGCACTATAAATTAACCTAATGCACACCCAGTGACGGCGGAACGGAGGAAGCCTTTTAGTCCGGTTCATAGCTCGTTCCGGTCCATCCGGACGGCAAGCGAGAGAGGCCCCTCTCTCGTTCAACAACATCTGGCCCCAGATGTTGTGGTACAAAATGTGTCGCAAGCGGAGCATACGTCCGTCGCTCGGGACGCTCCGTTGTATAGGCAGTCCGCGGAGACTGCTAAGGCTTCCTCTTCTCGTCAGCGCACACGACCGCACCTTGGCTGCGTGACCGCCGATATATTACCAGCTTCGCCGATCAAGGATTCTTCGGCGACCAGGTCACACCATCCGGTAGCCAGGGACACGAGGCCTGCAGACTCCGGACGTTCGCATAGGAAGTGTGCAGGAGTCAACGTACACGGAGCTTCCGGCGGCAATGCATCGTAAGACCGCTACTGCACAGGCCTCGGGAACGGACGTGCTTTCCTTAATAGCACAGTTTATCGCAGCATCCCAGCATCAACTGAATCTGTCGCATATATTTTATCCGACGATGCTGGGTCGGGACGCTCCGCGGAAGCGGGTACGGACGTCCGAAAGTTTCATCCGGTCTGACGGGATACCGAAAGGGATTTGGAGGATTTCGAGCTTTTCCTTTCGGAACAACATATGCTGTTGTGTATGTCATCTGACTTGGTCTTCTACAGCTTATTGCGTCGGACCAGAATGCTGCGATGCCGGATAAGAAACTGATAGCGTCGGTGGACTTAGAAATTTTTGGTTCGGTTCAGGGACATCGTCCCTCAGTTCCGACATAGTCCAATAATGTCACACAAACTTTCGAATTATTGAACGATGCTATATATATTATTATTTTATGCTTGCTATAACCAAGCATTTCTGGTTTCTTGTTCGCAGAGTTACGGAGATGTCTTTCAAAAGTGTGCCTCTGTCGTCATAGTTAATGAAGAGCTAGCGGCAATAAGTGCTCATGGAATATGTCTATCGCCTACGGAGTGACATTCGCTAGCTCACCCGGTGTAGCGTACATTCATCGAATGGTTCGGCTGCCGGGTTCGTCCGTTGCGGTCTAGGAAGGAGATTTGGGTGATGCGAGCACTTTAATTACTTTAGTACTCACCCAGTGACGGCAGATTGAGGACAGATCGGAGGAAGCCTGTTAGTCCGGTTCCTGGCTTGTCCAGGTCCGTCCGGGCTGTGAGCGAGAGAGGTCCCTCTCTCGTCCAACAACATAGGGGACCGCATGTTGTGGTTCAGATATTTTACATTCGGAGCATATGTTCGTCGGTCTGGACGCTCCGTTATATTGACAGTCCGAGAGACTGTCCTTAATGCTTCCTCATCCTCACAGCAGGGCACACGACCGCACATTGGCTATGTGACCTCGAGTATCCGATCAGTTTCGTCATTCAGTGATTCCACGGCGAATAGGTCGCGCCATCCGGTAGCCAAGGGACACGAGGCCTGTACACTCCGTTCGCTCGCATATTGGTAGTATGCACGGGGTAACGATCACGGAGCTTCCAGCGGCAATGCATCATAAGACCGCTTCTCCTCAGGCCTCAGTGACGGACGTGCTATCCGAGTTAGCACAGTTGTTCCGCAGCATCCCAGCAATTGACAGTTTCTCGGTCGAATCAGGAATTATCCGACGGCGCTGGGTCGGTGCGGTTCGCGGTTGCATCAGGTACGGACGACCGAACGCTTTATAGGGTCCGACAGGATGGCGAAAGGGATTCGAAAGATTTCGAGTTTTCCCTTTAGTAGTATCGGAAGCTGCCTTTCATATCTTCTGGCATTATCTTCCAGTGATTGTTATTTCGGACTTCATTGCTGCGATCTTGGATAAGAGACTTATAGCGTCATTGGACTCGGATTTTTCGATCGGTTCAAGGACATTGTCCCTGACTTACCGACGCAGTCCAATATTGTCATTACAACATGTGTTTTATTTTTCGACGCTATATATATATATATACAAGCCTGCTACCAAGCATGATAGTTTAGTTTCTTGTCCGCGTTGCTCATTTCTGCCATTTTATCATTTATACGAATAGTTTATTTTGGCAGAGCAGGGCATACCGAGAGTTTATATGCGTCTAGACGGTGTGGTTAAAGACTGCAAATATTCTTTTTCGCCGTTTATGTCTTTTCCAATTTCAATGTTGGAAACGACATGATGTATAGTAGACTTAACTTAGACGCTTTATCATACGTAATCCGCCTTACTGAGGTGTTATCATTACGTCTTCAAGAAAAGATTTACGGGATATTATTCTCAATGTAATTTCTTTTGAGGGCAGTAGTTTGTTCACGTATAACTCCGCCCTTCAGTGGCTGATTGGAGTTGGTTAGACGTGACGCAGCCCTAGCTACATCCACATGCGTGGACAGTAAGGTTAAGAACTCTCTCAGAGTCGCTTCGTTCTCAGAGGAGCTTCTCTTCGACGGCAACTTTTCGGCAATCCATGAATTGCTCGATTTACACGTTCTCTTGTCTATCTAGTGTTACAAGAGATTCAGACTGGGGCAAACATTCGGTGGTTGACTCAGAGAGTGCCACCGCAGTTGCCGGACCCGAGTGTGGCTGTTATGACGGTTGCCAGTCAAACAGATTGGGATATAATACTGATCCCTACGGATTCGAAGTGCCAGGGTCTTTGGGTTCCGCAGTCTCTTAGCAATCAGTTTTCTTCCGCGGAATAATGTTTTTTAGGCTTGCTTTATGTCATTGCATGAACATTATTCAGAAACGCATGCCCAAATCCTGTCCTTTAATTCGACAGTAGTGGCGTATCTCCGGAACCAGGGAGGCACTCTTTCGTTTCCGTTATTCAATTTAATGGAAAGAATCCGTCTGTTGGTTATAGTACACCAAGTTCTGTTTTGGTCTGTCATATTCCGGGTCGTCTGATTGTTTTACCGGACTCCCGTTCTCTTACGGGTCGCTTGTTGCTGTCAGAATGGACTCTCAACAAACAAGTATTCAATCAGATTTGCTATCTATGGGAGCGCCCAATGATGATTTATTTACGACACAGCTTGCTAATCAATTGCAGACGTATGTGTTGGCTTGTCCAGATCTCTGAGCTAATGTTGTTAACGCTCTATTGATCTATAGGACGGAATGATAGGATACGCGTATCCTCCGGCGCTGTTGTTTCAGCAGGTATTGCTAAGATAAACAACCACAATACATTTCTGTTGATAGCATCTCTATCTTCACAGAGATCATGGGTAATTTACTCTCTTGTCTACTGTGGGTCTTAACGTGAAATCTTCCTCTATGTGAGGATCTTTTTTCACTGGATAAATCGTGTCATCTTTATCACAACCCGCAAGGTCGCAACCTTCATGTATTCCGTTGTGTGGTCTGTATTGCATTGTAAGCACTGTACTGGACGAGCTTTGGACGCGATTTCTTACTATAGGAGATCCTCTTCTTCGCTATTCTATGCGGCTAAAGTGGAGGCTCTTCCGTCGTTGGTGTAGGGATCATTATGTTCATATTGTTGATCCCTCCATACTACTCATTGTAATTTTTTAGTATATTTAGTATATTTTTTAGTATGTTTCACAAGATCTACTGCAGCCTGTTATTATTTAGGTTATAGGTTTATGTTACCTCATACCTATGCACTCTACGATAGTTTACAATTGAGTCTTTTGTCTCTTTATCTAAGTCAGTTAGTAACTTTTTGATAAATAGACTTAGAATCTTTAGATTAAATTCCTATATGGATTTTAACTTCGGTTCTTATTTAGCTAAGTAATCATTTGAGCCTCTGGAAACAGTAGTTTTCAAATTCTGACCTTTTAGACAGTAATTCTGTTGGTTTCTCTTTTACTGTAGAGTCAGTGAGTTTCATGCACTATCGATGGATGATTTTCACTTTCGTAGTTTCGGAATCACTACTTCCATTACTATTTAGGTTGGATTTTTGCATAAGAGTTAGGCTCCTATTATCCGGAACCTATTATTTTAAGGTCCTTCCGTCTTCGTATGGGCATAGGCCTTTACTCTTTCCGGGTACAGTTTATGTATTTATAAACAGCTATCTGTTTATTACTATGGGCGTAAGCTTCTTCTGTCTTTGATGCCTAGTAGAAGGACGTTACGCTCCATTTTATTGTTAATGGATTCTATTAACTATCGGTACTGCTTATGGTATATCATTGACTTAGCAGTTGTGCTTAAGATTTCGGCTCATGAAGTAAGAGTTCTTCTACTTCTTGGGCTTACATTAATAGTGTCGCTATTATAGATTTTTGAAGGCCGCTCATTGCGCTCAGCCATCCACATTCATGAATTTTATCTCAGAAATATCGAGTCCATTTCTGGAGGCCTCTATTGTTAGGTCTATTATCTACTGCTCAGAATGTCATTCACTTAACAGTTGCTACTATAGCTAGGTAGGCTGTCTGTTTCGGCAGTGTCTCCGTTCTGCTGCCCTCTTCGCTCTGGGCTATTTGACCCAGGGCAAGAAAAAGGGGGGGGGGGGGGAGGGTGTTCCCTTGGGTCACCTGTTTTACTATGAAAACAAGGGGATACCTCCTCCGGAGTTAGTAATTCTGAGCTGTTATTGGGATGGTTGTTTAGTGAGAAGTTTAGGTTTTTAAAATTCATTCAAGTCTTAGTTTTTAAAGTATAGCTTTTGAATATTGCATATGTCAACGGACATGATTATGCAATCCTCAGACACTTTTAGGAGTATAAGAGTCTCTATTCTCTAGACTTACTTTATTTATTGGCTTACTTTAAAAATTATTAGTATAAGGATTATATTGGATATTAATAGAGTACATGGATGTATGAAGCTCAATTTTGGAAGGTGTTGTATCTTTCTAATTTATCATAAATAAGAAAGATACATGTAAGGCCTATTACTTCTTTTTCCCTACAGGGGATGACTCTATTTTATTTTATTGAGCGTATTCCATTTTGCTCTATGTCCTTGGCCCTCCAGCCTTTTTACTATTCAGCTATGTCTGGGTCATTGGTACAGTATAAAAATGTTAAAAAATTTATAGTAATTTCTATATTTTTTATACTTACCAATGACCCAGACGGGGATGGCCCTCCCAGGAGTTGGGAACTCTTGCCTCCCCGCTGAGTACATAGCGCTTACCAGGCACTGGTTATTAGAATGATTAATGGCGCCAATTTCGGAACGTCCTTAACACTGTGCATGCGCAGTAGGGGCGAAGTGTGGAGGGCCTTTCAGGACATGTTTTCTTTGGTTTTAGATGCAAATTTTGGGGATTGGGGGGGCAAAATTTGTGTTTGGCCCTATAATTTAAGAGTTAGCACCAGCTATGTCTGGGTCATTGGTAAGTATAAAAAATATAGAAATTACTATAAATTTTTTAACTTTTCTGGCTTTGACATTGAGTGACTTGAGTTAACATTCATAGTGACTTGACAATTATACAAACTTATTTGGATTGATGTTCACCATTGTCTGTAATGCACTGCACCTCAGATGTTTTCGTGGTGATGTGTTCTCGGGACATCTCAGTCTGCGTAGTAAACATAGCAAATAATGTTGACAGGTAATGTTCCACAGGCAGAGAACATTGCAAAATAACTAACAACAACCAAAGGGAAATTAACATAGTGTCTTAGAATGAAGTATAATATACAAAATTGGTCATAGTAATGGTACACGTACACTGCACTCTTGGATCCTAATCCGTGTAACTGGTACCAGGTTTGAGATGACAGGCACCAAACTATTGGTCCTGGATAACAAAAATTATTTCCTAAAATTTTGAGTAAATTTTTTAACATAAATGAAAGATGCCTGTATTAATTTATTTTCTGCTTTATTGGTTGAGTGCTGGAATTCACTAACATGGCTCTCCTGAAAAGTGCTGAAAACTACTTTAGTGGCCTTACATGTTTTGAAATAACTTGTTGTTTGCTAGGCAGTAGCAAGAAAATTTTTTGTATAAAATTGCTTTGTTACAATTCATTGGAGAGTGCCAGAAGGCACTCTCCAATAAATTGTAACAAAACAATTATTTTTGAACAAAATCTTGCAAAACTAAGCCTCCCCATGTTGCTGGCATGGTATCTTTGAAAAAAATACTCAGGTTATACAAATCACCTTTGAAAAATGATTCAGCAC
The DNA here is from genome assembly GCA_031216915.1 of Pictodentalium vernedei. NCBI lineage: Eukaryota > Metazoa > Mollusca > Scaphopoda > Dentaliida > Dentaliidae > Pictodentalium > Pictodentalium vernedei. The sequence goes on along the minus strand of CM062289.1, from coordinate 113,909,184 downwards.
TAGGCTAGTTAAATTTGTTCTCTCTAAGGACAAATGTCCTGAACCATCATCAGCCTTACTCAATATTAGAAATGAATTGAATTGCAAAAACCCCCAGTTATTTATGACTAAAGTCTTACCAAAGTAAGGCTCTCTTTGCTGGTAGCATGATATCCCTGAAAAAAATACTCATTTTACAAATTATCTTTGAAAAATAATTTAGCACTCGATCAGTTCAATAAGATATAAAAAAGACTGTGAATTTCCCTCCCATCAAGTGGATGGGTAACATCAGCATAATCATTCCCCCAAACTTGGCTTTATAAATGTATAGCATTGTAGCTGGAGATGCTGCAGGTAAGAATATAATGTTCAAAGTAGATAATTAATAACTGGGTTGGAGATTAACCTTGTACCAAGTGTAATTGCCAAAATGGGCCAGTGCTAGTCACAAAAAATCACCATTCAAATTTTATTATTTGTTGAGCTCGTTCCAAGGAGGGGCAAGAAGCCATTTTTCTGAAACCAAAAAATAAAAATTTTACTTATGGCGATTTGGGGCACGTGGTGGCTCAGTGCTTATGGGATTGGAGTTCAAACCAAAAGGTCCACGGTTTGATCCCCTACCTGAGCAACTGCATTGTGTCCTTGGGAAAGGCCCTTAATCTCGATTACCTATGTGGGGGCACAGTGGTGCAATGTACTAAGGTGTACTGCATGTTGATGGTGCACTCACCTTCAACCATTGCAAACCCTGCTCCTGCAGAGTTGGTACATTGAGGACTCTCAACAGTTGCTGGCCACTGCTCGGTGGTTCTCTCTGGGTACGCTGGCTTCCTCCGCCCATAAAACTGTCTGACTTGAGGTACCTAGCTGTCAAAAGTGTTATTAAATTCCAATAAAAACAAAAAACAAAACCTGATCCCTATCATTGAAAATCTGCCTCATCATCCGTTTTTACCATAGAATCTCTTCAATGCCACTATTATATGATTAAAAATTTAACCAACTATATCTTGTATGACTGAGTTCCCTGATCTCTGTTAACCCATTGATACTTTTGTACGCGTTATTACGTACGAAATCAAACATTCCTTTGATACTTTGTTGTCATTTGTTTTGTTATTATTTTTTGATTTTTTTTAAAGTTTTAACTGCAAATTCCTATTTTCTCTCGAATAGTGCCCAGTAATAACCTTTGGGCCAAATGTTACCAAAGCCTAAAACACTAATATAATCCTGCTGTCAAGACTTCATAACTGGCTGAGTTCAAGAAGCCACGATCAGGGCTTTCAAAAAATGAGGATAGCCAGCACTCTCCTTGCTTATATTTCATATTCATTAAAACACAAATAATATTTTTTTTATTTAAATGTGTTTTATTACAAATTATTGGAGAGTGCCTGTGTGAGTAAATAGAGCTAGCTGCTAAGGTGCTCTTGAATATAAGGAATAAGGCTAGCTCGACCAGTCAGGAGGTTACCCGTAAGTGGGAACCGTAATACTGGGTATGTCTGATGTGGTCAAGGAGAGTGTAGATTTGGGTAGAGCAAGCACCTTTTAATCAAAAGCTCACCCAGCGATGACAGCAAAATAAGGGGAAGAAGTTTCTCTTTGGGAAGCTCGGTGAGGTCTGCATCAGACCGCAAGCGGGAGAGCCTTCTCTAACCCAGTAATAGTCGGGGTTGACTATTGCCTTGAGAAACTTGCTAATGTCCTCCTTGGCCACTCAAGGTGCTCCTTCTACACTGCTGCCAGGGCCGGCTGCAGTAACGACTTCTTCCCCCGCCTTAGCAAAGCATATGTGACCACACACTAGCTACCCGACTATAGATGTTCATGCAGCCGAGCGAAGACGCTCCAGTGTTTACCCTCGAAGAAAGAAGATGAAGAAGGAAAAGAAAGTCGGTTCATCCAGTAGCTAGTGATTCGAGGCTTGATTCATTGAGACGTTCGACAAAGAGATCGGTGACCAGATCTCCGTACAGGGAGCAACATGCAATGGGAAATAAGCTGCTGCTCCACAAGCCTCCGTAATGGACTTGCTGTCACAATTTGTACAACTTATTGCAGCTTAACAACCCAGCAAGGGGCACCCGTCAGCAGAACAGTAGTGAGCCGTCGGACAGTGCTAGTTGGTCCAGTCAATTGTGCATGTAGAAGAAGCCAGAAGTTTCTCTATAGGATGCTTGGCTAGTAGTAACAAGTGGATTATCATTGCTCTGCTAGCCTCGATCATGGACCGGCTGCCGCAGATTGCTCTGCGTATCGCAGCATTCCAGTAGTCACTGGTACTACCATTTAACAGGCTCCGATGGTGAGCTGTCGGATGGTGCTGCGTTGGTCCAGTCATCCGTTCATTTGGATGGAGTTGACCATATTTTCAGATGGAACATTTGGATGATGAGAGGGCTATGGAGTGTGAGTCTCCATCCCTCACAGAATGACACTTTAAGACTATGAAATTTTAGTCTAAAGCTCTTAGAATATTGTTCCGTCTGAATTAAGTCTGCATTTGCTAGGCAGAAAACAGCTTATCATACCGGGCGATGGAAAGACTAAGATCTTTCATCCCCCAGATCTTTTGGCTCAGGTGTCGAGGGCTTTTGTCCCGATTAACGACGCCTTCCTTGCCTTAGCAGTAGTATAAGAAATGCTATGCCCTATTCTTCATGAATAGAGGTTCCATAGTTCCGTAGTACATAGTTAGGCTGAGACAGCTGTCTTGTTTGGAATAGAGATGTTGGAGGGAATAAGTACATCTTTTCCTTCTTGGTGTTGTATTCCTTGGCGTCAGGACATTTAATGCCATTGTCGACGCCATAGTAGCCTTATGTATTGTTACAGTGGTCTTTTCTTATACATTAGTGGCTAGTGTTGTAAGTCTCCATTTAGTGAGCTTTCAAAGGCCGCAAGTGACACAGATATGTCTTCATGCAGATGAAGACTCATAACTGCGTAGCTACCTTGAGACTACTGTCTCTTCATTATATCACCGGTTTTCGACCTATCTACGTATTCCGACTCCGGTATACATTAGAAGCGTGCGCTGTTAATAACCGGGATCGGCATGATAGCCTTAGCTTCTGAAGTGGCATTAAGCACCAATAATTAATAACTGGGTGCCTGTTGGGTGAATATATATTGATTATTTGGTACTGCTTTTCACTGATTCCACAGCGCTTCCCTCTTTGTTTTGAAGAATATTCCTTCCAAAAAAAAGTGAGGGTGGTGATTTTTCTCCATCTCTTCCAACTTGATAAGTGTGTAACTATGAGTGAAGCTGTTTTGTCTGTAGATTATAACTGATCCTAGATACTTCTTGTTTATTATTTATATATGGCGTGTGTTTGTACGCCATCCTAATTTAAGAGACTTAGTCTGGATGGGGGCTCGTTACACCCAATTAGCATAATCATTCATGTTAAGATTACACAATTACTTGGATATGGCTCCTTATTTATGATATGTCTTCTCTATTATTGTATAGAGAGACATACATGTAATTCCTTTTAAATTTAATCTCTTTTTCACCTTGGAATGCTTAGGAGCTGTATTTGGTATGCTAATTCCTAAGTCCTTGGACTCTGCTTTTTTACGATTCAGCTAAGTCTGGGCCATTGGTTATTATTAGTAATATGATAAATTTAAAGTAATTTGTATATTTTTTTTATACTTACCAATGGCCCAGATGGGGGATGGCTCTCCCATGAGTGGGCACTCATACCTCCCTGCTGAGTTATTATTTTAGTAGGCTCGTCTACAAAGAATGATGTTGGAGCCAATTCCGATGTCTTCCTGAGTACTGCGCATGCGCAGATAGTAAAAGTATGGAGGGCCAGATAGGACTTTTAATTTTTGGTATTGTATGCAAATTTTGGGGATTGGGGGGTTCAAAATTTGTGTTTGGCCCTTGATAATATTGAGTTTGCACCAGCTAAGTCTGGGCCATAGGTAAGTATAAAAAATATACAAATTACTTTAAATTTATCATTTTTCACCATGAGTTATGATCCTTATTTCATCAATTTTTTATGATTTTTAGCTCAACTTTGGCGAAGCTTACGCCATGGCCAGTTATCCGTAGTCCGTCTGTCCGTCAACATTTCAATACGGCTCGGGCTAGAGGCCGTATTTATGAACCGATCTTTACGAAACTTCTTGGGTACCTTTGTTATGACCGTGGGACGAGAACGAGTGTTTTTGAGTCTGGTCCGCAATTCAAGATGGCTGCCAGCCGCCATTTTGTACCGACGATGCAGAAATCTGTTCTTTGCTCAGAACTTCCATATGGAAGCGCTGATTTGAATAATTTTTTGTATGAATGTTTAGTACCATGGGATACATCACTTATAATACAGGTTTTTTTTTCTTGTACGTAAATTATGCAAATTAGACTAACTTTGATGTATTTAGTATTACTTTCAGCACTGTCAGTGCAAATGCCAATATGGCTCGTGCTAGAGGCCGCATTTATGAACCGATCTTTACGAAACTTCTTGGGTACCTTTGGTATCACCGTGGGACGAGAACGAGTGTTTTTGGGTGCGGTCCGAAATTCAACATGGCCACTGGCAGCCATTTTGTTCAAAATTAGGTGCAATCAGATTTTTGTGCAGAACTTCCACATGAAAGCTCTGATTTGAATAATTTTTTGTGTGAATGTTTAGTACCATGGGATACATCACATATAATACAGGTTTTTTTCTCGTGCAGAAATTATGCAAATTAGATGAACTTTGATTTTTTCAGTGCTACTTACACACAGTAAGTACACATCTCAATACGGCTCGGGCTAGAGGCTGTATTTATCAACCGATCTTCACGAAACTTCTTGGGTACCTCTGCTATCACCTTGGGACGAGAACGAGTGTTTCTGAGTGCGGTCCGAAATTCAACATGGCTGCCAGTGGCTATTTTGTACCAAAATTAGGTCTAATCAATTTTTTGTACACAACTTCTATACAGCTCAGGCTAGAGGCCGTATTTATGAACCGATCTTTACGAAACATTTTGGGTACCTTTGTTATCACCGTGGGATGAGAATGGGTATTTTGGGGTGTGGTCCGAAATTCAACATGGCCACCAGTAGCCATTTTGTACCAAAATTAGTGCAATCAGTCTTTTGTACAGAACTCCGCATTTATGAACCGATCTTTACGAAACTTCTTGGGTACCTTTGGTATCACCGTGGGACGAGAACGAGTGTTTTTGGGTGCGGTCCGAAATTCAACATGGCCACTGGCAGCCATTTTGTTCAAAATTAGGTGCAATCAGATTTTTGTGCAGAACTTCCACATGAAAGCTCTGATTTGAATAAATGTTTTTGTATGAATGTTTAGTAAAATGGAATACATCACATACAGTACAGGTTTTTTTCTCGTGCAGAAATTATGCAAATTAGATGAATTTTGATTTAATTAGTGCTACTTATATACTTTAAGTGCACATGTCAATACGGCTCGGGCTAGAGGCTGTATTTATCAACCGATCTCCACGAAACTTCTTGGGTACCTTTGTTATCACCTTGGGATGAGAACGAGTGTTTCTGAGTGCCGTCCAAAATTCAAGATGGCTGCCAGTGTCCATTTTGTACCGAAATTAGGTCCAATCAGTTTTTTGTCACAACTTCTATACAGCTCGTATTTATGAACTGATCTTCACGAAACTTCTTGGGTATCTTTGTTTTCACCTTGAGACAGGAATGAGTGTGTTTTAGGGTGCCTTTGTTATCACTGTGCTATGAAAACAAATATTTTGGGGTTCAGTCAGACCCACTCTGGGACTCAAAGATTTCTTTTCTAGTTTAGCATCTGACTGTCACCCACCGTTACAATACTTTACCTATACATTTGTTACAGGCTACGGTCAGTATTTATGTACAGGCCATTACAATACTTTATATGTACCTTTGTTATCAGGTCATTACCTAGATGTTTGTCATTGCTGTGTCACATACTATACATGTACATGTCTCGATAAGTTGAGCTACAGTGTCATTGACACCTTCATTTTGTTCTTACTCTGTTTTTAATTCATTTATGCTTCATCAGTCCAGCACTGCAGTAGGGGTATAATTGCTTTTGGCAATAGCTCATGTTCTATATTTCCATTTCTAGAAATCAGTTAACCGATCAGCGCAAAAGATTGTGAAGAAAGCAATAGCAGTTCTACAAATATTTGTGATAAGTCAGTTTGGTTGTGGAAGTAAAGAATTTCAGCGGAATTTATTAAAGAAAACAAGCAAAGCAAATCACTGGGGGTAAGTTGTAGGTTCTATTAACTGATTGAAGAAAGGATAAAATGAAAGATTATTGTGAGAAATGAAAAGAAATAGTTTTTTCCTGGTTGAGTGCAAGAAGCCACTATCATGGCTGTATTGAAAAGTGCTGGAAGCCACTTTAGAGGCTTTACACTACATGCATTAGTTTGTAGTTTGCTCAGCAGCAGAAGAAAAAAACATTATATAAAATTGTTTGGTTACAATTTATTGGAGATTGTCATCAGGATTGCTCCAATAAATTATAACAAAACAATTATTTATGAACAAAATCTTGCTAAACTGAAGCTACTCTTGCTGGTTGCTTGGTGTCTTTGAAAAAAAGACCCATGTTTCGAATCATCTTTGAAAAAAATTTTAGCACCACCAGCTAAAGATGTTTCATCAGTTCATGATTCTCTTTACAGACAAGATAAGGCTCAGTTCCAGGTCTTTAGGATGGTCTCCTTTGAGCACACTGACAAAACAGAGACACACCTGGCTGACTGACTTTGATTTGGGGGTGAATATATTTTTAGAACCTGAAAATGGCTGCTGAGATTGTTATTTGGTCTTTTCAGTAGCTGTACCAATGGAGGTGATATAAAAAAAATACTTTATTTCAGTGTCAAATTTTCAGAATTTTTTACATCGATATTTTGCCGCTTAAAAAAAACAACACAACAAAATTCTTTATTGCTGTGTTTTTATTTTACGTAGAAACAAAAGCCCATTTGAAATTAATTGCTTATCTACCATCATCACTTAAACTGGATGGGATGAGTATCTTCTCTGGACAGAGTCCTTGTATGGAATTGGAAAATTGTGTACTGATAGGTCTTCATCACCTCCCATTCCATATGCAAGAATATGTTCATACACAATATCATTTACCATCACCATCTTTGCAAATGAATGGATCATCCATGCAAGCAAATAATTGTGGACCAGACACCAGTGGTTACTAATGAAGACATCTTCGTTGAACATTTGGTGTTTGAAACTGTGGGTATTTTCTTTTTTTCTTGTGTTATCAGTGACATACATATACATATTCATCTAAAACCTGCTGGATATCCAAAGTCGGGTAGCTAGGGTGTGGTCGTGTGTGCTTGGTAGATGACGTAGAAGCCGTAACTGCAGCTGAGGCCGGCTGCGATCTATGTGGAGCACCCCGAACGGAAGGCGTGGACGTATGCTTCAACTCCCGGTTTTTAATCACAGCCTCTGGCCCCAGAGAGGGACCTCTCTCGCGGTCCTCTCAGACCTTGCCAAGCTTCCCACGGTACTTGCAGGCTTCACCAAGAAAGGACCACTCGTCGTCTGCGAAGTCAGACTATCCAGTAGCTAGGGAGACGAGGCCTCGTTCATCGGGATGTTCGGAGAAAAGAGCCATCTCTGACACACCGTCCCCAGAGCAGCAAGTGGCGAAGAAACAAAAGACACTGCTCCTCAGGCCTCCGTAACGGACTTGCTGTTGCAGATTGCGCAGCTGATCGCAGCAAGTGCAAGAGCAGCCTACGGCAGTCTCAGAACATGAGCTGTGAGATGGTGCTGGGTCGATCCAGTCATCTGTTCATTCAGATGCAGGAGACCGAGATTCACAACTGATTCTTTGGGATGGTGAAAGGGATATGGAAGAAGATTACCCTTCCCTTTCGGACAACACATGGTTGCGATGGATTTAATCCATCAATAATACCCTGAATTTGTTCCGGCGAATCAGAATGCTGCGACGACTAGAAAGAAACTCACCATTTGAGATGATCATGCTATGTTACAGGTCATGACATTATAACCACAGCATGGCAAAATCCGATGGTAAGATGAGATATGAAAAACAACACATCAGTGTGAAGGACAAAGAGTGGGTCAACAACAAAAAGGGTGGTCACCCATATAGATGCATATAACTAAGTACTATAACATATACTAGATCATAAATGCCATTTTAGGTCCAAAAAATGATGCACGAAAATAGATGACAAAATTTGTTTACGTTAGCAACATGGCTAAGAAAGTTTCAAAAGCACTTCCCTGAGAGATATTGGACATCATTCTTTACAGAGCTTATTGGAAAGCATCATTTTGAAGCAATGACTGATGAATCCACTCTTCAGTATCCTCAAAACTGCTGATATGATGGAAAAAGAGAGAGAATCAGAACGTCTCCTCAATTGTTGAATAAAAAAGACGAAATTGAACTTGAGCATAACTGGCAGGAATTTGACAATAGGTGACTGTGCAGTACAATATATAGGACACTAGATTAAGTGCACCATGCTGTTTTGGCCCCTGGTTGGCCTGGTTTGGTCCATTTTTTTCTCTTTTGTCTATTTTAAAGCTTCCTGAGAGATTTTTATACTCCGACAAAACAAAGTTTAGGAGGGTACATAGGAGTCAACATGTCCGTCGGTCAGTTGGTCTGTCATTGTCGTCGGTCCGTTGCACATATAAACTTGTGGATCGAACTACTTCCACAGTTTTAGTCGCATTTTCATGAAACCTTCACAAAAATGATGAACATGATGAGGGAAAGTGCGTGACATAATTTTTTTCCAGATCGGATTCAAGATGGCCAACTGGTGGCCATATTGGATTTTGCAAAATACTTGTTGAGCGAACTACTTCTACAGTTTTTGCTGCATTTTCATGAAACTCAATATAAATTGATCGACATGATGAGCAGTGCGTGACATAATTTTTTTCCAGATCAGATTCAAGATGGCCGACTGGAGGCCATATTGGATTCTGCAAAATACTTGTGGAGTGAACTACTTCCACAGTTTCAGTCACATTTTCATGAAACTTCACCAAAATGATCAACATGATGAGGAGCAGTGCGTAGCATAATCTTTTTCCGATCGGATTCAAGATGGCCGACTGGTGGCCATATTGGATTTTTTTTTTACTTCGAAAAATTGAATGCCCCTTTTCAGTCGCCCACACTAGGTGGTATGCCATGGTGGGAGTATACTAGGCGACAGACCATCTATGGTTCTCTTAGGATTCTTCAAAATTGTCCTCTTTTTCAATGAAGAGATAGGATGAAGATAGGCACTTGTGTTACTTTGCTAATAAGAAATCAACTTTGTTACAAAATTTTAATTTCCATGCTACATTTGCTCCAGAAAACACAGCATGGCAATATTGGCCATACACATTTTATGAACGAAAGACTACTTATGTCGAAAGACTACTTACTAAATTACTGGCTGTTTTCACTAGCCATTTGTAGCTCAACTTTGACACAGTCAAATTTGAGGTTTTATCATGGCCCGTCGTCCATTTGTCTGTCCATCAACAATTCAGTACGGCTGGGGCTAGAGGCCGTATCTATGAACCAAACTTTATGAAACTTCTTGGCTACCTTTGTTATCACCATAGAACAAGAACGAGTGTTTTTGAGTGCGGCCCAGAATTCAAGATGGCCACCGGCAGCCATTTTGTACCAAAATGAGTGCAAACAGTTTATTTTTATACTGTACCAATGACCCAGACTTAGCTGGTGCTAACTCTAACAAAACCAGGGCCAAACACAAATTTTGCCCCCAATCCCCAAAATTTGCATCCAAAACAAAAAGAAATCATGTCCTAAAGGACCTCCATACTACGCCTCTACTGCGCAGTGACGCAGTCGTCCCGAAATTGGCGCCAATTATTATTCTCTGTTTGGCCCTTCATCAGTCAACATCTCACTGATCTTTGTGCTTGTAAATCTCAGTTTAAAGGATGCCAGACACGTAATTTTTGGAGAAAATGTGATTCTAAGGAGGATAGAAGGAGGAGAGGAAAAAGAAGTGGCAAAAAATAATCAGGGCTGTACTTAAAATTTTTTGATGAAATTATGTTAAGTTGCCTATTTTCGAGGCATGGGCCTCTTGTTGTCATTCTTGCTAATTGTTGCACTGCTTATTCAGTGTTTCCTCTCCCCTAGCCTTCTAAAGTCCCCCCTGGCAATTCTCCCATGCTTTTGGCATATTTTTGAGAAATTTCATTTCTAAAATTTCCTGGGAGAGTTGCTTGGTTACAGAATGTTTTCTGTTATTTTCCCCATAGTTACGTTTTCACCCATGGGTGTATAACGTTTGTGTTCTGCATCTTCCATCTGATGTTCTACAGATTCTCCCCTGGGAGTCTCTGTTTTGCATCAGATAGAGTGTAATTGATGACTGATTCCGGGCCAGTTTTTTCAGTGCCTGGAGTCATGTTTTCTAGTGTGTTTACACTGTTTGTTTTCATTGGCAACAGCCTTTTTTGAGGGGGGCTGTTTGCCTTTGTGGTAGTTTATCTCATTATAAGATACATTTATATTATCCGAAAGTGTCTCATTAATTATTTAATATAAATTTAAAATTTTTGACCACACTTTGCCATCGGATCCATCGGGGCTCAACATTACTTTTCAGCAACTTGGGCTTCTCTGAAAAAATATTTTTTCAAAATTATTTTGTTTTGCAATTGTTTTTTCATTTATTAATGGATCATGTTATTATGTATCTTTGTGTCAGGGGTTTTTGCGAGTAACTAGGACTTATTGTTGTTCTTTCACAATGAAGGGACGTTGTTCAAATTGTAATAGGAAGAAATCTTCCTCTGACTTTCATGATCATTGTATTAATTGTAGTCAGTGTTCTCGCATTAATCCCTGTCCTATATGTGAACATTGGGATGAGAAACATTGGAAACGTGTGTCACGATATGTTGTTTCTGGAGAAAGAGCAATGCCAGCTCTTTCTCCACAAGGTCACTCTACTCTCTCAGTTTCTATTTCAGAGGAACCAGAACAGGGTGATGTTTCCATGTTATCTTCTTCAAGTGTGCGTCCGTCGTCACAAATGAATTCAGAGCTAGCGGCAAAAGTGCTCATGGAGATTAGACAAATGTCGTCCGCTAGCTCGCGCGGTGTAGCGTCCATTCACCGAATGGTTCGGCAGCCGGGTTCGTCCGATGCGGTCCAAGAGGAAATTTTGGGTGATGCGAGCACTATAAACATAATAGATGCACACCCAGTGACGGCGGATAGTAAGCGAGAACGGAGGAAGCCTTTTAGTCCGGTTCCTAGCTCGTCCAGGTCCAGCCGGGCCGCGAGCGAGAGAGGTCCCTCTCTCGTACAACAACATCTGGGACCAGATGTTGTGGTACAAAATGTGTCTTTAGCGGAGCATACGTCCGTCGCTCGGGACGATCCGTTGTATAAGCAGTCCGCAGAGACTGTTAAGGCTTCCTCTTCTCGTCAGTGCACACAACCGCACCTTGGCTGCGTGACCGCCGATATATTACCAGCTTCGCCGATGAAGGATTCTTCGGTGACCAGGTCACACCATCCGGCAGCCAGGGATTCGAGACCGATGGACTCCGGACGTTCGCATAGGAAAAGTATGCGGGAGCCATCTGATGCGGAGCTGCCCTCGGCGAAGCAGCGAAAGATTGCGCCTCCGCAGGTCTCGACGCTGGACATTCTTGTGCAGATAGCACAGCTTATCGCAGCATCCCAGCAGCCGACAGAAACGGTGTCGGATCGAGAATTATCCGACGGCGCTGGGTCGGTACGCTCCGCCGAAGCATCGGGGCGGACGACCGGGAACATCGTGAGGTCCGACCGGATGGTGAAAGGGATACGGATGACTTGGAGCTATCCCTTTCGGAACAACATAAAGCTGCCGTGGACTTCATCCGGCACTTTCTCCCTCAAGTTGTTCCGTCGGGCCAGACTGCTGCGCTTCCGGACAAGAGAATTATAGCGTCATTGGACTCTGAATTTTTTGAGCGGTTCAGGGACATCGCTCCCGAGTTTCCGTCGCAGTCCAATAATGTTGCTAGAACATTTGAATTATTGAACGACGCTATATTTAAACTTGCTTCCAGGACGGGGAAAGCAGGTTTCTTGTCCGCTAATACTCTCAACCTGCCTTTCATTAATGCAAGGAATAAATTCGATACGGCAGGACAGGGTATACCGAGAGTTCCTCTGCGTATGGACGACGAGGCGGAAGACTTAGAGCTATCATTACCGTCGTCAGCTTCTATTCCAACCGCGGTGTTGGAAACAGCTATTGCGTCTAACAGAGCCAATTTAGATGCCGTATCTTACGCAGATCACCTTACTAAGGCGTTATCACTGCGCCTTCAAGGGGAAGAGTTTCAGGATATACAATCCTCTTTAAGACTTCTTTCAAGGGCAGTAGCTTATTCCACGTGTAACTCCGCCCTTTCAGTGGCAAATCTGGAGTTGGTTAGACGTGACGCAGCCCTAGCTACATCCACACTAGTGGATTCTAAGGTGAAGAACTCTCTTAGAGTCGCTTCGGTCTCAGGAGAACTTCTCTTTGACGGCAAGCTTTCCGCTATTTATGATAAAATTAAAAAGAAAGCTAATGATTCTCTGTTGTTCAGATCGGCTCCTAAAAAGTCGGATACAGCAGACACGAATAAGACAGGCACTTCTGGGTCTAATGCGCCCAAGAGAGGTTCCTATAGAGGTTCCGGTGCGTCCTCTTGGTCTTATTCGAGAGACCGTCAGGATAGCGACTCTCGTTCGGGACGTCCTTCAGGCCGGGACAATCGGTCGGACGCCCCGAGGTCGACGAGGCGAGGTGCGGGTCGTGGAAGACGTGGTTTCTCCTCCCGCAGGCCTCGCAGGTCCAGGAGGTGATGGCTTAAACCTCTATCGCGTTCCGGTTGGCGGAAGGTTGTCGAGTTTTTCACAAGAGTGGGCGTCGATTACGGACGACCCTTGGGTGAGAGGAGTGACTTCGGAAGGTCTAAAGATATCCTTCAAACGAAAGCCTCCATTAACTCGAAGTCCAAAGTGGACTCATCTTCCGTCAAATCCACAGAAAAGAGACGCTCTGTTATCAGAGGTGCAGTCTCTTTTAATGAAGAACGCGGTAGAGGTCGTAGAAAACCAGGAATCTCTGGGATTCTACAGCCATCTGTTTCTGGTTCCGAAACCAGACGGCTCGTTCCGTCCAGTCATAGATTTGAGCTGGATAAACAAGCTGATCGTCGCTCCGAAGTTTTATATGGAGACGATTCAATCGGTCAGAGCGAGTATTCGGGTGAACGATTATGCAACGAGCATAGATCTCAAAGATGCGTACTTTCACGTCATGGTACATCCGACATTCCGAAAGTATCTACGCTTTGCAGTCCTGGGAGTGGTATATCAATTCCGGGCGATGTGCTTCGGATTGAATCTAGCACCCTGGGCTTTCACTCGGGTAATGAACTCGGTAATGATCTACTTCCGAGCTCATTCGTCTGCGGTAACGTCGGCCTACCTGGACGACATTCTTCAGAGGTACGGCAACGAGTTAACGCTTCAGAACGATGTTCAGAATCTTCTTCTATTGCTCCGATGTCTCGGTTTTATAGTAAACGAGGAGAAGTCGGATCTGGTGCCGTCCAAGTCATTCACTCATCTGGGAATGAGCTTCGAGACGCACAACAATCTCGTTCGTCTGCCGTTAACCAGAGCGAAATTAGTCAGTTGTTACGCTCGCTATTGTCTGCACGCAGACAAAGTCACGGCGAGAGAATTTATGAGACTGATAGGTCTGTGCGGAGCCGCCGCGGATCTCATTCCGATGGGGCGGCTACGCACACGTCCTCTTCAAATTTTCCTGACTCAGAATTGGAGTGTGAAAATTCATTCGCTCGATGTAGACGTTCTCTTGTCAGATCAAGTGAAACAAGAGATTCAGACTTGGGCAAACATTCAGTGGTTAACTCAAGGAGTTCCGCTGCAGTTGCCGGATCCGAGTTTTACCGTTATGACGGATGCCAGTCAAACAGGTTGGGGTGCATCATTAATCTCAACGGATTCGAGATGCCAGGGTCTTTGGGATCCGCAATTCCTGTGCAAGCACATAAACATCAAGGAAATGATGTCAATTTGGCTTGCGTTACGTCACTGGATGGACATTATTCACGATGCTCATGTCCAAATCCTATCCGACAATACGACAGTAGTGGCATATATACGGAATCAGGGAGGCACTCATTCAGTTCCGTTGTTCAATCTAACGGAAAGAATCCTTCTGTTTGCGTTAGAACATCACGTTCTTCTTTCGGTCCGTCACATACCGGGTCGTCTGAATGTGCTAGCAGACTCCCTTTCACGAAAGGGTCGCTTGTTGCCGTCGGAGTGGACTCTCAACAAACAAGTATTCAATTAGATTTGCTACCAATGGGAACGGCCAATGATAGACTTATTTGCGACACATCTCAACAATCAGTTGCAGACGTATGTGTCTCCGTGTCCGGATCCAAGAGCATTTGCAGTAGACGCTCTGTCGATCCCTTGGGACGGAATGATAGGATATGCGTATCCTCCAGCGCCGTTAATTCAACAAGTATTGCTAAAGATAAAACAATCTCAATGCAAGATTCTGTTGGTAGCATCTCTGTCGCCACAGAGACCGTGGATAAATCTACTCAGGTGTCTGTTGTGGGACCTACCGCGGAAGCTTCCTCCACGAGAGGATCTTCTTTCGCAGGGGAAATCGCGCCAACTCCATCACAACCCGCAAGGTCTCAACCTTCACGTTTTTCCGTTGTGCGGTCCTTCTTGCATGGCAAGCACTTTACAGGACGAGCAGTGGACGCGATTTCTAACTGTAGGAGGACCTCCTCTTCGCTAAACTATGCGGCTAAGTGGAAGGTTTTTCGTCGTTGGTGTAGGGATCATTCTGTAGATATATTTGATCCCTCTATACCAGACATTGCAAACTTTCTAGTATACTTGTTTGACGAAATCAAACTGCAGCCTGTTACTATAAAGGGTTATAGATCTATGTTATCTGATACCTATGCACATCATGATAGTTTACAAATTGGATCTAATGTCTCTTTATCGAAGTTGGTTAGAAACTTTTCGATAAATAGACCCAGAACTCTTAGATTAATTCCTAAGTGGAATTTAGCTTGGGTTCTCCTTAAATTGAAGGAAAAGCCATTTGAACCTCTTGGGACAGTAGATTTCAAATTCTTATCTTATAAGACAGCTTTTCTCTTAGCTTTCTCTTCTGCCAGAAGAGTCAGTGAGCTTCATGCACTATCGGTGGATGATTCTCATTATCGTAGTGTTGGGAACACTATCACCTTCACTACTAATGTGGGTTTTTTAGCTAAGAATCAGGCTCCTAATAAATATCCGGAACCTATTGTTATTAAGGCTCTTCCGTCTTCAGACAGGCGTAGGCCTGTACTCTGTCCTGTTAGAGCACTACGTATCTATAAACAGAGATCTCAGTTTATCAGAAAGGGACGGAAACGTTTCTTTCTGTCTTTGATGCCTAATAGAAAGGACATTTCAGTCCATTCTATTGCTAGATGGATTCAGTTAACTATCCGTACTGCTTATGAAGATTTATCTTCTTCTCAGCAGTCTGTGCTTAAGATTTCTGCTCATGAAGTAAGAGCTCTTTCTACTTCCTGGGCTTATGCTAATAGTGTTGCTATTACAGATTTAATGAAGGCTGCTTATTGGTCTCAGCCATCCACATTTACGAATTTTTATCTCAGAAATATTGAGTCCATTTCTGGAGACCTGCATTGTTTAGGTCCGTTATCTGTTGCTCAGAATGTCGTCCACTAAACAGTTGCAACTATAGTTATGCAGGCTTTCTGTTCCGGCAGTGACTCCGTCCGGCTGCCCTCTTCGCTCTGGGCTATTTGACCCAGGGCAAGGGCTAGGGGGGGGGGGGGGGGGGGGGGCGGGTGTTCCCTTAGGTCACCTGCTTTATAGTGAAAAGCAAGGGAATGCCTCCTCCAAGTCAGTATTTCTGAGTCGCTTCCGGGATGGTTTTAAAGTGTAATATTAATGTTTAAATTCATTCATGTCTTATTTTTAAAGTGTAGCTCGGTGTGAAGCATTTGTATATGTCAAGTGTCAAACGGGCTTTAATATACAATACTCGGACACTTTTAAATGATTATAAAGAGTCTCAATTCTCTGGACTACTTTATTTATTGGCTTGCTTTAAAAATAATTAGTATAAGGGTTATACTGGATGTTAATAGAGAACATGAATGTTATTGTGCTCAATTATTAAGGGTAGTGTATCTTTCTAATTTAATATTAAATAAGAAAGATACATGTAAAGCCTAATACTCCTTTTCTCCTTAAGGGGTTACCTCTTTACTATATAGTTGAGCTTATTGGATTTTCCTCTATGTCCTAGGCCCTCCAGCCTGTTTACTATTCAGCTAAGTTTGGGTCATTGGTACAGTATAAAAATGTTAAAAAATTTATAGTAATTTATATATTTTTTATACTTACCAATGACCCAGACGGGGATGGCCCTCCCTGGAGTTGGGAACTCTTGCCTCCCCGCTGAGTACATAGCGCTGACCAGGCACTGCCAGTAAGAATGCTTATTGGCGCCAATTTCGGGACGACTGCGTCACTGCGCATGCGCAGTAGAGGCGTAGTATGGAGGTCCTTTAGGACATGATTTCTTTTTGTTTTGGATGCAAATTTTGGGGATTGGGGGGCAAAATTTGTGTTTGGCCCTGGTTTTGTTAGAGTTAGCACCAGCTAAGTCTGGGTCATTGGTAAGTATAAAAAATATATAAATTACTATAAATTTTTTAACTTTGTACAGAACTTCTGTATGAAAGTTCTGATTTGAATAAATTTTTGTATGAATGTTTAGTAACATAGAATACATCACATATAATACAGGTTTTTTCTTGTGCATAAATTATGCAAATTACCTGTACATTTGTTACAGGCTGCAGTCAGTATTTAAGTACAGACCTTTACAATACTTTACATGTACCTTTGTTATGAGGTCATTACCTAGATGTGTGTCATTGTGTCACATACTATACATGTACATGTCTTAAACAAGTTGAGCTACAGTGTTATTGACACTTTCATTTTTTTGTTTGTTTACAGTGATTTGAGGGCCAAATTGCAGGTATCCATTGACAGAATTTTGGAAATAGCACGAGAACAAGAAGAACAAAATCCATCAGAAGATGATTTTGACAGTGAGAACTCTGAAGAGGTTGGTATAGTGTTCTCAGTGATGTACTGTTACAGAGGTCACCCCACATACAGTTGCACAATATGGCCTGCTCTAAAGTATCAGTGGAAAATGTTTGAGTTATGTTTCAAATTCCCAACCCACCCCCCCCCCCCCCCCCCCCCACCCCCCCCCCCCCCCCCTGCCAAAGTGTTAAGAGGCGATTACCGGGCAAGACGTAGTTTTCTTCCCGTAAGCCTCATATGAGATTAATTACATACATACATTTCATGACTTCTCGATTGGCAGCTGGGAATTTTGTTTCTGCCATAATAAATAACAACAACAAGTGTTCAAGATCAAGTCGACAACCAAATTTATGCTTATTAGAAATTTGGTAAATCCCCAGGACACTGAAAATGTCAAAGTTTAGTTGTTATGTATTTGGCGGGAATTCTGTTATGATGTAAACAACATGGTTGTTGGGTTGCGATGTATACTATTAAAAAAAAGTAGGGGATATTTAGGGTTTTACCTTGCCAGAGGATTGGCAAAGTAGAAAATTCTAAAACCAGTATCATAAATGTCCTATGTGAGAAACCCTCATTTCATATCCTCTATATCTACGGCCTATAAAAAAAAAATTCAGATTTCTCCGGCAATTTTTCATCAATTTTGCTATGATGGAGGAAAGCTTTTTTTTTGTCACAAAATAGTTCTGAAAATAGTTGGAATCAGAAATTTAACTACTTACTCTGTTAACCAATGTTTTCAGTAGTGAAAATTTCCTACACTGCAGTTGAAAATTTAACCCACTATATCTTGTTTGACAGGGCTCTGTGAGCTATGTCAAACAAGGTACAATTGGTTAAATGTTTGTCCTATAAGTGCAAAATAGTGTCATAGAAGAAACTTCCAGGTGAAAAAAAAGGATTACGAGGCAGAATTTCTTTGACGAGCGAGGTGCTCGAGAAGCAAGAATTTTTTTTTAATAGCCTAACATAAATGACAAATCTGCACAACAATCATCATTGTAAGTTTATATTTTTATACTGTACCAATGACCCAGACTTAGCTGGTGCTAACTCTAACAAAACCAGGGCCAAACACAAATTTTGCCCCCCAATCCCCAAAATTTGCATCCAAAACAAAAAGAAATCATGTCCTATAGGACCTCCATACTACGCCCCCACTGCGCATGCGCAGTGTCAAGGACGACCCGAAATTGGCGCCAATTATCATTCTCTGTTTGGCCCTTCATCAGTCAACATCTCACTGATCTTTGTGCTTGTAAATCTCAGTTTAAAGGATGCCAGACACGTAATTTTTGGAGAAATGGTGATTCTAAGGAGGATATAGAAGGAGGAGAGGAAAAAGAAGTGACAAAAAATAATCAGGGCTGTACTTAAAATTTTTTGATGAAATTATGTTAAGTTGCCTATTTTCGAGGCATGGGCCTCTTGTTGTCATTCTTGCTAAATGTTGCACTGCTTATTCAGTGTTTCCTCTCCCCTAGCCTTCTGAAGTCCCCCCTTGCAATTCTCCCATGCTTTTGGCATATTTTTGAGAAAGTTCATTTCTAAAATTTTCCTGGGAGAGTTGCTTGGTTACAGAATGTTTTCTGTTATTTTCCCCATAGTTACGTTTTCACCCATGGATGTATAAACGTTGTGTTCTGCATCTTCCATCTGATGTTCTGCAGATTCTCCCCTGGGAGTCTCTGTCTTGCATCAGATAGAGTGTAATTTTGATGACTGATTTCGGGCCAGTTTTTTCAGTGCCTGGAGTCATGTTTTCTGGTGTTTTACACTGTTTGTTTACATTGGCAACAGCCTTTTTTGAGGGGGGCTGTTTGCCTTTGCTGTAGTTTATCTCACTATAAGATACATTTATATTATCCGTAAGTGTCTCATTAATTATTTAATATAAATTTAAAATTTTTGACCACACTTTGCCATCGGATCCATCGGGGCTCAACGTTACTTTTCAGCAACTTGGGCTTCGCTGAAAAAATATTTTTTCAAAATTATTTTGATTTGCAATTGTTTTTTCATTTATTAATGGATCATGTTATTATGTATCTTTGTGTCAGGGGTTTGTGCGAGTAACTAGGACATGTTGTTGACTTTTCACAATGAAAGGATATTGTTCAAATTGTAATGGGAAGAAATCTTCCTCTGACTTTCATGATCATTGTATTAATTGTAGTCAGTGTTCTCGCACTAATTCCTGTTCTATATGTCAATATTGGGATGACAAACATTGGAAACGTGTGTCACGGTATGTTGTTTCTGGAGAAAGGGCTATGCCGGCTCTTTCTCCGCAAGGTCACTCTACTCTCTCAGTTTCTATTTCAGAGGAACAAGAACAGGGTGATGTTTCCATGTTATCTTCTACAAGTGCGCTTCCGTCGTCACAAATGAATTCAGAGCTAGCGGCAAAAGTGCTCATGGAGATTAGACAAATGTCGTCCGCTAGCTCGCCCGGTGTAGCGTCCATTCACCGAATGGTTCGGCAGCCGGGTTCGTCCGATGCGGTCCAGGAGGAAATTTTGGGTGATGCGAGCACTATAAACATACAATGTGCACACCCAGTGACGGCGGATAGTAAGCGAGAACGGAGGAAGCCTTTGAGTCCGGTTCCTAGCTCGTCCAGGTCCAGCCGGGTCGCGAGCGAGAGAGGCCCCTCTCTCGTACAACAACATCTGGGACCAGATGTTGTGGTACAAAATGTGTCGCAAGCGGAGCATATGTCCGTCGCTCGGGACGCTCCGTTGTATAGGCAGTCCGCGGAGACTGCTAAGGCTTCTTCTTCTCGTCAGCGCACACGACCGCACCTTGGCTGCGTGACCGCCGATATCTTACCAGCTTCGCCGATCAAGGATTCTTCGGCGACCAGGTCACACCATCCGGCAGCCAGGGATTCGAGACCGATGGACTCCGGACGTTCGCATAGAAAAAGTATGCGGGAGCCATCTGATGCGGAGCTGCCCTCGGCGAAGCAGCGAAAGACTGCGCCTCTGCAGGTCTCGACGCCGGACATTCTTGTGCAGATAGCACAGCTTATCGCAGCATCCCAGCAGCCGACAGAAACGGTGTCGGATCGAGAATTATCCGACGGCGCTGGGTCGGTATGCTCCGCCGAAGCATCGGGGGCGGACGACAGGGAGCATCATGAGGTCCGACCGGATGGTGAAAGGGATACGGATGATTTGGAGCTATCCCTTTCGGAACAACATAAAGCTGCCGTGGACTTCATCCGGCACTTTCTCCCTCAAGTTGTTCCGTCGGGCCAGACTGCTGCGGTTCCGGACAAGAGGATTATAGCGTCATTGGACTCTGAATTTTTTGAGCGGTTCAGGGACATCGCTCCTGAGTTTCCGTCGCAGTCCAATAATGTTGCAAGAACATTTGAATTATTGAACAACGCTATATTTAAACTTGCTTCCAAGACGGGGAAAGCAGGTTTCTTGTCCGCCAATACTCTCAACCTGCCTTTCATTAATGCAAGGAATAATTCGACACGGCAGGACAGGGTATCCCGAGAGTTCCTCTGCGTATGGACGACGAGGCGGAAGACTTAGAACTATCATTACTGTCGTCGGCTTCTATTCCAACTGCGGTGTTGGAAACAGCTATTTCGTCTAACAGAGCCAATTTAGATGCCTTATGTTACGCAGATCACCTTACTAAGGCATTATCACTGCGCCTTCAAGGGAAAGAGTTTCAGGATATACAATCCTCTTTAAGACTTCTTTCAAGGGCAGTAGCTTATTCCACGTGTAACTCCACCCTTTCAGTGGCAAACCTGGAGTTGGTTAGACGTGACGCAGCCCTAGCTACATCCACACTCGTGGATACTAAGGTGAAGAACTCTCTCAGAGTCGCTTCGGTCTCCGGAGAACTTCTCTTTGACGGCAAGCTTTCTGCTATTTATGATAAAATTACAAAGAAAGCTTCGGATTCTCTGTTGTTCAAATCTGCTTCTTAGAAGCCGGATACAGCAGACAAGAATAAGACAGGCACTTCTGGGTCTAATGCGCCCAAGAGAGGTTCCTATAGAGGTTCCGGTGCGTCCTCTTGGGTCTTATTCGAGAGACCGTCAGAGTAGCGACTCTCGTTCGGGACGTCCTTCAGGCCGGGACAACCGGTCGGACGCCCCGAGGTCGACGGGGCGAGGTATGGGTCGTGGAGGACGTGGTTTCTCCTACCGCAGGCCTCGCAGGTCCAGGAGGTGATGGCTTAAACCTCTATCGCGTACCAGTTGGCGGAAGGTTGTCAAGCTTTTCACAAGAGTGGGTGTCGATTACGGACGATCCTTGGGTGAGAGGAGTGACTTCGGAAGGTCTAAAGATATCCTTCAAACGAAAGCCTCCATTAACTCGAAGTCCAAAGTGGACTCAACTTCCGTCAAATCCGCAGAAAAGAGACGCTCTGTTATCAGAGGTGCAGTCTCTTTTAATGAAGAACGCGGTAGAGGTCATAGAAAACCAGGAGTCTCCGGGATTCTACAGCCATCTGTTTCTGGTTCTGAAACCAGACGGCTCGTTCCGTCCAGTCATAGATTTGAGCTGGATAAACAAGCTGATCGTCGCTCCGAAATTTTATATGGAGACGATTCGGTCGGTCAGAGCGAGTATTCGGGTGAACGATTATGCAACACGCATAGATCTCAAAGATGCGTACTTTCACGTCATGGTACATCCGACATTCCGAAAGTATCTACGCTTCGCAGTCCTAGGAGTGGTGTATCAATTCCGGGCGATGTGCTTCGGATTGAATCTAGCACCCTGGGCTTTCACTCGGGTAATGAACTCGGTAATGATCTATTTCCGAGCTCATTCGTCGGCGGTAACGTCGGCCTACCTGGACGACATTCTTCAGAGGTACGGCAACGAGTTAACGCTTCAGAACGATGTTCAGAATCTACTTCTATTGCTCCGACGTCTCGGTTTTATAGTAATCGAGGAGAAGTCGGATCTGGTGCCGTCCAAGTCATTCACTCATCTGGGAATGAGCTTCGAGATGCACAACAATCTCGTTCGGCTGCCGTTAACCAGAGCGAAATTAGTCAGTTGTTACGCTCGCTATTGTCAGCACGCAGACAAAGTCACAGCGAGAGAATTTATGAGACTGATAGGTCTGTGCGGAGCCGCTGCAGATCTCATTCCGATGGGGCGGTTACGCATGCGTCCTCTCCAAATTTTCTTGACTCAGAATTGGAGTGTGAAAATTCATTCGCTCGACGTAGACGTTCTCTTGTCAGATCAAGTGAAACAAGAGATTCAGACTTGGGCAAACATTCAGTGGTTAACTCAGGGAGTTCCGCTGCAGTTGCCGGATCCGAGTTTTACCATTATGACGGATGCCAGTCAAACAGGTTGGGGTGCATCATTAATCCCAACAGATTCGAGATGCCAGGGTCTTTGGGATCCGCAATTCCTGTGCAAGCACATAAACATCAAGGAAATGATGTCAATTTGGCTTGCGTTACGTCATTGGATAGACATTATTCACAATGCTCATGTCCAAATCTTATCCGACAATACGACAGTAGTGGCGTATATATGGAATCAGGGAGGCACTCATTCAGTTCCGTTGTTCAATCTAACGGAAAGAATCCTTCTGTTTGCGCTAGAACATCAGGTTCTTCTTTCACATACCGGGTCGTCTGAATGTGCTAGCAGACTCCCTTTCACGAAAGGGTCGCTTGTTGCCATCAGAGTGGACTCTCAACAAACAAGTATTCAATCAGATTTGCTACCAATGGGAACGGCCAATGATAGACTTATTTGCGACACATCTCAACAATCAGTTGCAGACGTATGTGTCTCCATGTCCGGATCCAAGAGCATTTGCAGTAGACGCTCTGTCGATCCCTTGGGACGGAATGATAGGATGTGCGTATCCTCCAGCGCCGTTAATTCAACAAGTATTGCTAAAGATAAAACAATCTCAATGCAAGATTCTGTTGGTAGCATCTCTGTTGCCACAGAGACCGTGGAGAAATCTACTCAGGTGTCTGTTGTGGGACCTACCGCAAAAGCTTCCTCCACGGGAGTACCTTCTTTCGCAGGGGAAATCGCGCCAACTCCATCACAACCCGCAAGGTCTCAACCTTCACGTTTTTCCGTTGTGCGGTCCTTCTTGCATGGCAAGCACTTTACAGGACGAGCAGTGGACGCGATTTCTAACTGTAGGAGGACCTCCTCTTCGCTAAACTATGCGGCTAAGTGGAAGGTTTTTCGTCGTTGGTGTAGGGATCATTCTGTAGATATTTTTGATCCCTCTATACCAGACATTGCAAACTTTCTAGTATACTTGTTTGACGAAATCAAACTGCAGCCTGTTACTATTAAGGGTTATAGGTCTATGTTATCTGATACCTATGCACATCATGATAGTTTACAAATTGGATCTAATGTCTCTTTATCTAAGTTGGTTAGAAACTTCTCGATAAATAGACCCAGAACTCTTAGATTAATTCCTAAATGGAATTTAGCTTGGGTTCTTCTTAAATTGAAGGAAAAGCCATTTGAACCTCTTGGGACAGTAGATTTCAAATTCTTATCTTATAAGACAGCTTTTCTCTTAGCTTTCTCTTCTGCTAGAAGAGTCAGTGAGCTTCATGCACTGTCGGTGGATAATTCTCACTATCGTAGTATCGGGAACACTATCACCTTCACTACTAATGTGGGTTTTTTAGCTAAGAATCAGGCTCCTAATAAATATCCGGAACCTATTGTTATTAAGGCTCTTCCGTCTTCAGACGGGCGTAGGCCTTTACTCTGTCCTGTTAGAGCGTTACGTATCTATAAACAGAGATCTCAGTTTATCAGAAAGGGACGGAAACGTTTCTTTCTGTCTTTGATGCCTAATAGAAGGGACATTTCGGTCCATTCTATTGCTAGATGGATTCAATTAACTATCCGTACTGCTTATGAGAGTTTATCTTCTCAGCAGTCTGTGCTTAAGATTTCCGCTCATGAAGTAAGAGCTCTTGCTACTTCTTGGGCTTATGCTAATAGTGTTGCTATTACAGATTTAATGAAGGCTGCTTATTGGTCTCAGCCATCCACATTCACAAATTTTTATCTCAGAAATATTGAGTCCATTTCTGGAGACCTGCATTGTTTAGGTCCGTTATCTGTTGCTCAGAATGTCGTCCACTAAACAGTTGCAACTATAGTTATGCAGGCTTTCTGTTCCGGCAGTGACTCCGTCCGGCTGCCCTCTTCGCTCTGGGCTATTTGACCCAGGGCAAGGGGAAGGGGGGGGGTGTTCCCTTAGGTCACCTGCTTTATAGTGAAAAGCAAGGGAATGCCTCCTCCAAGTCAGTATTTCTGAGTCGCTTCCGGGATGGTTTTAAAGTGTAATATTAATGTTAAAATTCATTCATGTCTTATTTTTAAAGTGTAGCTCGGTGTGAAGCATTTGTATATGTCAAGTGTCAAACGGGCTTTAATATACAATACTCGGACACTTTTAAATGACTATAAAGAGTCTCAATTCTCTGGACTACTTTATTTATTGGCTTACTTTAAAAATAATTAGTATAAGGGTTATACTGGATATTAATAGAGAACATGAATATTATTGTGCTCAATTATTAAGGGTATTGTATCTTTCAAATTTAAAATTAAATAAGAAAGATACATGTAAAGCCTAATACTCCTTTTCTCCTTAAGGGGTTACCTCTTTATTATATAGTTGAGCTTATTGGATTTTCCTCTATGTCCTAGGCCCTCCAGCCTGTTTACTATTCAGCTAAGTCTGGGTCATTGGTACAGTATAAAAATGTTAAAAAATTTATAGTAATTTATATATTTTTTATACTTACCAATGACCCAGACGGGGATGGCCCTCCCAGGAGTTGGGAACTCTTGCCTCCCCGCTGAGTACATAGCGCTGACCAGGCACTGCCAGTAAGAATGATAATTGGCGCCAATTTCGGGACGTCCTTGACACTGCGCATGCGCAGTGGGGGCGTAGTATGGAGGTCCTATAGGACATGATTTCTTTTTGTTTTGGATGCAAATTTTGGGGATTGGGGGGCAAAATTTGTGTTTGGCCCTGGTTTTGTTAGAGTTAGCACCAGCTAAGTCTGGGTCATTGGTAAGTATAAAAAATATATAAATTACTATAAATTTTTTAACTTTTTAAATTTTTGCAACCTAAATATAGTTTAGAAAATTCATAGAAAATTCATTGGAAGGTGCTCATCAAACTTGTTCAAATGAGATGTCTTAAGCTATGTTTTAACTGCTAAAAAAAAAAAAAAAAATATTAAGTTAATTTCTAATAATATTGTAATTATCTTAAAATTAGGTAAAGGGGTAACCTAAAAGCTAATAGAGGTAAATTAACCCTATGCACAGTGATTCCGAAAATCAAAATTTCAAGCTACAAATATTTCTTATAATTCAGTGATATATGTCAACAAGATTGAATTGCTTAAATTCCAAGTTGCATTAGGCCTAAAATAGATAAAAATCTGTTTCTCAGGTCCTTCCGCTTGGCTCTTTTGGCTGCCGCATGCTCTCTTTTTATAACCAATTTAAACTTGAAAAAATAAGAATTAAATGGTTTATCTCATATATTTTACCCAAGTTAATAAAATTCATAAATTGTCCCATGAGTGCAACAAGGCTTTGCAATGCTTTAGCATTGCAAAGCTTTCTTGCACTCAAGGGACGAAATTCACCACCACCCTTCCTATTCTGTAGATTGTGAGGCCTAAAACATAACACAAACAAGCCAGAAAATAAGCAGACTGTCATCTGCAAAATGAGGTCCCCAGAGGGTAAATTTTGTGATCATACCATGCATAGCAGGGTAGCATCACTAACTGTACCCTCTGTGAACCTCAATATGAATCAGGGAGTGAAACCTAAACAGAAAGAGGTATCCAGAGGATAAATTGGCCCACTGTATTGGATAGCATCAGCAGATTTGCCCTCTGGAACCTCATACTGCAAATGACAGATTGCTTATTTTCCGGCTTGAACACAAACCAAGAACATGAACTTTTGATGGCAAAGAAATAATTACAAAAATAAAAAAAAAATAAAAAATACCCGCCCACGTGCAATGCACGTGCAGTTTTACATAAAAACAGACAGAGAAATAGAAGAACTACTTTGTGGAGCCTTATTGGAAATATTTAGCCTCTTCAAATTTCAGTGTTTTGACATCAGAGTGCTGAGGGTTAGGACTTCTGGTAAGCAGTTCGGCACCTGTAACATTCAGGCTGTTTTCATGACAGAATTTAATTGATATGTGAGATCAGAAAACTATTGCAAAATGCAATGATTCATAAATTTGAAGCAAAAATATTTTGAAGATTGTGAAGAAAAAAATAACATACCTTACTTTCTTATGGAATATGAAACTGTTTAACCCACAGTAAACACTGTCTTTCTTATTGTTTTCTGCAAAATTTTGAAACTATTTGTGACCTTTTCCTGTATTATGTGTTTTTAATTTTTGATTCAAACAAAAATAGAATTTTGGATGGTAATGTTTGGAAGGATAGTTGAGGTTTTTTTTCCATCATTAGGAGTTGAGAATTTTTCACTACTGTTTCAGGATACTATTAAACAGAGTAGTCAGGCATTGACTCAGGCTGTTAGAAAAGACTTAGCGATGGCAATCAAAGATCTCATGGAACATGGTTTGATGGAGGTGAGCTGTTTGGAATATGTATAGAAAATTTCTTTCTTTCTCAAAAAGTTTATTAACAAAAAGTGAGAATATATCTTCAACTCATAATCTGCTGAGTATTTTCTTGATTTTTTGGTGATTGGCTGATGAAAAGAAAGCCCCATCAGATGAATGCCGATTGTTTGCATACACAATCAGGTGATTATCAAAACTGACATCAGATAGTTTTAAAGTGATTTGGCATTTGAGTATTCAAACTTCATGATTATTGAAACTTTAACTCTTTGCATGCTGCTGGCAGATATTCATGCCCAGCACAGAGTTTCTCTTGTCTCTGAAATTAGTATAATTTGTGCATATTTAATCATATTGTCTCCCTGTAAATGGAACGGATTTTTCACCAATGCTTTCTTGTGTTACATTCAGATTTATTTTTTATCAAATCTAGCCATGGCTGCTTTAAAGCAGCCATGACTAGATTTGATGAAAAAATCTTTAAAATACTCAGCGGGTTAAGAGTTAAACTACCAATGCCAGCATTTTTAAATCATTTTTCAAATCCTGATTCATCAGTAGTAATATACACAACATTGCAAAGCAGTTCATACAACTTCGGGCGGATGTCGGTGAAATGTCTCAGGCCAGTCATGGACGAAACGTCCAAGTACTGGAGTTTTTTTTAATTAAACACCAACTTTGAAGATTTATTTTGTACGAATTACAATTCTTTTCACAGCCTGCCGTATAAATACATCAATCAGATTTTGTTCCCACTTTATTCTAAATTACCGCAACTCATTTGAATCACTATTAATGAGTTCAAACGAAACTGTGAAATTAGTCATTTTTGTGTCCTAAAACGTCGTATTTGCTCTTTCTGTACTAAAACAGAACATGTAAATTCAATAAATCTGGGCATAGCAGCATGAAAATGTTAACAAACATTTCTTTTTTGACAATCGGCATTTTGTCTTATGAGAACCATAAGTTTCTATCTTCCACTGGAAGATAGAACCTTATGGTTCTCACTCGACGATTTGGCTATGTTTGTCCAGACTACTTATGGGTGATCTGATGGTTGGATATTGGCTGATGCTATAGATTTATCGTCTCATCACTACAAATTTTTCATCAGCAGCCATGAGTTGAGTGTGTTGAAAAATTCAATAGTGTGTAATTTCACCTTTTACCTTACATAATGACCAAACTGACCAGTGCTATTCACAAAAATTGACAAACAAATTTTATTTTTTTTAACTTTTGCCTTGAAAACATAGATTATGGTGTCTTATTGGAAAAATCTTGTTCCTATGGTTAGGTTTCCAAAGCAAAAAAATGAAAATGATTAGTTGCTCAGGAAGTGTCTTCTTTTGCAATTGCAGTTTGTATCAGGTTAACATTTAATGAAATATGAGAGAAGATTAATTCAATTCTACTTCTGAAACCAACTCACGTACATTGTTACGACATTGGTGTTGACTTCTGTCATTTCCATATTAGACATGTGAACGGTATCTTCTGTAATGAGCTATTTGGTGGTGATTGTATGAAAAATATATTTTAGTTCATGCTTGGCTCATGTTGATCAAAATGTGTACTTACAGCACATTCGTCGTGGACTGGACGTAATCCACACATGGTCATTGTAGTTCAAGCATGTGTTTACCAGGTATTAAAAATCATCATGAGCAAAATTTTTAATTAATGAAGCACTGGTTTTACCCGGTGCTTCATTATTTAAATTTTTAAGAATTATTCCTATAATTAGTGTTGCAATCTAATGTCATTGCGTCCATGGAAATACTGCCCATGCTGTGGAAAGTGATCATTCCACGGCGGCCGTACTGTAAAAGCTGTAGTAGATGGGTTCGGGAGTGCTGTGGCACTGTGGTTATGATGTTGGACTTCCAACTGAAACGTCCACAGTTCTATCCCACCAGGGGTAACTGAGTGATTGCCCACATGGGGGTGCAGAGGTGCTGTATACTACGGTGTACTGCACGTTGATGGTGCACTTGTCTTCAACCAGTACTTATCCTGCATGTGCAGAGTTAGTACGTTGGTTAGTCATGACAGTCCGACATGAGGTGACCCTGGCTGTAGAAAGTGTTGTTAAAGAGAGAGAGAAAGAGAATAGATGTGTTGCTGAAATTGATTTTTTTTATCCATAATTTCTGCACATAGCAGTGTTCTTTGAGAAGTATTTGATTGAGGTATAAATGGCATGGGCTAAGAATGGTTAGCTGCTGTATAAGCTAAACAAATAAAAACAAAAATCAGGTCTGATTGGCAAACGTGTGACAGATCGATAAGTAAACAGAAAAATACAAATGAAAATTGTGTCCATATTGGTTATTTGATCATATTTTTAGCTCACCTTGACAACACCATGTTTTGGTCTTCTCCTCCTAAACCACTGGGCCAATTCTAGTGAAAGTTTGTGTGAGTGATGGTCCCAAAGGGGCATTGCAGTTTGTTCAACACAACATGCCCAGCCCCATAGGGAGGGGGTGGGAGAAAATGCTCCAAAATATTAAAAAAATCTTCTTCTGATGAACCAGTGGGTACAATGGCTTGATATTTGTTAGCGAGCTTCCTTTTGAGTTGTAGAATCAAGTTTGTTCAAACGAAGTTCATGAAGCAATATTTGGCTTTGTAATGGGAGGGGTAAGATTTTTGGCCCCACCCAAAATTTCTATTTTCTGAACCGATGGTCCGATTTGAACCAGATCTGGTATGTGGTATTTTTGGGTCATAAGTACTTGACTCGTGCAAAAAAAAAAATTCCCGCATCCCCATGGGAACTCCAGAAGCTAAAAATAGAAATATTTTCAAATGCCCATATTTCCCAAACCACATGGAACAGAGAGCTGTTATTTGGTATGAAGCATCCTTAGGACCAGTACAATTGAATGCTAAAAACTAAAAAAAAAAATGGTTATGTTAGGGTGTTCTGTAGAGGGCATCGAAAAAATGCTTAGTCAGCATATTTGCAAAAATTTTTAAAAATCTTTTCTCCAGAACCAATGGTCAGAATCTTTTGAGATTTGGTATACAGCATTCATGGGGGTGTCAGATACAAGTTTATTAAAGTAAAGCCCATTGGTTCTTTTTTGGGCTGGATACAGGAGCCCGAATTTTTAACTTTGGGCAATATTCTTTAAAAATATTCTTTAGAAACACCAGTAAGAATCTTTTAATGTTTTGTATACATCATTGTTATGAGGGTCAGATTCAAGATTTTTCAAACCAAGTCCCAAGGTTAATATTTTTAACTTAGTTCAATATGGGAGATAATTTTTAAAAATCTTCTTCAGATCCCCCAGTCAGAATGCTTTCATATTTGGTGTACAAAATCTCTAGGAGGGTCAGATTTAAGTTTGTTCAAATCGGGTCCCTACGTATATACCGGTATTTGGGCTCGCTATGGTGGCCAAAATTTAAATTTAGTGCAATATGAGGAAATTTCTTTAAAAATCTTCTTCTTCAGATCCACCAGTCGGAATGCTTTCATATTTGGTATACAACATCACTAGATGGGGGAGGGGCAGATTCATATTTGTTCAATTCGAGTGCCTGGCTTAATATTTGGGCTCCATATGGGAACCTGAAATTTAACTTAGTACAAATTTAGGGAATTTCTTCAAAACTTCTTCAGATTCACCTGTCAGAATCCTTTCATATCTTGTTTACAACATCTCTAGGGGAGTCAGATTCAAGTTTGTTCAAATTGGTTCCCTCCGTTAATATTTGGGCTCGCTCTGTAGCCCAACTTTTAACTTAGTGCAATATGAAGAAATTTCTTTCAAATTTTTCTTCGTCAGATCCAACAGTCAGAATGCTTTCGTATTTGGTATACAACATCTCTAGGGATGTCAGATTCAACTTTGTTCAAATCGAGAGCCTGGGTTAATATTTGTGCTCCCCCTATAGGACCCGGAATTGGCCATGTAGCTGAAGAATTAGAAATTTTGTATTCAGTACCCTCTAGAGGTGTGTAACTAACATTAATCCACATAGGTTGTATCAAGGGGCTTCTTAAGGGAGCTCTACATTTTACATTATGATCAACTGAAGAAAAGGCATGATGCTCGGACTATTTTTGTCACTCCTGAGGAGCTCAAGGATTGACAGTGTATCCTATGGGGATGGATTGCTTAATGTAGACTCATTCTTGGACTTTATATCGTGTTCTGTTCAAGGTGAGTGCTTCAGGCCCCGTGGGGCCTCTTGTTTAAGAAACTAGCTGTTGTTATCTATGAAGTATTCTCTTCAAATGAAAACTTGAGTGTTATAAAATCACTGCCCATTTATAGAACAAGTTTAATTTCATAAATTCTGCTGGATTTGAACAAAAATATTTACCAGTTGACATTCAATTTTTAGCTCACCTGACTGCAACTCGTGAGGTATTGCCATCACTTGGCATCCGTCGTCCGCCGTCTGTCTTCTGGGGTCCGTTAACTTTTGCAAACCTTTCTTCTTCTCCATAGCCATTCAGCCAAATTCAAACACATATTGCACAAACCATCCCTGGGGTATACCCTTTCTATTTTGTTCAAATGGAGCAGCTGCATTCTTTGGGCTCTGGGCAATGATGCCAGAGCCTAAAAATCTTTAAAAATCTTCTTCTGATGAACCACTAGAGAGATTGCCTTGATATATGGTATGTAACACTCTTTGGTGTTGAAGATTAAAGTTTGTTCAAGAAAAGTTGCTAGATCAATATTTGGGCTCTCTGTGGGCACATATCCATTTTGGGCTCTGCCCAAAATTTCTATTTCAAGAACCGATGGGCTGATTTGAACCAAATTTGGCATGTAGAATAAGTGGGTCCAAAGTACTTGATTGATGCCCCAATTTTTTTTTTTTCGTTGCCCCGTGGGTACCCCAGGGGCTAAAAATAGAAAAAAATTAAAATGCCCATATTTTCCAAACTACACAGAACAGAGAACTGATATTTGGTATGAAGCATCCTTTTGACCGGTAGAATGGATTAAAAAAAAAAAAGGGCCATCGGTTGTGTTAAGGTGTTCTGTAGGGACGTTTGAAAAAATGCTGAGTCATCATATTTGCAAAAATTGAAAAAAGATTTTTTTTCAGAACCGCTGATCAGAATCTTTTGATATTTGGTATACAGCATCCATAGGATGGTCAAATACAAGTGTGTTCAAATCGCCCCCTCGGTTCATATTTGGGCTCAACAGAGGAGCCCAAATAATTAACTTAGGGCCCTGTGGGGAATAAGCTTTAAAAATTTTCTTCTTCAGATTATACAGTCAGATTCTTTTGATACTTGATATACAGCATCTCTACAGGGGTCAGATTGAAGTTTGTTCAAATTGAGCCCCTGGGTTAAATTGGGCTTCCTATGGAAGCCTGAATATTAACTTGGCGCAATGTGGGGAATAATCTTTAAAAATCTTCTTCTTCGGATCCACTAGTCAGATTCTTCTGATATTTGGTATGCAGCATCTCTAGGGGGGTTAGATTCAAGGTTGTTCAAATGCGATCCCTGAATGAATATTTGGGCTCTTTATTGGAGCTCAAATTTTAACTTGGTGCAATATGAGAAAATTTCTTTAAAAATCTTCTTTTTCAGACCCACTAGTGAGAATCCTTTTATATTTTGTATGTGACATCTCTAGAGGTGTAAGATTTGAATTTGTTCAAAACGACTCCCTGAGTTAATATTTGGGCTTCCTATGGGAGTCTGATTATTAACTTGGTGGAATAGGGGGGATATTCTGTAAAAATCTTCTTCTTCAGATCCACCAGTCAGATTCTTTTGATATTTGGTATGCAGCATCTTTAGGGGGGTTAGATTCAAGTTTGTTCAAATGGGATCCCTGGATGAATATTTGGGCTCTTTATTGGAGCCCAAATTTTAACTTAGTGCATATGAGAAAATTTCTTCAGAAATCTTCTTTTTCAGACCTGCTATTGAGAATCCTTTCTTATTCGGTATGTGACATCTCTAGAGGTGTAAGGTTCAAATTTGTTCAAATCGAGTTCTTGGATTAACATTTGGGTTCCCCAAGGGAGCCCAAATATTTACTTAGTGCAATATGGGGAATTATCATTTAAAATCATCTCCTTCAGATCCAGCAGTCAGATTCTTTTGATATTTGGTGTACAATATATCTGGGAGAGTTAGATTGAAGGTTGTTCAAATCAGGTCCCTGGCTTAATATTTGTTTTTTTTATTGAAGCCCAAAGTTTAACTTAGAGCAATATGAGAAAATTTCTTGAAAATGCTTCTTCTTCAGATCCACCAGTGAGAATCCTTTCATATTTGGTATGTAACATCTCTAGGGGTGTTGAATTCAAGTTTGTTTAAATCGATTTGCTTATATTTTTATACTGTACCAATGACCCAGACTTAGCTGGTGCTAACTCTAAAAAATCCAGGGCTAAACACAAATTTTGCCCCTCAATCCCCAAAATTTGCATCTAAAACCAAAAGAAATCATGTCCTATAGGACCTCCATACTTTGCCCTTACTGCGCATGCGCAGTGTCAAGGACGTTCCGAAATTGGCGCCAATTATTATTCTCTGTTTGGACCTTCATCAGTCAACATCTCACTGATCTTTGTGCTTGTAAATCTCAGTTTAAAGGATGCCAGACACAAAATTATTGGAGGAATGGTGATTCTAAGGAGGATATAGAAGGAGGAGAGGAAAAAGGAGTGACAAAAAATAATCAGGGCTTTACTTAAAATTTTTTATGAAATTATGTTAAGTTGCCTATTTTCGAGGCATGGGCCTCTTGTTGTCATTCTTGCTAAAAAGTTGCACTGCTTATTCAGTGTTTCCTCTCCCCTGGTCTTCTAAGTCCCCCCTTGCAATTCTCCCATGCTTTTGGCATATTTTTGAGAAAGATCATTTCTAAATTCTCTTGGGAGAGTTGCTTGGTTACAGAATGTTTTCTGTTATTTTCCCCATAGTTACGTTTTCACCCATGGGTGTATAAACGTTGTGTTCTGCATCTTCCATCTGATGTTCTGCAGATTCTCCCCTGGGAGTCTCTGTCTTGCATCAGATAGAGTGTAATTTTGATGACTGATTTCGAGCCAGTTTTGTCAGTGCCAGGAGTCATGTTTTCTGGTGTTTTTACACTGTTTGTTTACATTGGCAACAGTCTCTTTTGAGGGGGGCTGTTTGCCTTTGGAGTAGTTTATCTCACTATAAGATACATTTTTATTATCCGTAAGTGTTGCATTAATTATTTAATATAAATTTAAAATTTTTGACCACACTTAGCCATCGGATCCATTGGGGCTCAACGTTACTTTTCAGAAACTTGGGCTTCGCTGAAAAAATATATTTTTATACTGTACCAATGACCCAGACATAGCTGGTGCTAACTCTTAAAATATAGGGCCAAACACAAATTTTGCCCCCCAATCCCCAAAATTTGCATCTAAAACTAAAGAAAACATGTCCTGGAAGGCCCTCCACACTTCGCCCCTACTGCGCATGCGCAGTGTCAAGGACGTTCCGAAATTGGCGCCATTTATCATTCTAAGTTTGGCCCTTCATCAGTTAACATCTGACTGATCTTTGTGCTTTTAAATCTCAGTTTAAATGATGCCAGACACATAAATATTAGTGAAATGGTGATTCTAAGGAGGATAGAAAAGGAGGAGAGGAAAAGAATGTGTGACAGAATATTATCAGGGCTGTAACTTAAAATTTTTTAATGAAATTATGTTAAGTTACCTATTTTCAAGGCAGCAGCCATTTTGTTGTCATTCTGATTATTTAGTTACACTGTTTTTTCAAGTGTTTTTCCTCTCTCCCTGTCCTTTAAGTTCCCCCTTGCTATTCTCCCATGCTTTTGGCATAGTTTCTGTAATTATTATTACTAAAATTTCTTGGGAGTTTTAGCTGTATAACAGAATGAATTCTGTTCTTTCCCCATGTTTATGTCTTCACCTACGGGTGGTTAGGCGTTGTGTTCTGCATCTACCATCTGATGTTCTGCAGTTTCTTCCCTGGAAGTCTCTGTTTTGCATCAGATGGTGTATTTTTGGTAACTGATTTCGGGCCTGGGTGCCTGGAGTCTTATTTTAGTGTTTTTACACTCATTGTTTACATTTACAACAGCCCTCTGTGTGAGGGGGGGATTTCTAAATAATAATATCTTTATGTTATTTTAATCATAACTAGATACATTATTATTGTTCGTAAGTGTTGAAAAAATTGTTTAAAATATTTTTAAAATTTTTGTCCACACTTAGGCTTGGGATCCATTGGGGCTCAACGTTACTTTTCAGAAACTTGGGCTGTTCTGAAAAAATATTTTTTCAAAATATTTTGATTTCAATTATTTTTTCTATATTAATGGATCATATTATTATTATGTATTTTGATTGCCAGGGGTTAGTGCGAGTACCAGGACTTGTTTTCTTTTCACATTGAAAGGATATTGATCAATTGCTTTAAGAGGAAGTCTTCCTCTGACCTTATTATCATTCTATATGTGGTCAGTGTACTCGCATTAACTCCTGTTATGTATCGTATGATTTCGATGACAATATGGGAAGCGTATGTCACGGTATGTTGTTGGGGATTTGGACACTCCGGTCCTTTCCCCGCAGGGTCACTCTACTTTATCAATTTCTATTTCAGACGATCAAGATTAGGGTGATGTATCTGTGATGTCTTCCAACTGTGTGCCTCCGTCGTCACAATTAATGAAGGGCTAGCGGAAAAGTGCTCATGTAATACGCCAATTGCCTAAGAGGACCCTAGTAGGTTCGACGGCCTTTGACGTCCGCTAGCTCGCCCGGTGTAGCGTCCATTCACCGAATGGTTCGGCAGCCGGATTCGTCCGTTGCGGTCTAGAAGGAATTTTGGGGTGATGCGAGCACTATAAAATTAACTTAATGCACACCCAGTGACGGCGGATCGGAGGGAGAACGGAGGAAGCCTTTTAGTCCGGTTCATAGCTCGTTCCGGTCCATCCGGACGGCAAGCGAGAGAGGCCCCTCTCTCGTTCAACAACATCTGGCCCCAGATGTTGTGGTACAAATGTGTAGTTAGCGGAGCATACGTCCGTCGCTCGGGACGCTCCGTTGTATAGGCAGTCCGCTGAGACTGCTAAGGCTTCCTCTTCTCGTCAGCGCACACGACCGCACCTTGGCTGCGTGACCGCCGATATATTACCAGCTTCGCCGATCAAGGATTCTTCGGCGACCAGGTCACACCATCCGGCAGCCAGGGATTCGAGACCGATGGACTCCGGACGTTCGCATAGGAAAAGTATGCGGGAGCCATCTGATGCGGAGCTGCCCTCGGCGAAGCAGCGATAGACTGCGCCTCCGCAGGTCTCGACGCCGGACATTCTTGTGCACATAGCACAGCTTATCGCAGCATCCCAGCAGCCGACAGAAACGGTGTCGGATCGAGAATTATCCGACAGCGCTGGGTCGGTAGCCGGGGACTCGAGGCCTGCAGACTCTGGACGTTCGCATAGGAAGTGTGCGGGAGTCAACGTACACGGAGCTTCCAGCGGCAATGCATCGTAAGTCCGCTACTGCACAGGCCTCGGGAACGGATGTGCTTTCCTTAATAGCACAGTTTATCGCAGCATCCCAGCATCAACTGAATCTGTCGCATATATTTTATCCGACGATGCTGGGTCGGGACGCTCCGCGGAAGCGGGTACGGACGTCCGAAAGTTTCATCCGGTCCGATGGGATACCGAAAGGGATTCGGTGGATTTCAAGCTTTCCCTTTCAGAACAACATATGCTGCGATGCCGGATAAGAAACTGATAGCGTCGGTGGACTTAGAAATTTTTGGTTCGGTTCAGGGACATCGTCCCTCAGTTCCGACATAGTCCAATAATGTCACACAAACTTTCGAATTATTGAACGACGCTATATATATTATTATTTTATGCTTGCTATCCAAGCATTTCTGGTTTCTTGTTCGAAGAGTTATGGAGATGTCTTTCAAAAGTGTGCCTCTGTCGTCATAGTTAATGAAGAGTTAGCGGCAATAAGTGCTCATGAAATATGTCTATCGCTTACGGAGTGACATTCGCTAGCTCACCCGGTGTAGCGTACATTCATCGAATGGTTCGGCTGCCGGGTTCGTCCGTTGCGGTCTAGGAAGGAGATTTGGGTGATGCGAGCACTTTAATTACTTTAGTACTCACCCAGTGACGGCAGATTGAGGACAGATCAGAGGAAGCCAACAACATAGGGGACCGCATGTTGTGGTTCAGATATTTTACATTCGGAGCATATGTCCGTTGCTCGGGACGCTCCGTTATATTGACAGTCCGAGAGACTGTCTTTAATGCTTCCTCATCCTCACAGCAGGGCACACGACCGCACATTGGCTACGTGACCTCGAGTATCCGATCAGTTTCGGCATTCAGTGATTCCACAGTGAATAGGTCGCGCCATCCGGTAGCCAAGGGACACGAGGCTTATACACTCCGTTCGCTCGCATATTGGAAGTATGCACGGGGTAACGATCTCGGAGCTTCCTGCGGCAATGCATCGTAAGACCGCTGCTCCTCAGGCCTCAGTGACGGACGTGCTATCCGAGTTAGCACAGTTGTTTCGCAGCACCCCAGCAATTGACAGTTTCTCGGTCGAATCAGGAATTATCCGACGGCGCTGGGTCGGTGCGGTCCGCGGTTGCATCAAGCTACGGACGACCGAACGCTTTATAGGGTCCGACAGGATGGCGAAAGGGATTCGAAAGATTTCGAGTTTTCCCTTTAGTAGTATCGGAAGATGCCTTTCATATCTTCTGGCATTTCTTCCAGTGATTATTTTTCGGACTTCATTGCTGCGATCTTGGATAAGAGACTTATAGCGTCATTGGACTCGGATTTTTCGATCGGTACAGGGACTTTGTCCCTGACTTACCGACGCAGTCCAATATTGTCATTACAACATGTGTTTTATTTTTCGACGCTATATATTTATATATATATACAAGCCTGCTACTAAGCATGATAGTTTAGTTTCTTGTCCGCGTGGCTCATTTCTGCCATTTTATCTTTTTTACATATAGTTTATTTTGGCAGAGCAGGGCATACCGAGAGTTCATATGCGTCTAGACGGTGTGATTAAAGACTGCATATATTCTTTTCGCCGTTATGTCTTTTCCAATTTCAATGTTGGGAACGACATTATGTATAGTAGACTTAACTTAGACGCTTTATTATACGTAATCCGCCTTACTGAGGCGTTATCATTACGTCTTCAAGAAAAGATTTACGGGATATTATTCTCAATGTAATTTCTTTTGAGGGTAGTAGTTTGTTCACGTATAACTCCGCCCTTCAGTGGCTGATTGGAGTTGGTTAGACGTGATGCAGCCCTAGCTACATCCACGCGTGGATAGTAGGTTAAGAACTCTCTCAGAGTCGCTTCGTTCTCGGAGGAGCTTCTCTTCGACGGCAACTTTCCGGCAATCCATGAATTGCTTGATTTATACATTCTCTTGTCTATCTAGTGTTACAAGAGATTCAGACTGGGGCAAACATTCGGTGGTTGACTCAGAGAGTGCCGCCGCAGTTGCCGGACCCGAGTGTGGCTGTTATGACGGTTGCCAGTCAAACAGATTGGGATATATACTGATCCCTACGGATTCGAAGTGCCAGGGTCTTTGGGTTCCGCAGTCTTTTAACTATCAGTTTAACTTCCGCGGAATAATGTTTTTTAGGCTTGCTTTATGTCATTGCATGAACATTATTCAGAAACGCATGCCCAAATTCCTGTCCTTTAATTCGACAGTAGTGGCGTATCTCCGGAACCAGGGAGGCACTCTTTCGTTTCCGTTATTCAATTTAATGGAAAGAATCCGTCTGTTGGTTATACTACACCAAGTTCAGTTTTGGTCCGTCATATCCTGGGTCGTCTGATTGTTTTATCGCACTCCCGTTCTCTTACGGGTCGCTTGTTGCTGTCAGAATGGACTCTCAACAAACAAGTATTTAATCAGATTTGCTATCTATGGGAGCGCCCAATGATGTTTTATTTATGACACAGCTTGCTAATCAATTGCAGACGTATGTGTTGGCTTGTCCAGATCTCTGAGCTAATACTGTTAACGCTCTATTGATCTATAGGACGGAATGATAGGATACGCGTATCCTCCGGCGCTGTTGTTTTAGCAGGTATTGCTAAGATAAACAACCACAATACATTTCTGTTGATAGCATCTCTATCTTCACAGAGATCATGAGTAATTTACTCTCTTGTCTACTGTGGATCTTAACGTGAAATCTTCCTCTATGTGAGGATCTTTTTTCACTGGGTAAATCGTGTCATCTTTATCACAACCAGCAAGGTCGCAACCTTCATGTATTCCGTTGTGTGGTCCATATTGCATTGTAAGCACTGTACTGGACGAGCTTTGGACGCGATTTCTTACTATAGGAGATCCTCTTCTTCGCTATTCTATGCGACTAAAGTGGAGGCTCTTCCGTCGTGGTGTAGGGATCATTATGTTCATATGGTTGATCCCTCCATACTACTCATTGCTATTTTTTAGTATACTTGTTTCACAAGATCTACTGCAGCCTGTTGTTATTTAGGTTATAGGTTTATGTTACCTCATACCTATGCACTCTACGATAGTTTACATTTGAGTCTTTTGTCTCTTTATCTAAGTCAGTTAGTAACTTTTTGATAAATAGACTTAGAATCTTTAGATTAAATTCCTATACGGATTTTAACTTCGGTTCTTATTTAGCTAAGTAATCATTTGAGCCTCTGGAAACAGTAGTTTTCAAATTCTGACCTTTTAGACAGTAATTCTCTTGGTTTCTCTTTTACTGTAGAGTCAGTGAGTTTCATGCACTATCGATGGATGATTTTCACTTTCATAGTTTCGGAATCAATACTTCCGTTACTATTTAGGTTGGATTGTTGCATAAGAGTTAGGCTCCTATTATCCGGAACCTATTATTTTAAGGTCCTTCCGTCTTCGTATGGGCATAGGCCTTTACTCTTTCCGGGTACAGTTTATGTATTTATAAACAGATATCTGTTTATTACAAGGGCGTAAGCTTCTTCTGTCTTTGATGTTTAGTAGAAGGACGTTACGCTCCATTTTATTGTTAATGGATTCTATTAACTAGCGTACTGCTTATGGTATATCATTGGCTTAGCAGTTGTGCTTAAGTTTTCGGCTCATGAAGTAAGAGTTCTTCTACTTCTTGGGCTTACATTAATAGTGTTGCTATTATAGATTTTTGAAGGCTGCTCATTGCGCTCAGCCATCCATTCATGAATTTTATCTCAGAAATATCGAGTCCATTTCTGGAGGCCTCTATTGTTAGGTCTATTCTCTACTGCTCAGAATGTCATTCACTTAACAGTTGCTTCTATAGCTAGATAGGCTGTCTGTTTCGGCAGTGTCTCCGTTCGGCTGCCCTCTTCGCTCTGGGCTATTTCCAGGGCAAGAAAAAGGGGGGGGGGAGGGTGTTCCCTTGGGTCACCTGTTTTTTACTATGAAAACAAGGGGATACCTCCTCCGGAGTTAGTAATTCTGAGCTGTTATTGGGATGGTTGTTTAATGAGAAGTTTAAGTTTATAAAATTCATTCAAGTCTTAGTTTTTAAAGTATAGCTTTTGAATATTGCATATGTCAACGGACATGATTATGCAATTCTCACACACTTTTAGGAGTATAAGAGTCTCTATTCTCTAGACTTACTTTATTATTGGCTTACTTTAAAAATTATTAGTATAAGGATTATTGGATATTAATAGAGTACATGGATGTATGAAGCTCAATTTTTGGAAGGTGTTGTATCTTTCTAATTTATCATAAATAAGAAAGATACATGTAAGGCCTATTACTTCTTTCCCCTACAGGGGATGACTCTATTTTATTTTATTGAGCGTATTCCATTTTGCTCTATGTCCTTGGCCCTCCAGCCTTTTTACTATTCAGCTATGTCTGGGTCATTGGTACAGTATAAAAATGTTAAAAAATTTATAGTAATTTATATATTTTTTATACTTACCAATGACCCAGACGGGGATGGCCCTCCCAGGAGTTGGGAACTCTTGCCTCCCCGCTGAGTACATAGCGCTTACCAGGCACTGGTTATTAGAATGATAAATGGCGCCAATTTCGGAACGTCCTTGACACTGCGCATGCGCAGTAGGGGCGAAGTGTGGAGGGCCTTCCAGGACATGTTTTCTTTAGTTTTAGATGCAAATTTTGGGGATTGGGGGGCAAAATTTGTGTTTGGCCCTATATTTTAAGAGTTAGCACCAGCTATGTCTGGGTCATTGGTAAGTATAAAAAATATATAAATTACTATAAATTTTTTAACTTTTCAAAAATTATTTTGATTTGCAATTGTTTTTTCATTATTAATGGATCATGTTATTATGTATCTTTGTGTCGGGGGTTTGTGCGAGTAACTAGGACTTGTTGTTTACTTTTCACAATGAAAGGATATTGTTCAAATTGTAATAGGAAGAAATCTTCCTCTGACTTTCATGATCATTGCATTAATTGTAGTCAGTGTTCTCGCACTAATCCCTGTTCTATATGTCAATATTGGGATGACAAACATTGGAAACGTGTGTCACGATATGTTGTTAGTGGAGAAAGGGCTATGCCGGGTCTTTCTCCGCAGGGTCACTCTACTCTCTCAGTTTCTATTTCAGAGGAACAAGAACAGGGTGATGTTTCCATGTTATCTTCCGCAAGTGCGCTTCCGTCACAAATGAATACAGAGCTAGCGGCAAAAGTGCTCATGGAGATTAAACAAATGTCGTCCGCTAGCGCGCCCGGTGTAGCGTCCATTCACCGAATGGTTTGGCAGCCGGGTTCGTCCGATGCGGTCCAGGAGGAAATGTTGGGTGATGCGAGCACTACAAACATTCAACGTGCACACCCAGTGACGGCGGATAGTAGGCGAGATCGGAGGAAGCCTTTGAGTCCGGTTCCTAGCTCGTCCAGGTCCAGCCGGGCCGCGAGCGAGAGAGGCCCCTCTCTCGTACAACAACATCTGGGACCAGATGTTGTGGTACAAAATGTGTCGCAAGCGGAGCACACGTCCGTCGCTCGGAACGCTCCGTTGTATAGACAGTCCGCTGAGACTGCTCAGGCTTCTTCCTCTCGTCAGCGCACACGACCGCACCTTGGCTACGTGACCGCCGATATTTTACCAGCTTCGCCGATCAGGGATTCTTCGGCGACCAGGTCACACCATCCGGTAGCCAGGGACACGAGGCCGATGGACTCCGGACGTTCGCATAGGAAGAGTATGTGGGAGTCATCAGATGCGGAGCTGCCCTCGGCGAAGCAGCGAAGGACTGCGCCTCCGCAGGCCTCGATGTCGGACGTACTTGTGCAGATAGCACAACTTATCGCAGCAACCGACAGAAACGGTGTCGGATCGGGAATTATCCGACGGCGCTGGGTCGGTACGCTCCGCCGAAGCATTGGGGGCGGACGACCGGGAGCATCATGAGGTCCGACCGGATGGTGAAAGGGATACGGATGACTTTGAGCTATCCCTTTCGGAACAACATAAAGCTGCCGTGGATTTCATCCGGCACTTTCTCCCTTAAGTTGTTCCGTCGGGCCAGACTGCTGCGGTTCCGGACAAGAGAATTATAACGTCATTGGACTCTGATTTCTTTGAGCGGTTCAGGGACATCGCTTCCGAGTTTCCGTCTCAGTCCAATAATGTTGCAAGAACATTTGAATTATTGAACGACGCTATATTC
The DNA here is from genome assembly GCA_031216915.1 of Pictodentalium vernedei. Lineage (NCBI taxonomy): Eukaryota > Metazoa > Mollusca > Scaphopoda > Dentaliida > Dentaliidae > Pictodentalium > Pictodentalium vernedei. Next base: position 113,866,579 of record CM062289.1, on the reverse strand, counting down.
AAACTTGCTTCCAAAACGGGAAAAGCAGGTTTCTTGTCTGCCAATACTCTCAACCTGCCTTTCATTAATGCAAGGAATAAATTCGACATGGCAGGACAGGGTATCCCGAGAGTTCCTCTGCGTATGGACGACGAGGCGGAAGACTTAGAATTATCATTACCGTCGTCGGCGTCTATTCCAACCGCAGTGTTGGAAACAACTATTTCGTCTAACAGAGCCAATTTAGATGCCTTATCTTACGCAGATCACCTTACTAAGGCGTTATCACTGCGCCTTCAAGGGAAAGAATTTCAGGATATACAATCCTCTTTAAGACTTCTTTCAAGGGCAGTAGCTTATTCCATGTGTAACTCCGCCCTTTCAGTGGCAAACCTGGAGTTGGTTAGACGTGACGCAGCCCTATCTACATCCACACTCGTGGATACTAAGGTGAAGAACTCTCTCAGAGTCGCTTCGGTCTCCGGAGAACTTCTCTTTGACGGCAAGCTTTCTGCAATTTACGATAAAATTACAAAGAAAGCTTCGGATTCTCTGCTGTTCAAATCTGCTTCTAAGAAGTCGGACACGGCAGATAAGAGTAAGACAGGCACTTCTGGGTCTAATGCGCCCAAGAGAGGTTCCTATAGAGGTTCCGGTGCGTCCTCTTGGTCTTATTCAAGAGACCGTCAAGGTAGCGACTCACGTTCGGGACGTCCTTCGGGCCGGGACAACCGGTCGGACGCCCCGAGGTCGACGGGATGAGGTGCGGGTCGTGGAGGACGTGGTTTCTCCTACCGCAGGCCTCGCAGGTCCAGGAGGTGATGGCTTCAACCTCTATCGCGTACCGGTTGGCGGAAGGTTGTCGAGTTTTTCACAAGAGTGGGCGTCGATTACGGACGACCCTTGGGTGAGAGGGGTGATTTCAGAAGGTCTAAAGATATCCTTCAAACGAAAGCCTCCATTAACTCGAAGTCCAAAATGGACTCAACTTCCGTCAAATCCGCAGAAAAGAGACGCTTTATTATCAGATGTGCAGTCTCTTTTAATGAAGAACGCGGTAGAGGTCGTAGAAAACCAGGAGACTCCGGGATTCTACAGCCATCTGTTTCTGGTTCCGAAACCAGACGGCTTGTTCCGTCCAGTCATAGATTTGAGCTGGATAAACAAGCTGATCGTCGCTCCGAAGTTTTATATGGAGACGATTCGGTCGGTCAGAGCGAGTATTCGGGTGAACGATTATGCAACGAGCATAGATCTCAAAGATGCGTACTTTCACGTCATGGTACATCCGACATTCAGAAAGTATCTATGCTTCGCAGTCCTAGGAGTGGTGTATCAATTCTGGGCGATGTGCTTCGGATTGAATCTAGCACCCTGGGCTTTCACTCGGGTAATGAACTCGGTAATGATGTGTTTCCGAGCTCATTCGTCTGCGGTAACGTCGGCCTACCTGGACGACATTCTTCAGAGGTACGGCAACAAGTTAACGCTTCAGAACGATGTGCAGAATCTACTTCTATTGCTCCGGCGTCTCGGTTTTATAGTAAACGAGAAGTCGGATCTTGTGCCGTCCAAGTCATTCACACATCTGGGAATGAGCTTCGAGACGCACAACAATCTCGTTCGTCTGCCGTTAACCAGAGCGAAATTAGTCAGTTGTTACGCTCGCTATTGTCTGCACGCAGACAAAGTCACAGCGAGAGAATTTATGAGACTGATAGGTCTGTGCGGAGCCGCTGCGGATCTCATTCCGATGGGGCGGTTACGCACACGTCCTCTCCAAATTTTCTTGACTCAGAATTGGAGTGTGAAAATTCATTCGCTCGACATAGACATTCTCTTGTCAGATCAAGTGAAACGAGAGATTCAGACTTGGGCAAACATTCAGTGGTTAACTCAGGGAGTTCCGCTGCAGTTGCCGGATCCGAGTTTTACCATTATGACGGATGCCAGTCAAACAGGTTGGGGTGCATCATTGATCCCAACGGATTCGAGATGCCAGGGTCTTTGGGATCCGCAATTCCTGGGCAAGCACATAAACATCAAGGAAATGATGTCAATTTGGCTTGCGTTACGTCATTGGATGGACATTATTCACAATGCTCATGTCCAAATCCTGTCCGACAATACGACAGTAGTGGCGTATATACGGAATCAGGGAGGCACTCATTCAGTTCCGTTGTTCAATCTAACGGAAAGAATCCTTCTGTTTGCTCTAGAACATCAGGTTCTTCTTTCGGTCCGTCATATACCGGGTCGTCTGAATGTACTAGCAGACTCCCTTTCACAAAAGGGTCGCTTGTTGCCGTCGGAGTGGACTCTCAACAAACAAGTATTCAATCAGATTTGCTACCAATGGGAACGGCCAATGATAGACTTATTTGCGACACATCTCAACAATCAGTTGCAGTCGTATGTGTCTCCGTGTCCGGATCCAAGAGCATTTGCAGTAGACGCTCTGTCTATCCCTTGGGACGGAATGATAGGATATGCGTATCCTCCAGCGCCGTTAATTCAGCAAGTATTGCTAAAGATAAAACAATCTCAATGCAAGATTCGGTTGGTAGCATCTCTGTCTCCACAGAGACCGTGGATAAATCTACTCAGGTGTCTGTTGTGGAACCTACCGCAAAAGCTTCCTCCACGGGAGGATCTTCTTTCGCAGGGGAAATCGCGTCAACTCCATCACAACCCGCAAGGTCTCAACCTTCATGTTTTTCCGTTGTGCGGTCCTTCTTGCATGGCAAGCACTTTACAGGACGAGCAGTGGACGCGATTTCTAACTGTAGGAGGACCTCCTCTTAGCTAAACTATGCAGCTAAGTGGAAGGTTTTTCGTCGTTGGTGTAGGGATCATTCTGTGGATATTTTTGATCCCTCTATACCAGACATTGCAAACTTTCTAGTATACTTGTTTGACGAAATCAAACTGCAGCCTGTTACTATTAAGGGTTATAGGTCTATGTTATCTGATACGTATGCACATCATGATAGTTTACAAATTGGATCTAATGTCTCTTTATCTAAGTTGGTAAGAAACTTCTCGATAAATAGACCCAGAACTCTTAGGTTAATTCCTAAATGGAATTTAGCTTGGGTTCTTCTTAAACTGAAGGAAAAGCCATTTGAACCTCTTGGGACAGTAGATTTCAAATTCTTATCTTATAAGACAGCTTTTCTCTTAGCTTTCTCTTCTGCTAGAAGAGTCAGTGAGCTTCATGCACTGTCGGTGGATGATTCTCACTATCGTAGTGTCGGGAACACTATCACCTTCACTACTAATGTGGGTTTTTTAGCTAAGAATCAGGCTCCTAATAAATATCCGGAACCTATTGTTATTAAGGCTCTTCCGTCTTCAGACGGGCGTAGGCCTTTACTCTGTCCTGTTAGAGCATTACGTATCTATAAACAGAGATCTCAGTTTATCAGAAAGGGACGAAAACGTTTCTTTCTGTCTCTGATGCCTAAAAGAAGGGACATTTCGGTCCATTCTATTGCTAGATGGATTCAATTAACTATCCGTACTGCTTATGAGAGTTTATCTTCTTCTCAGCAGTCTGTGCTTAAGATTTCCGCTCATGAAGTAAGAGCTCTTGCTACTTCTTGGGCTTATGCTAATAGTGTTGCTATTACAGATTTAATGAAGGCTGCTTATTGGTCTCAGCCATCCACATTCACGAATTTTTATCTCAGAAATATTGAGTCCATTTCTGGAGACCTGCATTGTTTAGGTCCGTTATCTGTTGCTCAGAATGTCGTCCACTAAACAGTTGCAACTATAGTTATGCAGGCTTTCTGTTCCGGCAGTGACTCCGTTCGGCTGCCCTCTTCGCTCTGGACTATTTGTCCCAGGGCAAGGGGAAGGGGGGGGGGGGGGGAGGGTGTTCCCTTAGGTCACCTGCTTTATAGTGAAAAGCAAGGGAATGCCTCCTCCGAAGTCAGTATTTCTGAGTCGTTTCCGGGATGGTTTTAAAATGTAATATTAATGTTAAAATTCATTCATGTCATATTTTTAAAGTGTAGCTCGGTGTGAAGCATTTGTATATGTCAAGTGTCAAACGGGCGTTAATATACAATCCTCGGACACTTTTAAAGAATATAAAGAGTCTCAATTCTCTGGACTAACTTTATTTATTGGCTTACTTTAAAAATAATTAGTATAAAGGGTTATACTGGATGTTAATAGAGAACATGAATGTTATTGTGCTCAATTATGAGGGGTATTGTATCTTTCTAATTTAACATAAAATAAGAAAGATACATGTAAAGCCTAATACTCCTTTTCTCCTTGAGGGGTTGCCTCTATATTATATAGTTGAGCTTATTGGATTTTCCTCTATGTCCTAGGCCCTCCAGCCTTTTTACTATTCAGCTAAGTCTGGGTCATTGGTACAGTATAAAAATGTTAAAAAATTTATAGTAATTTATATATTTTTTATACTTACCAATGACCCAGACGGGGATGGCCCTCCCAGGAGTTGGAAACTCTTACCTCCCCGCTGAGTACATAGCACTGACCAGGCACTGCCAGTAAGAATGATAATTGGCGCCAATTTCAGAACGTCCTTGACACTTCGCATGCGCAGTAAGGGCAAAGTATGGAGGTCCTATAGGACATGATTTCTTTTGGTTTTAGATGCAAATTTTGGGGATTGGGGGGCAAAAAGTCTGGGTCATTGGTAAGTATAAAAAATATATAAATTACTATAAATTTTTTAACTTTTTCTTGTTTTTTAAAAAAAAGAAGTGGAGGGGTGGGGGGGGGGGGGGGACGCTCGAGAGAACACAGTAGTTTAAAACAAAACAAAAATTTTTTTCGGTTGTTGCTTTTTAGTACTTCACAGAACAGAGTTTGCTAGGAAGCTTTCCTAGGACCAGCAGAAATGAATGGCCAAAAAAGTTACCTTTGGTTGTGTCATAGAAAATCAACAGGGCTCGCCTTGAGTAAAATGGTCGGGGCCTAAAAAAAGTGCCCCACATATTGAGGTCGGGGCCTTTTCGGGGCTGATTTTCCATTTTGTCCATTATTGTTAGTGCTTTTTTGTGGAAAATGTCGGGGCTTGAAAAAAAGCCCCCAGCAAGTGCTCCTCGAGGCTGATCTCGGGGCTGATCTCGGGGCCTGGGCTGATCAGCCCCGACTCAAGGCAAGCCCTGAATCAAAAAAATTGCTCTTGCTGCTGATCACATGCTGATACACTCATCTGTTTTGACAATTTGAGCCAGGTGAGCGTTTTAGGCTCACTGGAACCTCTGGTTTATCGACTGTCACCACGGCTTCCTAATTGATCTGGGTAAGAATGCTATGCTTCGATTGGGTGATTATGAAAATGGGCCGAGTTTAGTTCTTTTGATGGATCCATGATGTTAAGTGGAAAAATAGTCCATCAATGGAAATCCATATGGAACACATGTTCCATACAGATTTGTAAATATGGAACTGGAGGAAAAGTAAGAGGTGTGTAATAAAATTACTTAATGCTGCTAAGGCATATTAACCCTTAAGGGCTTGGACAATTGAACTGAATTCACACCTGACCACAACCTGTACACGTCCAGTGGCTTAACAGTGATTGCAAGTGAAGTCTTGGCTACCTATGGAATAGGCAGCCAAGACTTGACTAGAAACCACTGCCTATGTAATTCATCTTTTGTCAGCAGGACCTAATCATGATGGCATGTTAAGGACATCTGTTCTGAGGTCGTAAAAGTCAGAAATAGGCCTTTAAGGGTTAAACTGTGTTTTCCTGTTTCTCAGGCAATTTCCCCTCAATTTTATGATGAGGGAGGTTTTTTATTTTTTTATTTGCTAATCCAAAAACTGGTCCTGAAAATAGAGTTATCAATTTAGCTACTAAAACTATTCTGAGGTAAAAACATTGTTTTCAGCAGCAAATTTTCTATAATGCAGTTGCAAATCTAACTAACAGAGCTCTCACACAAGATATAGTTGGTTAAATTATTAGACCTACAAATGCAAAATAGTATCATTGAAGAGATTTTCAGGTAAAAAAATGATTGGTGAGGCAGATTTTCAGTGATGAGGTTGGGGTCTGAGAAACATTTTTTTTAATGGCCTATTTCGTTTATATTTATTTAATGTTTTAGGTTGGACAGAGCAGGAGTTTGGTACCATTTGGATGCTTCCCTGCAAGGTCTGCTAGTGCCATTAAACAGTTACATGCCTGGGATTTATTCATCAAGTATTATGAACTCAAGGTGAGTAAGATGGTCTTTGTCAGTGTATTATGGAGTCAGCGACTGATACACAAGCATATACCCTTTTTATAATAATTGCAGGCACTTTTTCCAGTGTGCACTGGCGTAAACTCATATTTTCTCATGTTTTTCAAGTCTTACTGATTAGGACTATACATTGCTTTGTCCAAAGCACTATTCAGTTCACAGCATGGTTTTCCAAACAACTGTTTTGAGTAGAACTTTATATTGGTTATGAGTTTTGATACATGCACACTCTATTTGTTGAAAAATTGGATGTTATTATACCTTGTCAACATTCATTCGAGTTGGCTAAAGCTTTAAGGGTAGGTAAAGAGTGTAGGGTCTGGGGATTTTTCCCAAATTTTCAGAACCACATTCCAACCTTTTGCTGTTGTCATCTGGCATTGCTTTGTTGTCAAGTAGAGGCAAGACTTCACTAGAAACAACTGACAGGGTAAGTTCCTTTTATCTGCAAGACTTCCTTTGATTGCATGCTATGGCACTCACATTCTGAAGCAGCAAACACTTCAGAGAGTCACAGATAGACCCTCAGTCCCTTTGTTGGGCCCCACTGTCCACAGCAGGTGCCCTTTATTGATCAGCTTGTCCGTCAGTTCATCTGTCCCATTTTTTCAGCTATCAATAGAAATACTGAAATAATTTTTAGCTTAACTTGACAAAGTCAAAATAAGCTATTGCCATCAGGCATTTGGAAGTCTGTTAGTCTGTGAATCTGTGCGTCTGTTAGTCTATGAGTCTGTTCACATTTTCCTTTAGCACAGGCTACACCCCGTAGTTCTTGTCCGATCATCACAAAATTTCATATGCAGGTTTGAGGTCATGTCTAGATGAGAATGTCCCCTTTTGGTTGAGATGGGTCAACTGTTATGGCTGCCCGAGCCCAAAACCTGAAAACCATTAGCACAGTTTACAGGTCGTATTTATGAAGGGATTTCATGGTAACTTGGTAGGGTGACTTTGAATAATATCTAGATGAGAACATCCCCTTTTGGTCTGTCAACCATGATGGCAGCCCAAGCCCGAAACCCAAAAACTTTTAGCACAGTCTGCAGGTTATATTTAATACGGAGGGATTTCATTGTAACTTGGTAGGATGACTCCGTATGATGTCCAGATGAGAACTTCTGCTTTTGGTCGTGATTTGTCAACCATGATGACTGCCCGAGCCCAAAAAACCTTTAGCACAGTCTGCAGGTCGTATCAGTTTGCATCTAATTGTGGCTTGTTATTATAACCCCACAAAACAAAGTTTAGGGAGATATATAGGATTCAACTTGTCTGTCGGTCGGTCTGTCATCATCGGTCCGCTGCAACTTGTGGAGCGAACTACTTCCACAGTTTTAGTCACATTTTCATGAAACTCAACATAAACGATCGACACAATGAGGAGCAGTGTGTGACATAATTTTTTCCAGATCGGATTCAAGATGCTGACTGGTGGCCATATTGGATTTTGCAAAATACTTGTGGAGCCAACTACTTCTACAGTTTTTGCTGCGTTTTCATGAAACTCAATATAAATGATGGACACAATGAGGAGCAGTGCATGACATAACTTTTTTCCCGATCAAATTCAAAATGGCTGACTGGTGGCCATATTGGATTTTTTTTTTAATTAGAAAAATTGAATGCCCCTTTTCAGTCACCCACACTAGGCGGTATGCCATAGTGGGGGTATACCGGGTGACAGACCATCTCTAGTTTAGAATTAGAATGGAATGTGTTGAGAATTGTTACTTTTGATGGAATACAATTTTATGACGTACTGTTGGAACTAGTCCTTAGTATCATTAACAGCATATCAGCATATCTTTAACCTGCAGGCCTTAAAATTGGCCCCTACTTCCAAGAATCGGTTTGATTCTCACAAATATTTCTGCGACAATCACTTATTCAGTTTTCAAATAATTTAAAATTCGAGCATACTATTTTACGCTTGTGATTGCGACCAGCACATATTGCACAATTAAAAAAACACTTGATATTTACATGTTGCCACAATTCAACTTTTAAGGGCCAAGTTCAGATTCAAATTCAAGGAATTTCTTGTCTTACATGTACATGTAGGACAATGTTACACCATACAAGGTTTTGGTGGTCTTCCTGATTGTGGTGTAGTACCATGGCAGTGGTTTCTAGTGAAGTCTTGGCTGCCTATAAAAGCAGTCAACACTTCACTATACACCACTGATAAGTCAAAAAGTTTCTTTATTATGAGAAGCAAAAAATAGTTTGTGGATCTCTTCAGGCCTTTAGGGATACTTTCATAATCTACAACAAGAATCAAATGAACATTTTTCGAGAATCAATGTTGATTTGGATTATTATCCCAGCGAGAATCATTTGCGAGAATCGATTCAGACTCTCACATGAATTGAAAGTACTGACTTGAATATAGAAATTCCAGGAATAAACTTGGATACTATGGTTGCAAAGCTGGACCTTGGCACTAAAACAGTTGAATTAAATAAGCATGGATTCAAACAATGAAAGTGTCAATGACACTGTAGCTCAATTTGTGTAAGACATGTATAGTATGTGACACAGCAATGACACACATCTAGGTAATGACCTGATAACAAGGGTACATATAAAGTATTGTAATGGTCTTCACATAAATGCTGACCATAGCCTGTAACAAATGTGTAGGTAAAGTATTGTAAAGGTGGGCGACAGTTAGATGCTAAATTAGAAAAGAAATCTTTTAGAGTAGGTCTGACTGAACCCAAAAATATTTGTTCTCATAGCACAGTGATAACAAAGGCACCCCAAAACACTCGTTCCTGTCCCAATTCGTAACCAAATATCTCCAAGTCATATTTGGTAAGCAGTCCATGAAATGTAAGCGGAGATTAATTCAATTCTTCTTTCGTGACCGACTCACTCACACTGTCACAATGTCAATGTTAACTTCTGACATCACACATTCATTTGATGTGTTGTTAACGATATTTCCGCAATGAGCTATCGGATGGTGATTATGTGATAAATGTTGTTGTATAAGCTTATTAGCTCACCTGAGCGAAGCTCAAGGGGAGCTTTACTAATCACTTTCTGTCTGTCGTCGTCCGTCCGGCGTTAACTTTACATTATCGACTTTTCCTCGTAAACCACTAGCCCAATTTTATTCAAATGTTGGCTAAATGTTTATTTCCTAATGCCAATTCAGATTTGTTCAAATGAAGTTGCCCCTCCTCCTGGGTGGTGCCACGCCCCCAAGGGGCACCAAAATCTTTGTAAATCTTCTTCTTATGAACCAGCAGTAGCAGAGACTTGATATATGGTGTGCAGCTTCCTTTTGAGGTGTAGACTCAGATTTGTTCAAGAGAAGTTTGTGGGGCTATACTTGGCGTCGTTATGGGAGGGGCAAAATTTTTTGCCTCGCCCAAAATTTCTATATTTTTATACTGTACCAATGACCCAGACATAGCTGGTGCTAACTCTTAAAATATAGGGCCAAACACAAATTTTGCCCCCCAATCCCCAAAATTTGCATCTAAAACTAAAGAAAACATGTCCTGAAAGGCCCTCCACACTTCGCCCCTACTGTGCATGCGCAGTGTCAAGGACGTTCCGAAATTGGCGCCATTAATCATTCTAAGTTTGGCCCTTCATCAGTTAACATCTGACTGATCTTTGTGCTTATAAATCTCAGTTTAAATGATGCCAGACACATAAATATTAGTGAAATGGTGATTCTAAGGAGGATAGAGAAGGAGGAGAGGAAAAGAATGTGTGACAGAATATTATCAGGGCTGTAACTTAAAATTTTTTAATGAAATTATGTTAAGTTACCTATTTTCAAGGCAGCAGCCATTTTGTTGTCATTCTGATTATTTAGTTACACTGTTTTTTTAAGTGTTTTCCTCTCTCCCTGTTTCCCCGTGGGAACCCCGGGAAGTAAGCAGCACTTGTTTACTGTGGTAAACCAGTTCCGCTTTACTAGTAAAATAGGACCCAGTCACCAATGCTTGGGGTGAAAGTCCTCTAAAATGGGCAACATGTTGATCAACGATTGACTTAACTTGACTTCATCTCCATGTTGTGTCACGATTAGCCATGGTGCATAAATATGTGACGTTAACCACCAACAAACAAACAAACAAACTCTCTCCCTGTCCTTTAAGTTCCCCCTTGCTATTCTCCCATGCTTTTGGCATAGTTTTTGTAATTATTATTACTAAATTTTCTTGGGAGTTTTAGCTGAATAACAGAATGAATTCTGTTCTTTCCCCATGTTTACGTCTTCACCTAGGGGTGGTTAGGCGTTGTGTTCTGCATCTACCATCTGATGTTCTGCAGTTTCTTCCCTGGAAGTCTCTGTTTTGCATCAGATAGTGTATTTTTGGTAACTGATTTCGGGCCTGGGTGCCTGGAGTCTTATTTTAGTGTTTTTACACTCATTGTTTACATTTTCAACAGCCCTCTGTGTGAGGGGGGGATTTCTAAAAAATAATATCTTGATGTTATTTTAATCATAACTAGATACATTATTATTGTTCGTAAGTGTTGAATAAATTGTTTAAAATATTTTTAAAATTTTTGTCCACACTTAGGCTTGGGATCATTGGGCTGTTCTGAAAAAATATTTTTTCAAAATATTTTGATTTCAATTATTTTTTCTATATCAATGGATCATATTATTATTATGTATTTTGATTGCCAGGGGTTAGTGCGAGTACCAGGACTTGTTTTCTTTTCACATTGAAAGGATATTGATCAATTGTTTTAAGAGGAAGTCTTCCTCTGACTTTATTATCATTCTATATGTGGTCAGTGTACTCGCATTAACTCCTGTTCTGTATCGTATGATTTCGATGACAATATGGGAAGCGTATGTCACGGTATGTTGTTGGGGATTTGGACACTCCGGTCCTTTCCCCGCAGGGTCACTCTACTTTATCAATTTCTATTTCAGACGATCAAGATTAGGGTGATGTATCTGTGATGTCTTCCAACAGTGTGCCTCCGTCGTCACAATTAATGAAGGGCTAGCGGAAAAGTGCTCATGTAAATACGCCAATTGCCTAAGAGGACCCTAGTAGGTTCGACGGCCTTTGACGTCCGCTAGCTCGCCCGGTGTAGCGTCCATTCACCGAATGGTTCGGCAGCCGGGTTCGTCCGTTGCGGTCTAGAAGGAATTTTGGGGTGATGCGAGCACTATAAACTAACCTAATGCACACCCAGTGACGGTGGATCGGAGGGAGAACGGAGGAAGCCTTTTAGTCCGGTTCATAGCTCGTTCCGGTCCATCCGGATGGCAAGCGAGAGAGGCCCCTCTCTTGTTCAACAACATCTGGCCCCAGATGTTGTGGTACAAAATGTGTCGTAAGCGGAGCATACGTCCGTCGCTCGGGACGCTCCGTTGTATAGGCAGTCCGCTGAGATTGCTAAGGCTTCCTCTTCTCGTCAGCGCACACGACCACTCCTTGGCTGCGTGACCGCCGATATATTACCAGCTTCGCCGATCAAGGATTCTTCGGCGACCAGGTCACACCATCCGGTAGCCAGGGACACGAGGCCTGCAGACTCCGGACGTTCGCATAGGAAGTGTGCGGGAGTCAACGTACACGGAGCTTCCGGTGGCAATGCATCGTAAGACCGCTACTGCACAGGCCTCGGGAACGGACGTGCTTTCCTTAATAGCACAGTTTATCGCAGCATCCCAGCATCAACTGAATCTGTCGCATATATTTTATCCGACGATGCTGGGTCGGGACGCTCCGCGGAAGCGGGTACGGACGTCCGAAAGTTTCATCCGGTCCGACGGGATACCGAAAGGGATTCGGAGGATTACGAGCTTTCCCTTTCGGAACAACATATGCTGTTGTGTATGTCATCTGACTTGGTCTTCTCCAGCTTCTTTCGTCGGACCAGAATGCTGCGATGCCGGATAAGAAACTGATGGCGTCGGTGGACTTAGAAATTTTTGGTTCGGTTCAGGGACATCATCCCTCAGTTCCGACATAGTCCAATAATGTCACACAAACTTTTGAATTATTGAACGACGCTATATATATTATTATTTTATGCTTGCTAACCAAGCATTTCTGGTTTCTTGTTCGAAGAGTTATGGAGATGTCTTTCAAAAGTGTGCCTCTGTCGTCATAGTTAATGAAGAGTTAGCGGCAATAAGTGCTCATGGAATATGTCTATCGCCTACGGAGTGACATTCGCTAGCTCACCCGGTGTAGCGTACATTCATCGAATGGTTCGGCTGCCGGGTTCGTCCGTTGCGGTCTAGGAAGGAGATTTGGGTGATGCGAGCACTTTAATTACTTTAGTACTCACCCAGTGACGGCAGATTGAGGACAGATCGAAGGAAGCCTGTTAGTCCGGTTCCTGGCTGGTCCAGGTCCGTCCGGGCTGTGAGCGAGAGAGGTCCCTCTCTCGCCCAACAACATAGGGGACCGCATGTTGTGGTTCAGATATTTTACATTCGGAGCATATGTCCGTTGGTCGGGACGCTCCGTTATATTGACAGTCCGAGAGACTGTCTTTAATGCTTCCTCATCCTCACACCAGGGCACACGACCGCACATTGGCTACGTGACCTCGAGTATCCGATCAGTTTCGGCATTCAGTGATTCCACGGCGAATAGGTCGCGCCATCCGGTAGCCAAGGGACACGAGGCCTATACACTCCGTTCGCTCGCATATTGGTAGTATGCACGGGGTAGCGATCACGGAGCTTCCAGCGGCAATGCATCGTAAGACCGCTTCTCCTCAGGCCTCAGTGACGGACGTGCTATCCGAGTTAGCACAGTTGTTTCGCAGCATCCCAGCAATTGACAGTTTCTCGGTCGAATCAGGAATTATCCGGCGCTGGGTCGGTGCGGTCCGCGGTTGCATCAGGTACGGACGACCGAACGCTTTATAGGGTCCGACAGGATGGCGAAAGGGATTCGAAAGATTTCGAGTTTTCCCTTTAGTAGTATCGGAAGATGCCTTTCATATCTTTTGGCATTATCTTCCAGTGATTATTATTTCGGACTTCATTGCTGCGATCTTGGATAAGAGACTTATAGCGTCATTGGACTCGGATTTTTCGATCGGTTCGGGGACATTGTCCCTGACTTACCGACGTAGTCCAATATTGTCTTTACAACATGTGTTTTATTTTTCGACGCTATATATATATATACAAGCCTGCTACTAAGCATGATAGTTTAGTTTCTTGTCCGCGTTGCTCATTTCTGCCATTTTATCATTTATACAAATAGTTTATTTTGGCAGAGCAGGGCATACCGAGAGTTCATATGCGTCTAGACGGTGTGATTAAAACTGCATATATTCTTTTTCGCCGTTTATGTCTTTTCCAATTTCAATGTTGGGAACGACATTATGTATAGTAGACTTAACTTAGACGCTTTATTATACGTAATCCGCCTTACTGAGGCGTTATCATTACGTCTTCAATAAAAGATTTACGGGATATTATTCTCAATGTAATTTCTTTTGAGGGCAGTAGTTTGTTCACGTATAGCTCCGCCCTTCAGTGGCTGATTGGAGTTAGTTAGACGTGACGCAGCCCTAGCTACATCCACTCGCGTGGATAGTAAGGTTAAGAACTCTCTCAGAGTCGCTTCGTTCTTGGAGGAGCTTCTCTTCGACGGCAACTTTTCGGCAATCCATGAATTGCTCGATTTACACGTTCTCTTGTCTATCTAGTGTTACAAGAGATTCAGACTGGGGCAAACATTCGGTGGTTGACTCAGAGAGTGCCGCCGCAGTTGCCGGACCCGAGTGTGGCTGTTATGACGGTTGCCAGTCATACAGATTGGGATATAATACTGATCCCTACGGATTCGAAGTGCCAGGGTCTTTGGGTTCCGCAGTCTTTTAGCAATCAGTTTTCTTCCGCGGAATAATGTTTTTTAGGCTTGCTTTATGTCATTGCATGAACATTATTCAGAAACGCATGCCCAAATTCCTGTCCTTTAATTCGACAGTAGTGGCGTATCTCCGGAACCAGGGAGGCACTCTTTCGTTTCCGTTATTCAATTTAATGGAAAGAATCCGTCTGTTGGTTATAGTACACCAAGTTCAGTTTTGGTCCGTCATATTCCGGGTCGTCTGATTGTTTTATCGGACTCCCGTTCTCTTACGGGTCGCTTGTTGCTGTCAGAATGGACTCTCAACAAACAAGTATTCAATCAGATTTGCTATCTATGGGAGCGCCCAATGATGATTTATTTATGACACAGCTTGCTAATCAATTGCAGACGTATGTGTTGGCTTGTCCAGATCTCTGAGCTAATATTCTTAACGCTCTATTGATCTATAGGACGGAATGATAGGATACGCGTATCCTCCGGCGCTGTTGTTTTAGCAGGTATTGCTAAGATAAACAACCACAATACAATTCTGTTGATAGCATCTCTATCTTCACAGAGATCATGAGTAATTTTCTCTCTTGTCTACTGTGGGTTTTAACGTGAAATCTTCCTCTATGTGAGGATCTTTTTCACTGGGTAAATCGTGTCATCTTTATCACAACCTGAAAGGTCGCAACCTTCATGTATTCCGTTGTGTGGTCCGTATTGCATTGTAAGCACTGTACTGGACGAGCTTTGGACGCGATTTCTTACTATAGGAGATTCTCTTCTTCGCTATTCTATGCGGCTAAAGTGGAGGCTCTTCCGTCGTGGTGTAGGGATCATTATGTTCATATTGTTGATCCCTCCATACTACTCATTGCTATTTTTTAGTATACTTGTTTCACAAGATCTACTGCAGCCTGTTATTATTTAGGTTATAGGTTTATGTTACCTCATACCTATGCACTCTACGATAGTTTACAATTGAGTCTTTTGTCTCTTTATCTAAGTCAGTTAGTAACTTTTTGATAAATAGACTTAGAATCTTTAGATTAAATTCCTATACAGATTTTAACTTCGGTTCTTATTTAGCTAAGTAATCATTTGAGCCTCTGGAAACAGTAGTTTTCAAATTCTGACCTTTTAGACAGTAATTCTGTTGGTTTCTCTTTTACTGTAGAGTCAGTGAGTTTCATGCACTATCGATGGATGATTTTCACTTTCATAGTTTCGGAATCAATACTTCCGTTACTATTTAGGTTGGATTGTTGCATAAGAGTTAGGCTCCTATTATCCGGAACCTATTATTTTAAGGTCCTTCCGTCTTCGTATGGGCATAGGCCTTTACTCTTTCCGGGTACAGTTTATGTATTTATAAACAGATTTCTGTTTATTACTATGGGCGTAAGCTTCTTCTGTCTTTGATGTCTAGTAGAAGGACGTTACGCTCCATTTTATTGTTAATGGATTCTATTAACTATCGGTACTGCTTATAGTATATCATTGACTTAGCAGTTGTGCTTAAGATTTCGGCTCATGAAGTAAGAGTTCTTCTACTTCTTGGGCTTACATTAATAGTGTCGCTATTATAGATTTTTGAAGGCCGCTCATTGCGCTCAGCCATCCACATTCATGAATTTTATCTCAGAAATATCGAGTCCATTTCTGGAGGCCTCTATTGTTAGGTCTATTATCTTCTGCTCAGAATGTCATTCACTTAACAGTTGCTACTATAGCTAGGTAGGCTGTCTGTTTCGGCAGTGTCTCCGTTCGGCTGCCCTCTTCGCTCTGGGCTATTTGACCCAGGGCAAGAAAAAGGGGGGGGGGGGGGGGGGGGGGAGGGTGTTCCCTTGGGTCACCTGTTTTACTATGAAAACAAGGGGATACCTCCTCCGGAGTTAGTAATTCTGAGCTGTTATTGGGATGGTTGTTTAGTGAGAAGTTTAGGTTTTTAAAAATTCATTCAAGTCTTAGTTTTTAAAGTATAGCTTTTGAATATTGCATATGTCAACGGACATGATTATGCAATCCTCAGACACTTTTAGGAGTATAAGAGTCTCTATTCTCTAGACTTACTTTATTTATTGGCTTACTTTAAAAATTATTAGTATAAGGATTATATTGGATATTAATAGAGTACATGGATGTATGAAGCTCAATTTTGGAAGGTGTTGTATCTTTCTAATTTATCATAAATAAGAAAGATACATGTAAGGCCTATTACTTCTTTTCCCTACAGGGGATGACTCTATTTTATTTTATTGAGCGTATTCCATTTTGCTCTATGTCCTTGGCCCTCCAGCCTTTTTACTATTCAGCTATGTCTGGGTCATTGGTACAGTATAAAAATGTTAAAAAATTTATAGTAATTTATATATTTTTTATACTTACCAATGACCCAGACGGGGATGGCCCTCCCAGGAGTTGGGAACTCTTGCCTCCCCGCTGAGTACATAGCGCTTACCAGGCACTGGTTATTAGAATGATTAATGGCGCCAATTTCGGAACGTCCTTGACACTGCGCATGCGCAGTAGGGGCGAAGTGTGGAGGGCCTTTCAGGACATGTTTTCTTTAGTTTTAGATGCAAATTTTGGGGATTGGGGGGCAAAATTTGTGTTTGGCCCTATATTTTAAGAGTTAGCACCAGCTATGTCTGGGTCATTGGTAAGTATAAAAAATATATAAATTACTATAAATTTTTTAACTTTCCAAACCAAGAGGCTGATTTGAACCAAATTTTATGTGAGGGCTTATTGGGTCATGAGTACTTGAGTTATGCAAAAAAAAATTTTCCCGCAGCCCCGTGGGAACCGCAGGAGCTAAAAATAGAAAAAATTTAAAACGCCCATATCTCCAAAACTGCACAGTATTGAGAATTTTTATTTGGTGTGCAGCTTCCTTAGTACCAACAGAAAGGATTGGTAAAAAAATATTGCCATCGGTTTTATCATAGGGTACAGTTTCGGGACTTTGAAAAAGTGCTGAGTCAGCACTTTTTAACACTGTTGGCAATGGGAAAAACATTAAAAAATCTTCTTCTCCAGATCCAGCAGGCACAATCTTTTGATATTTGGTATGCAACATTGTAGGGTGGATCTAATTCAAGTTTGTTAAAATCGGCCCCCTGGGTTCATATTTGGGCTCAGTATAGGAGCCCGATTTCGAACTTAGTGCATTTCAGGCAAATTTCTTAAAAAATCTTCTTCTCCAGATCCAGCAGGCACAATCTTTTGATATTTGGTATGCAACATTGTGGGGTGGATCTGATTCAAGTTTGTTCAAATCGGCCCCCTGGGTTTATATTTGGGCTCGGTATAGGAGCCCAAATTTGAACTTACTGCATTTCAGGCAAATTTCTTTGAAAATCTTCTTCTCCAGATTCAGCAGGCAGAATCTTTTGATATTTGGTATGCAACATTGTAGGGTGGATCTGATTCAAGTTTGTTCAAATCGGCTCCCTAGATTCATATTTAGGCTCACTATAGGAGCTCGAATTCGAGCTTAGTGCATTTCAGGCAAATTTCTTCAAAAATCTTCTTCTCCAGATCCAGCAGGCAGAATCTTTTGATATTTGGTATGCAACGTTGCGGGGTAGATCTAATTCAAGTTTGTTCAAATTGGCCCCCTGGAGTCATATTTGGGCTTACTATAGAAGCCCGAATTCGAACTTAGTGCATTTCAGGCAAATTTCTTAAAAAATCTTCTTCTCCAGATCCAGCAGGCAGAATCTTTTCATATTTGGTAAGCAACATTGTGGGGTGGATCTGATTCAAGTTTGTTCAAATCGGCTCCCTGGGTTAATATTTGGGCTCAGTATAGGAGCCCGATTTCGAACTTAGTGCATTTCAGGCAAATTTCTTAAAAAATCTTCTTCTCCAGATCCAGCAGGCAGAATCTTTTGATATTTGGTATGCAACATTGTAGGGTGGATCTGATTCAAGTTTGTTCAAATCGGCCCCCTGGGTTCATATTTGGGCTCAGTATAGGAGCCCGATTTCGAACTTAGTGCATTTAGGCAAATTTCTTAAAAAATCATCTTCTCCAGATCCAGCATGCAGAATCTTTTGATATTTGGTATGCAACATTGTGGGGTGGATCTGATTCAAGTTTGTTCAAATCGGCTTCCTAGATTCATATTTGGGCTCACTATAGAAGCTTGAATTTGAACTTAGTGCATTTCATGCAAATTTCTTAAAAAATCTTCTTCTCCAGATCCAGCAGGCAGAATCTTTTCATATTTGGTAAGCAACATTGTGGGGTGGATCTGATTCAAGTTTGTTCAAATCGGCCCCCTGGGTGTATATATGGGCTCAGTATAGGAGCCCAAATTTGAACTTAGTGCATTTCAAGCAAATTTATTAAAAAATCTTCTTCTCCAGATCCAGCAGGCAGAATCTTTTGATATTTGGTATGCAACATTGTGGGATGGATCTGATTCAAGTTTGTTCAAATCGGCTTCCTAGATTCATATTTGGGCTCACTATAGAAGCTCGAATTCGAACTTAGTGCATTTCAGGCAAATTTCTTAAAAAATTTTCTTCTCCAGATCCAGCAGGCAGAATCTTTTGATATTTGGTATGCAACATTGTGGGACGGATTTGATGCAAATTTGTTCAAATCGGCTCCCTAGATTCATATTTGGGCTTACTATAGAAGCTCGAATTCGAACTTAGTGCATTTCAGGCAAATTTCTTAAAAATCATCTTCTCCAGATCCAGCAGGCAGAATCTTTCGATATTTGGTATGCAACATTGTGGGGTGGATCTGATTCAAGTTTGTTCAAATTGGCCCCCTGGATTCATATTTGGGCTCACTATAGAAGCTCGAATTTGCACTTAGTGCATTTTGGGCAAATTTCTTCAAAAATCTTCTCCAGATCTAGCAGGCAGAATCTTTTGATATTTGGTATGCAACATTGCGGGGTGGATCTGATTCAAGTTTGTTCAAATCGGCCCCCTGGATTCATATTTGGGCTTAATATAGAAGCCTGAATTCGCACTTAGTGCATTTTGGGCAAATTTCTTCAAAAATCTTCTTCTCCAGATCCAGCAGGCAGAATCTTTTGATATTTGGTATGCAACATTATGGGGTGGATCTGATTCAAGTTTGTTCAAATCGGTTTCCTAGTTTCATATTTGGGCTCACTATAGAAGCTCGAATTTGAACTTCGTGCATTTCAGGCAAATTTCTTAAAAAATCTTCTTCTCCAGATCCAGCTTCAGAATCTTTTCATATTTGGTAAGCAACATTGTGGGGTGGATCTGATTCAAGTTTGTTCAAATCGGCCCCCTGGGTTTATATTTGGGCTCCGTATAGGAGCCCAAATTTTAATTAACTTAGTGCATTTCAGGCATATTTCTTAAAAAAATCTTCTTCTCCAGATCTAGCAGGCAGAATCTTTTGATATTTGGTATGCAACATTGTGGGGTGGATCTGATTCAAGTTTGTTCAAATCGGCCCCCTGGGTTTATATTTGGGCTCAGTATAGGAGCCCAAATTTGAACTTAGTGCATTTCAGGCAAATTTCTTTGAAAATCTTCTTCTCAAGATCCAGCAGGCAGAATCTTCTGATATTGGGTATGCACCATGCTTAAGGGGGTGAGATTCAAGTTTGTTCCAGCCAAGTCCCTGGGTTCATATTTGGGCTCACTGTGGTAGCCCGAATTATAACTTAGTTCAAAATGAGGAATTTTCTTTAAAAATCTTCTTCAGATCCAGCAGTCGGAATGTTTTGATATTTGGTATGCAGCATCCTTAGGGGGTGAGATTCAAGTTTGTTCAAGCCATGTCCCTAGGTCCATATTTGGACTCACTGTGGGAGCTCGAATTGTAACTTAGTTCAAAATGAGGACTTTTCTTTAAAAATCTTCTTCTTCAGCCATGTCCCTAGGTCCATATTAGGACTCACTGTGGGAGCTCGAATTGTAACATAGTTCAAAATGAGGACTTTTCTTTAAAAATCTTCTTCTTCAGATCCAGCAGTCGGAATGTTTCGATATTTGGTGTGCAGCATCCTTAGGGGGTGAGATTCAAGTTTGTTAAAGCCAAGTCCCTTTGGTTCATATATGGGCTCCCTGTGGGAGCCTGAATTATAACTTAGTTCAATATGAGGAATATTCTTTAAAAATCTTTTTTTTTTAGATCCACTGGTCAGAATCTTGGGATATTTGGTATAAGCTTTTCTTAGGAGCAGATGCAACTTGTTGAAATCAATTCTCTGGGTTGATATAAATTTAGGCTACCATGTCAGGTGAGCGCCCTCAGGCCCCTTGGGGCCTCTTGTTTAGCTTATACGTGTTGTTGAGCTACTTATTCAACTGATATTAATGCCCCTCCTTGACCCAGAGGTATGGATATGTGGGATGGTCTCCATTGCTGCTACTTCATGGCATATTTGTCCCCTGAAAAAACATTTTCGGGAGACTATTAAAATAGCCGGTGTCTGTCCATCCCACTTTTGTGTCCAGATGATAACTATAGTTATAGTTGGCCAAATCAAGTGAAATTTGATATATAGGTGTATCAACATAAAATACAGGTCAAGTTCGAATTGGAGTGTGGTTCAACAATTTTTGCCATAGTTATGCCCCTTTTTCGACTTCAAAAATTAATATTTTTATACTGTACCAATGACCCAGACATAGCTGGTGCTAACTCTTAAAATATAGGGCCAAACACAAATTTTGCCCCCCAATCCCCAAAATTTGCATCTAAAACCAAAGAAAACATGTCCTGAATGGCCCTCCACACTTCACCTCTACTGCGCATGCGCAGTGTCAAGGACGTTCCAAAATTGGCGCCATTAATCATTCTAAGTTTGGCCCTTCATCAGTTAACATCTGACTGATCTTTGTGCTTGTAAATCTCAGTTTAAATGATGCCAGACACATAAATATTAGTGAAATGGTGATTCTAAGGAGGATAGAGAAGGAGGAGAGGAAAAATGTGTGACAGAATATTATCAGGGCTGTAACTTAAAATTTTTTAATGAAATTATGTTAAGTTACCTATTTTCGAGACAGCAGCCATTTTGTTGTCATTCTTGTTATTTAGTTCCACTGATTTTTCAGTGTTTTCCTCTCTCCCTTTCCTTTAAGTCCCCTCTTGCTATTCTCCCATGCTTTTGGCATAGTTTCTGTAATTATTATTACTAAAATTTCTTGGGAGTTTTAGCTGAATAACAGAATGAATTCTGTTCTTTTCCCCTTGTTTACGTCTTCACCTATGGGTGATTAGGCGTTGTGTTCTGCATCTACCATCTGATGTTCTGCAGTTTCTTCCCTGGAAGTCTCTGTTTTGCATCAGATAGTGTATTTTTGGTAACTGATTTCGGGCCTGGGTGCCTGGAGTCTTATTTTAGTGTTTTTACACTCATTGTTTACATTTACAACAGCCCTCTGTGTGAGGGGGGGATTTTTTTGAAAATAATATCTTGATGTTAATTTAATCATATCTAGATACATTATTATTGTTCGTAAGTGTTGCATAAATTGTTTAAAATATTTTTAAATTTTTTGTCCACACTTAGGCTTGGGATCCATTGGGGCTCAACGTTACTTTTCAGAAACTTTGGCTGTTCTGAAAAAATATTATTTTTATACTGTACCAATGACCCAGACTTAGCTGGTGCTAACTCTAACAAAACCAGGGCCAAACACAAATTTTGCCCCCCAATCCCCAAAATTTGCATCCAAAACCAAAAGAAATCATGTCCTATAGGACCTCCATACTACGCCCCCACTGCGCATGCGCAGTGTCAAGGACGTCCCGAAATTGGCGCCAATTATCATTCTCTGTTTGGCCCTTCATCAGTCAACATCTCACTGATCTTTGTGCTTGTAAATCTCAGTTTAAAGGATGCCAGACACGTAATTTTTGGAGAAATGGTGATTCTAAGGAGGATATAGAAGGAGGAGAGGAAAAAGGAGTGACAAAAAATAATCAGGGCTGTACTTAAAATTTTTTATGAAATTATGTTAAATTGCCTATTTTCGGGGCATGGGCCTCTTGTTGTCATTCTTGCTAAATTGTTGCACTGCTTATTCAGTGTTTCCTCTCCCCTGGCCTTCTAAGTCCCCCCTTGCAATTCTCCCATGCTTTTGGCATATTTTTGAGAAAGTTCATTTCTAAAATTTTCTTGGGAGAGTTGCTTGGTTACAGAATGTTTTCTGTTATTTTCCCCATAGTTACGTTTTCACCCATGGGTGTATAAACGTTGTGTTCTGCATCTTCCATCTGATGTTCTGCAGATTCTCCCCTGGGAGTCTCTGTCTTGCATCAGATAGAGTGTAATTTTGATGACTGATTTCGGGCCAGTTTTTTCAGTGCCTGGAGTCATGTTTTCTGGTGTTTTACACTGTTTGTTTACATTGGCAACAGCCTTTTTTGAGGGGGGCTGTTTGCCTTTGCTGTAGTTTATCTCACTATTAGATACATTTATATTATCCGTAAGTGTCTCATTAATTATTTAATATAAATTTAAAATTTTTGACCACACTTAGCCATCGGATCCATCGGGGCTCAACGTTACTTTTCAGAAACTTGGGCTTCGCTAAAAAAATATTTTTTCAAAATTATTTTGATTTGCAATTGTTTTTTCATTATTAATGGATAATGTTATTATGTATCTTTGTGTCAGGGGTTTGTGCGAGTAACTAGGACTTGTTGTTGACTTTTCACAATGAAAGGATATTGTTCAAATTGTAATGGGAAGAAGTCTTCATCTGACTTTCATGATCATTGTATTAATTGTAGTCAGTGTTCTCGCACTAATCCCTGTTCTATATGTCAATATTGGGATGACAAACATTGGAAACGTGTGTCACGGTATGTTGTTACTGGAGAAAGGGCTATGCCGGCTCTTTCTCCGCAAGGTCACTCTACTCTCTCAGTTTCTATTTCAGAGGAACAAGAACAGGGTGATGTTTCCATGTTATCTTCTGCAAGTGCGCTTCCGTCGTCACAAATGAATTCAGAGCTAGCGGCAAAAGTGCTCATGGAGATTAAACAAATGTCGTCCGCTAGCGCGCCCGGTGTAGCGTCCATTCACCGAATGGTTCGGCAGCCGGGTTCGTCCGATGCGGTCCAGGAGGAAATGTTGGGTGATGCGAGCACTATAAACATTCAATGTGCACACCCAGTGACGGCGGATAGTAAGCGAGATCGGAGGAAGCCTTTGAGTCCGGTTCCTAGCTCGTCCAGGTCCAGCCGGGCCGCGAGCGAGAGAGGCCCCTCTCTCGTACAACAACATCTGGGACCAGATGTTGTGGTACAAAATGTGTCGCAAGCGGAGCATACGTCCGTCGCCCGGGACGCTCCGTTGTATAGGCAGTCCGCGGAGACTGCTAAGGCTTCTTCTTCTCGTCAGCGCACATGACCGCACCTTGGCTGCGTGACCGCCGATATCTTACCAGCTTTGCCGATCAAGGATTCTTCGGCGACCAGGTCACACCATCCGGCAGCCAGGGACATGAGGCTGATGGACTCCGGACGTTCGCATAGAAAAAGTATGCAGGAGCCATCTGATGCGGAGCTGCCCTCGGCGAAGCAGCGGAAGACTGCGCCTCCGCAGGTCTCGATGCCGGACATTCTTGTGCAGATAGCACAGCTTATCGCAGCATCCCAGCAGCCGACAGAAACGGTGTCGGATCGGGAATTATCCGACGGCGCTGGGTTGGTACGCTCCACCGAAGCATCGGGGGCGGACGACCGGGAGCATCATGAGGTCCGTCTGGATGGTGAAAGGGATACGGATGATTTGGAGCTATCCCTTTCGGAACAACATAAAGCTGCCGTGGACTTCATCTGGCACTTTCTCCCTCAAGTTGTTCCGTCGGGCCAGACTGCTGCGGTTCCGGACAAGAGGATTATAGCGTCATTGAACTCTGAATTTTTTGAGCGGTTCAGGGACATCGCTCCCGAGTTTCCGTCGCAGTCCAATAATGTTGCAAGAACATTTGAATTATTGAACGACGCTATATTTAAACTTGCTTCCAAGACGGGGAAAGCAGGTTTCTTGTCTGACAATACTCTCAACCTGCCTTTCATTAATGCAAGGAATAATTCGACACGGCAGGACAGGGTATTCCGAGAGTTCCTCTGCGTATGGACGACGAGGCGGAAGACTTAGAGCTATCATTACCGTCGTCGGCTTCTATTCCAACCGCGGTGTTGGAAACAGCTATTTCGTCTAACAGAGCCAATTTAGATGCCTTATCTTACGCAGATCACCTTACTAAGGCGTTATCACTGCGCCTTCAAGGGAAAGAATTTCAGGATATACAATCCTCTTTAAGACTTCTTTCAAGGGCAGTAGCTTATTCCACGTGTAACTCCGCCCTTTCAGTGGCAAACCTGGAGTTGGTTAGACGTGACGCAGCCCTAGCTACATCCACACTCGTGGATACTAAGGTGAAGAACTCTCTTAGAGTCGCTTCGGTCTCCGGAGAACTTCTCTTTGACGGCAAGCTTTCTGCTATTTATGATAAAATTACAAAGAAAGCTTCGGATTCTCTGTTGTTCAAATCTGCTTCTAAGAAGTCGGATACGGCAGACAAGAATAAGACAGTCACTTCTGGGTCTAATGCGCCCAAGAGAGGTTCCTATAGAGGTTCCGGTGCGTCCTCTTGGTCTTATTCGAGAGACCGTCAGGGTAGCGACTCTCGTTCGGGACGTCCTTCGGGCCGGGACAACCGGTCGGACGCCCTGAGGTCGACGGGACTAGGTGCGGGTCGTGGAGGACGTGGTTTCTCCTACCGCAGGCCTCGCAGGTCCAGGAGGTGATAGCTTAAACCTCTATCGCGTACCGGTTGGCGGAAGGTTGTCAAGCTTTTCACAAGAATGGGCGTCGATTACGGACGACCCTTGGGTGAGAGGAGTGACTTCGGAAGGCCTAAAGATATCCTTCAAACGAAAGCCTCCATTAACTCGAAGTCCAAAGTGGACTCAACTTCCGTCAAATCCGCAGAAAAGAGACGCTCTATTATCAGAGGTGCAGTCTCTTTTAATGAAGAACGCGGTAGAGGTCGTAGAAAACCAGGAGACTCCGGGATTCTACAGCCATCTGTTTCTGGTTCCGAAACCAGACGGCTCGTTCCGTCCAGTCATAGATTTGAGCTGGATAAACAAGCTGATCGTCGCTCCGAAATTTTATATGGAAACGATTCGGTCGGTCAGAGCGAGTATTCGGGTGAACGATTATGCATCAAGCATAGATCTCAAAGATGCGTACTTTCACGTCATGGTACATCCGACATTCAGAAAGTATCTACGCTTCGCAGTCCTAGGAGTGGTGTATCAATTCCGGGCGATGTGCTTCGGACTGAATTTAGCACCCTGGGCTTTCACTCGGGTAATGAACTCGGTAATGATTTATTTCCGAGCTCATTCGTCTGCGGTAACGTCGGCCTACCTGGACGACATTCTTCAGAGGTACGGCAACGAACGATGTTCAGAATCTACTTCTATTGCTCCGACATCTCGGTTTTATAGTAAACGAGGAGAAGTCGGATCTGGTGCCGTCCAAGTCATTCACACATCTGGGAATGAGCTTCGAGACGCACAACAATCTCGTTCGTCTGCCGTTAACCAGAGCGAAATTAGTCAGTTGTTACGCTCGCTATTGTCTGCACGCAGACAAAGTCACAGCGAGAGAATTTATGAGACTGATAGGTCTGTGCGGAGCCGCTGCGGATCTCATTCCGATGGGGCGGTTACGCACGCGTCCTCTCCAAATTTTCTTGACTCAGAATTGGAGTGTGAAAATTCATTCATTCGACGTAGACGTTCTCTTGTCAGATCAAGTGAAACAAGAGATTCAGACTTGGGCAAACATTCAGTGGTTAACTCAGGGAGTTCCGCTGCAGTTGCCGGATCCGAGTTTTACCATTATGACGGATGCCAGTCAAACAGGTTGGGGTGCATCATTGATCCCAACAGATTCGAGATGCCAGGGTCTTTGGGATCCGCAATTCCTGTGCAAGCACATAAACATCAAGGAAATGATGTCAATTTGGCTTGCGTTACGTCATTGGATAGACATTATTCACAATGCTCATGTCCAAATCCTATCCGACAATATGACACTAGTGGCATATATACGGAATCAGGGAGGCACTCATTCAGTTCCGTTGTTCAATCTAACGGAAAGAATCCTGTTTGCGCTAGAACATCAGGTTCTTCTTTCGGTCCGTCACATACCGGGTCGTCTGAATGTGCTAGCAGACTCCCTTTCACGAAAGGGTCGCTTGTTGCCGTCGGAGTGGACTCTCAACAAACAAGTATTCAATCAGATTTGCTACCAATGGGAACGGCCAATGATAGACTTATTTGCGACACATCTCAACAATCAGTTGCAGACGTATGTGTCTCCGTGTCCGGATCCAAGAGCATTTGCAGTAGACGCTCTGTCGATCCCTTGGGACGGAATGATAGGATATGCGTATCCTCCAGCGCCGTTAATTCAACAAGTATTGCTAAAGATAAAACATTCTCAATGCAAGATTCTGTTGGTAGCATCTCTGTCGCCACAGAGACCATGGATAAATCTACTCAGGTGTCTGTTGTGGGACCTACCGCGAAAGCTTCCTCCACGGGAGGATCTTCTTTCGCAGGGGAAATCGCGTCAACTCCATCACAACCCGCAAGGTCTCAACCTTCACGTTTTTCCGTTGTGCGGTCCTTCTTGCATGGCAAGCACTTTACAGGACGAGCAGTGGATGCGATTTCTAACTGTAGGAGGACCTCCTCTTCGCTAAACTATGTGGCTAAGTGGAAGGTTTTTCGCCGTTGGTGTAGGGATCATTCTGTAGATATTTTTGATCCCTCTATACCAGACATTGCAAACTTTCTAGTATACTTGTTTGACGAAATCAAACTGCAGCCTGTTACTATTAAGGGTTATAGGTCTATGTTATCTGATACGTATGCACATCATGATAGTTTACAAATTGGATCTAATGTCTCTTTATCTAAGTTGGTTAGAAACTTCTCGATAAATAGACCCAGAACTCTTAGATTAATTCCTAAATGGAATTTAGCTTGGGTTCTTCTTAAATTGAAGGAAAAGCCATTTGAACTTCTTGGGACAGTAGATTTCAAATTCTTATCTTATAAGACAGCTTTTCTCTTAGCTTTCTCTTCTGCTAGAAGAGTCAGTGAGCTTCATGCTCTGTCGGTGGATGATTCTCACTATCGTAGTGTCGGGAACACTATCACCTTCACTACTAATGTGGGTTTTTTAACTAAGAATCAGGCTCCTAATAAATATCCGGAACCTATTGTTATTAAGGCTCTTCCGTCTTCAGACGGGCGTAGGCCTTTACTCTGTCCTGTTAGAGCGTTACGTATCTATAAACAGAGATCTCAGTTTATCAGAAAGGGACGGAAACGTTTCTTTCTGTCTTTGATGCCTAATAGAAGGGACATTTCGGTCCATTCTATTGCTCGATGGATTCAATTAACTATCCGTACTGCTTATGAGAGTTTATCTTCTTCTCAGCAGTCTGTGCTTAAGATTTCCGCTCATGAAGTAAGAGCTCTTGCTACTTCTTGGGCTTATGCTAATAGTGTTGCTATTACAGATTTAATGAAGGCTGCTTATTGGTCTCAGCCATCCACATTCACGAATTTTTATCTCAGAAATATTGAGTCCATTTCTGGAGACCTGCATTGTTTAGGTCCGTTATCTGTTGCTCAGAATGTCGTCCACTAAACAGTTGCAACTATAGTTATGCAGGCTTTCTGTTCCGGCAGTGACTCCGTCCGGCTGCCCTCTTCGCTCTGGGCTATTTGACCCAGGGCAAGGGGACGGGGAGGGGGGGGGGGGGGGGGTTCCCTTAGGTCACCTGCTTTATAGTGAAAAGCAAGGGAATGCCTCCTCCAAAGTCAGTATTTCTGAGTCGCTTCCGGGATGGTTTTGAAGTGTAATATTAATGTTAAAATTCATTCATGTCTTATTTTTAAAGTGTAGCTCGGTGTGAAGCATTTGTATATGTCAAGTGTCAAACGGGCTTTAATATGCAATACTCGGACACTTTTAAAAGATTATAAAGAGTCTCAATTCTCTGGACTACTTTATTTATTGGCTTACTTTAAAAATAATTAGTATAAGGGTTATACTGGATGTTAATAGAGAACATGAATATTTTTGTGCTCAATTATTAAGGGTATTTTATCTTTCTAATTTAATATTAAATAAGAAAGATACATGTAAAGCCTAATACTCCTTTTCTCCTTAAGGGGTTACCTCTTTATTATATAGTTGAGCTTATTGGATTTTCCTCTATGTCCTAGGCCCTCCAGCCTTTTTACTATTCAGCTAAGTCTGGGTCATTGGTACAGTATAAAAATGTTAAAAAATTTATAGTAATTTATATATTTTTTATACTTACCAATGACCCAGACGGGGATGGCCCTCCCAGGAGTTGGGAACTCTTGCCTCCCCGCTGAGTACATAGCGCTGACCAGGCACTGCCAGTAAGAATGATAATTGGCGCCAATTTCGGGACGTCCTTGACACTGCGCATGCGCAGTGGGGGCGTAGTATGGAGGTCCTATAGGACATGATTTCTTTTGGTTTTGGATGCAAATTTTGGGGATTGGGGGGCAAAATTTGTGTTTGGCCCTGGTTTTGTTAGAGTTAGCACCAGCTAAGTCTGGGTCATTGGTAAGTATAAAAAATATATAAATTACTATAAATTTTTTAACTTTTCAAAATATTTTAATTTCAATTATTTTTTCTGTGTTAATGGATCATATTATTATTATGTATTTTGATTGTCAGGGGTTGGTGCGAGTACCAGGACTTTGTTTTCTTTTCACATTGAAAGGATTTTGATCAATTGTAATAAGAGGAAGTCTTCCTCTGACTTTTATAATCATTCTATATGTGGTCAGTGTACTCGCATTAACTCCTGTTCTGTATCTGATGATTTCGATGACAACATGGGAAGCGTATGTCACGGTATGTTAGTGGGGAATTGGACATTCCGGTCCTTTCCCCGCAGGGTCACTCTACTTTATCAATTTCTATTTCAGACGATCAAGATTAGGGTGATGTATCTGTGATGTCTTCCAACAGTGCGCCTCCGTCGTCACAATTAATGAAGGGCTAGCGGAAACGTGCTCATGTAAATACGCCAATTGCCTAAGAGGACCCTAGAAGGTTCGACGGCCTTTGACGTCCGCTAGCTCGCCCGGTGTAGCGTCCATTCATCGAATGGTTCGGCAGCCGGGTTCATCCGTTGCAGTCTGGAAGGAGTTTTGGGGTGATGCGAGCACTATAAATCAAACAAATGCACACCCAGTGACGGCGGATTAGAGGGAGAACGGAGGAAGCCTTTTAGTCCGGTTCATAGCTCGTTCTGGTCCATCCGGACGGCGAGCGAGAGAGGCCCCTCTCTCGTACAACAACATCTGGCCCCAGATGTTGTGGTACAAAATGTTTCGCATTCGGAGCATACGTCCGCCACTCGGGACGCTCCGACATATAGTCAGTCCGGAGAGACTGTCAATAAGGCTTCCTCATTCTCATGGTAGCGCACACGACCGCTCTTGGCTACGGGACCTTGGATATCCAGTCAGCTTCGCCAGTCAGAGAATCATCGGCGACCAGGTCACACCATCCGGTAGCCAGGGACACGAGGCCTGCAGACTCCGGACGTTCGCATAGTAAAGTGTGCGGGAGTCAACGTACACGGAGCTTCCGGCGGCAAAATGCATCGTAAGACCGCTACTGTACAGGCCTCGGGGACGGACGTGCTATCCTAAATAGCACAGCTTATCGCAGCATCCCAGCAACAACTGAATCTGTCGCATAATGTTTTATCCGACGATGCTGGGTCGGGACGCTCCGCGGAAGCAGGTACGGACGTCCGAAAATTTCATCCGGTCCGACGGGATACCGAAAGGGATTCGGAGGATTTCGAGCTTTCCCTTTCGGAACAACATATGCTGTTGTGTATGTCATCTGACTTCATCTTCTACAGGTTCTTTCGTCGGACCAGAATGCTGCGATGCCGGATAAGAAACTGATAGCGTTGGTGGACTTAGAAATTTTTGGTTCGGTTCAGGGACATCGTCCCTCAGTTCCGACATAGTCCAATAATGTCACACAAACTTTCGAATTATTGAACGACGCTATATATTTATTATTATATGCTTGCTATTACCAAGCATTTCTGGTTTCTTGTTCGCAAAGTCACGGAGATGTCTTTCAAAAGTGTGCCTCTGTCGTCATAGTTAATGAAGAGATAGCGGCAATAAGTGCTCATGGAATATGTCTATCGCCTAAGAGGTCCCTTGTAGGATCGACGGAGTGACATTCGCTAGCTCACCCGGTGTAGCGTACATTCATCGAATGGTTTGGCTGCCGGGTTTGTCCGTTGCGGTCTAGGAAGGAGATTTGGGTGATGCGAGCACTATAATTACTTTAGTACTCACCCAGTGACGGCGGATTGAGGACAGATCGGAGGAAGCCTGTTAGTCCGGTTCCTGGCTTGTCCAGGTCCGTCCGGGCTGTGAGCGAGAGAGGTCCCTCTCTCGTCCAACAACATAGGGGACCGCATGTTGTTGTTCAGATATTTTACATTCGGAGCATATGTCCGTCGCTCGGGACGCTCCGTTATATTGACAGTCTGAGAGACTGTCCATAATGCTTCCTCATCCTCACAGCAGTGCACACGACCGCACATTGGCTACGTGACCTCGAGTATCTGATCAGTTTCGTCATTCAGTGATTCCACGGCGAACAGGTCACGCCATCTGGTAGCCAAGGGACAGGAGGCCTATACACTCCGTTAGCTCGTATATTAGTAGTATGCACGGGGTAACGATCACGGAGCTTCCAGCGGCAATGCATTGTAGGACCGCTTCTCCATAGGCCTCAGTGACGGACGTGCTATCCGAGTTAGCACAGTTTTTTCGCAGCATCCCAGCAATCGACAGTTTCTTGGTCGAATCAGGAATTATCTGACGGCGCTGGGTCGGTGCGGTCCGCGGTTGCATCAGGTACGGACGACCGAAAGCTTTATAGGGTCCGACAGGATGGCGAAAGGGATTCGAAAGATTTCGAGTTTTCCCTTTCGTAGCATCGGAAGCTGCCATACATATCTTCCGGCATTATCTTCCAGTGATTGTTATTTCGGACTACATTGCTGCGATGTTGGATAAGAGACTTATAGCGTCATTGGACACGGAATTTTGTATCGGTTCAGGGACATTGTCCCTGACTTACCGACACAGTCCAATAATGTCATTGAACATGTGTATTATTTATCGACGCTATATATATATAAGCCTGCTACCAAGCATGATAGTTTAGTTTCTTGTCCGCAATGCTCATTTCTGCCTTTTTTCATTTATACAAATAATTTATTTTGGCAGAACAGGGCATACCGAGAGTTCATATGCGTCTAGACGGCGTGGTTAAAGACTGGAAATAATCTTTTTCGCCGTCTATGTTTTTTCCAAGCACAATGTTGGAAACGACAATGATGTCTAATAGACTTAACTTAGACGCTTTATCATACGTAATCCACCTTACTGAGGCGTTATCATTACGTCTTCAAGAGAAAGAATTCCGGGATATAATCCTCAATGTGATTTCTTTTGAGGGCAGTAGTTTGTTCAACTCCGCCCTTCAGTGGCTGCTTGGAGTTGGTTAGACGTGACACAGCCCTAGCTACATCCACGCGCGTGGATAGTAAGGTGAAGAACTCTCTCAGAGTCGCTTCGTTCTCGGAGAAGCCTCTCTTCGACGGCAACTTTTCAGCAATCCATGAATTGCTCGTTTTACACGTTCTCTTGTCTATCTAGTGTAGCAAGAGATTCAGACTGGGGCAAACATTCGGTGGTTGACTCAGAGAGTGCCACTGCAGTTGCCGGATCCGAGTTTTATTATGACGGTTGCCAGTCAAACAGGTTGGTATATAATATTGATCCCAACGGATTCGAAGTGCCAGGGTCTTTGGGTTCCGCAGTCTCTAAGCAAGCACTTATCTTCCACGGAATAATGTTTTTTTAGGCTTGCTTTATGTCATTGGATGAACATTATTCAGAAACGCATGTCCAAATCCTGTCCGTTAATTCGACAGTAGTGGCGTATCTCCGGAACCAGGGAGGCACTCATTCGTTTCCGTTATTCAATTTAATGGAAAGAATCCTTCTGTTTGTTTTAGTACACCAAGTTCTGCTTCGGTCCGTCATATTCCGGGTCGTCTGATTGTATTACCGGACTCCCGTTCACTTATGGGTCGCTTGTTGCCGTCAGAATGGACTCTCAACAAACCAGTATTCAGTCAGATTTGCTATCAATGGAAGCGCCCAATGATAATTTATTTACGACACATCTTGCTTGTCAATTGCAGACGTATGTGTTTGCTTGTCCGGATCTCTGAGCTTATGTTGTTAACGCTCTATTGATCTAATAGGACGGAATGATAGGATATGTGTATCCTCCTGCGCTGTTGTTTCAGCAAGTATTGCTAAGATAAACAACCACAATACATTTCTGTTGATAGCATCTCTGTCTTCACAGAGACCGTGGGTAAATTTACTCTGATGTCTACTGTGGGACTTAACGCGAAATCTTCCTCCATGAGAGGATCTTTTTTCGCTGGGTAAAATCGTGTCATCTTTATCACAACCGCAAGGTCTCAACCTTCACGTATTCCATTGTGTGGTCCTTATTGCATTGTAAGCATTGTACTGGACGAGCTTTGGACGCGATTTCTTACTGTAGGAGAACCTCTTCTTCGCTATTCTATGCGGCTAAAGTGGAGGCTCTTCCGTCGTTGGTGTAGGGATCACTATGTTGATATTGTTGATCCCTCCATACTAGTCATTGCAACTTTTTAGTATACTTGTTTGACAAGATGTACTGCAGCCTGTTATTATTAAGGTTATAGGTTTATGTTACCTCATACCTATGCACTCTATGATAGTTTACAATTGAGTCTTATGTCTCTTTATCTAAGTCAGTTAGTAACTTTTCGGTAAATAGACTTAGAATCATTAGATTAAATTCCTATATGGAATTTAACTTCGGTTCTTATTTAGCTAAGTAATCATTTGAGCCTCTGGAAACAGTAGTTTTCAAATTCTGACCTTTTAGACAGTAATTCTGTTGGCTTCTCTTTTACTGAAGAGTCAGTGAGTCTCATGCACTATCGGTGGATGATTTTCACTTTCGTAGTTTCGGAATCACTACTTCCTTTACTATTTAGGTTGGATTTTTGCATAAGAGTCAGGCTCCTAATTAATATCCGGAACCTATTGTTATTAAGGTCCTTCCGTCTTCGTACGGGCATAGGCCTTTACTCTGTCCGGTTAGAGTTTATGTATTTATAAACAGATATCTGTTTATTACTACGGGCGTAAGCTTCTTCTGTCTTTGATGCCTAATAGAAGGACGTTACGCTCCATTCTATTGCTAATGGATTCAATTAACTATCTATACTGCTTATGGTATATCATTGACTCAGCAGTTGTGTTTGAGATTTCGGCTCATGAAGTAAGAGTTCTTCTACATCTTGGGCTTACATTAATAGTGTCGCTATTATAGATTTTTGAAGGCTGCTCATTGCGCTCAGCCATCCACATTCATGAATTTTTATCTCAGAAATATCGAGTCCATTTCTGGAGGCCTCTATTGTTAGGTCTATTATCTACTGCTCAGAATGTCATTCACTTAACAGTTGCTACTATAGCTAGGTAGGCTGTCTGTTTCGGCAGTGACTCCGTTCTGCTGCCCTCTTCGCTCTGGGCTATTTGACCCAGGGCAAGAAAAAGGGGGGGGGGGGGGGGGGGAGGGTGTTCCCTTGGGTCACCTGTTTTACTATGAAAACAAGGAGATACCTCCTCCGGAGTTAGTAATTCTGAGCTGTTATTGGGATGGTTGTTTAGTGAGAAGTTTATGTTTTAAAAATTCATTCAGGTCTTAGTTTTTAAAGTATAGCTTTTGAATATAGCACGTGTCAACGGACATTATTATACAATCCTCAGACACTTTTAAGGAGTATAAAGAGTCTCTATTCTCTAGACTTACTTTATTTATTGGCTTACTTTAAAAATTATTAGTATAAGGATTATACTAGATATTAATAGAGTACATGGATGTATGATGCTCAATTTTGGAAGGTGTTGTATCTTTCTAGTTTATCATAAATAAGAAAGATACATGTAAGGCCTAATACTTCTTTTTCCCTAGAGGGGATGACTCTATTTTATATAGTTGAGCGTATTCCATCTTGCTGTATGTCCTTGGCCCTCCAGCCTTTTTACTATTCAGCCTTGTCTGGGTCATTGGTACAGTATAAAAATGTTAAAAAATTTATAGTAATTTATATATTTTTTATACTTACCAATGACCCAGATGGGGATGGCCCTCCCAGGAGTTGGGAACTCTTACCTCCCCGCTGAGTACATAGCGCTTACCAGGCACTGGTTATTAGAATGCTTAATGGTGCCAATTTCGGAACGTCCTTGACACTGCACATACGCAGTAGAGGTGAAGTGTGGAGGGCCATTCAGGACATGTTTTCTTTGGTTTTAGATGCAAATTTTGGGGATTGGGGGGCAAAATTTGTGTTTGGCCCTATATTTTAAGAGTTAGCACCAGCTATGTCTGGGTCATTGGTAAGTATAAAAAATATATAAATTACTATAAATTTTTTAACTTTTGGGGGTTTCCCGATGATAACTTCAGTGATAGGTGGCCAAATCAAATGAAATTTGGTATGTTGGTGCATCAATGTAAAATACAGGTCAAGTTCGAATCGGAGTGCTGTTTGACAACTTGCCAGAGTTATGCCCCTTTTTTGACTTAGAAAATTCTTTTTTGGGGGATTTCCTGATGATGACTTTAGTTGCTGTTGACTTATTCAAATAAAATTTGGTGTGTAGGTATATCAACATAACATACAGGTCAAGTTCAAATCAGGGTTTTGCCAGAGTTATGTCCTTTTTTCGACTCTGAAAAATTCAATTTTTTTCAAATCTCAAATTGCACACTTTTTTCGAGGACGTGTGGCTGGGCGGCTTTTTATTCTTCTTGATAACTACAGAGGGATCTTTATCCTGCACAAAGTGTGCCTTTCTTCACACAGGGGACACTCATTTAACCTTCCCAACCGATAGAATGGTATGCTGTGACAGCATGAACCCCCACAATTGATGATGCCAGAGAGTGTTAAGATAACTCAAGATGTTTCCCCACCGAGGATCGATCCTTGAACCTCTGACTTACCGGTAAATTTAAGATCAGAGCACTCAAACACTTGTCCATGACTCTTTTCCACTGTAAGTCTTTTTTTTTCTTCTTTTGACAGCATGGAAAAGAGTACAATGAATCTCCAGCAAGAAAACTATCTCAGTCGTTCCATCTCGATATTGTTGGTGGTAAACCTATAACAGCCAAACAGACTTTACTTGGTGCCATTGATACGGTGTTGAGCTTACACAATCCAATGAAAAAGAATGAAGACTCTCAGCTGAAAGCTTTCATCTGTTTAGCGTTAAAGTAAGTCAATAGTTATATCATCAACTGATTTTTTTCAGTTTTAAAACCTGAGTAAATATTTTCCAGCTATGAACTGGGTGAGCAGGGTTTATGGTGAACCGAAACTGTCTAGTGCCACATTTTTAGCCATTCTTAGTATTATAAGTAGCCTAAATAACATTCTCCCACCCCCTTACATGATTAACTATATTTATTTGGAAGAACAATGTATCAAATCTTTTTTAGCTCAACTTGACAAAGCCAGGTATGAGCCATTGGGATGGTTGCGATCTGTCGTCCATCCACATGTCCGTACCTCTGTCCGTCCACAATTCCTTTAGCACAACCTACAGGCCACATCTCTCACCTGATCAATTTTACATTTCATATGTGGCTTTGGTGTGATGTCTAGATGGAAGCTGTCAAAGTTTTCTAAATTCTGTTGAAAAACATGACTGCCAATGGCCATCTTGGATTTGGAATATAAATTGTCAACAATTCCATTAGCACACCCTACAGACCACATCCCTCACCCGATCTTTTTCAGATATGTAGCTTTGGAGTAATCTCGAGATGGGAGCTATCAATTTTTTTTTAAATGTGGCCACCAGCATCCATCTTGGATTTGGAATAGAAATTGTCAGTTCCTTTAGCACACACACCCTTTGTCTTGTACCACCACCAGACCTGTTAACTCTCCCGGTTTCACCGTGAGTCTCCCGGTTTGAGGCACCAACTCACACTCTCACGGTCACATCCTATTTTCTCCCGATTTGACACTTTTCAAAATAGTTGTCCTGTTCTATTTTGAAAATTAAACAAGTTGTCAAGTTGGTCACGATATATAAATTTATGACGCAGAATACTTGTTGGAATCGATAATTTATTAAAGATGCACATTGAGTTTTACCAATTCTGAGTTCCAAGAATTGTGAGCGTGAATTCCCATGTTGATGGAAAAGTCATGGAAATCGAAAGTAGCATTTCGAAACAAGTGTATAAAAGTCTGTTTTTAAAGACGTTACTTTCATAAAACCATGCTGGACTGGGACGTTTTGTCCCAAGGTTTTCGGAGCAAG
This sequence comes from Pictodentalium vernedei, assembly GCA_031216915.1. Taxonomy (NCBI): domain Eukaryota; kingdom Metazoa; phylum Mollusca; class Scaphopoda; order Dentaliida; family Dentaliidae; genus Pictodentalium; species Pictodentalium vernedei. The sequence continues at coordinate 113,829,965 of CM062289.1, read as the reverse complement.
GAAGAAGACCCAATTATTATTACTACCTGATGTGATCCCTGCAAAAATAGCTGCTCAAAAATAAATATGAATTAATACCCCCAAGTTGTAATATCCAGTTTGATCCATGCTACATGAAAGACTGTTTTGAAAACAAAACAGGGGAGAGCCATATTGTTTACAACAATGGGGACACATTATGTGCACCAGAGCGGTCAGTTTAAATATAGTTTGTTTATTTATGAAACATGCCCACATGTTTTTATCAAATGCATTGTATGCCAAATATATTCTCATACTGCCATGGTTACATGAAATCAAAATTATATAAACCCGAAATATAAATTAAATAAAAACATAATCTCTCAAGTATAATTAACTTCAGCTGACCTATTATATATACTGTTGTTATGGTTCATACCAAATTTATCCGTTTTGTGTAAAAAAATAATAATTGTAAGTTTGTTGAAAAATGAAAAAAATCTGTTGTGAGATATCACAAAAATTAAGTTACCTCCCCTTGCTTATATACAAACAGATTCCGAACAATCATGTCCAGCAGAGTATTTTGTCTTCGTTTTGAACCAACCGGATTATTTTGTTTGTTTTTTTCACAATGGGAGTTATGAATACTGAGGTCACCTTCTCTAACGTGAGTAATACAAAACACTGTTTTTTTCACAATGGGAGTTATGAATACTGAGGGCACCTTCTCTAACGTGAGTAATACAAAACACAGTTCAAATATTTTTATAAATAAAAAATAACAATTACACACAGCTTCATTGTACCGGCAACAACAGGTGTTTTTTTTTTAAACAAAACGATATGTATTGTTAGCATTGAGTAATTTTTATTGTACAATAAAACCTGTCAAAAGATAATAAGAATGAATATTTTCTCACTAAAAATGTACAGATTGAACAAAGAATTTACATGAATAAATGGCATGAACGAAGAGGCAATGCTTGTGTTGGTTCTTGGAATGTTTTGATCCTGGAACGTTTCGGCCCAAGATGTTTCAGCCTCGATGTATTGAAGCCCCAGGATGGGCTTGCATGAGCAAGGAAAAATGGCCGGACTGAGGGGGGAGGTGGGTTGGTACAGGCAAAGACTAGATAGGCATCCACTCACATTTGTGTGTGTGTGTGTCGGAGGGGGGGGGGGGGGGGGTGGGGTCATAGTCACGTGGGTTGGTTTGGGGGGGGCTTGGACCAGTGATATCCATTTCTTATCAACCTACCTCAATCGTTTACTACAGGCTTGCACTACAGTGGAAGAACCTAACTCGGATAAAATACTGTCTATTTTAATCTTTCCCAAGATTTGGGAAAGAAAAGTGGTGTAAAAACACCACGAAAAAATAAGCCAAAACTGGGCCGAGCGCCATCGGCGCACACCCAGTATGGGACGCTCTTCCATAGTACAAATCCACGACTTCCGTCACAGTGCGCAATGCGTCAATTCGCCATTCTTTTTCTATCCGAGGCACGAGCAGGATGTGTCTCCGCCATTTGCATGATGAAACAGTGATAATTCAACTCGTGGATAATGGTTTTCCTGTGGCTGGAATTATGGATCTGATGATCGTATAATAACAGGACTGTGTTTTATATATTCTCGTTTATATTTTCAACCACATTCTCATTGTTTATTATTTACTATTCCGTTTTCGCGAATGTTTTGTTTGCGACATCGTGTCATCGCGATTCGACAATGAATTTTTCGGTTGATAAAAATTTGTTATTGGAGTAGGTGTCGGCCATCTGGGTTCTGCCACCTTCTCTCGTAGTTGAGGGTGTTCTTCTACTTTCTGTTTCTGTTGAGTTCACCTTTTTCTTCTTCTGCTCTCACCTCTGTTCTTTCCAGTTCGGTTCCTTTAGGGCAATTCCTTTTGCCCTCGCCATTGGTGCGTTCTCGTGTCCGTTTCGTCCGCACCTGCGGGTGGTGTGGAATGCTGTCGTTTCGGGAGCCTCCTGACTCGACCACGTCTGATGTGAGTTTACCCCCTCTGTGGGGGTGTGCAGCTCCTCCTGCCCCCATGGTGGGGGGGGGGGGGGGGGCACTGTCGTTTCGGGGCCCCCGACTCGACCACGTCTGGTGTAAGTTTGACCCCCTCCGTGGGGGATGTGCAGCTCTTCCCGCTCCCACGGGGGGTAGTGAACGCTATCGTTTCGGGTCGCCCGATTCGACCACGTCTGATGAGAATTGCTCCCCCTCCGTGGGGGATGTCCAGCTCCTCCCGCACCAGCGGGGGGGTGGGGACCGCTGGCGTTTCGGGGCTTCCCCCCAACTCGACCACGTCTGGTGTGAGTTTGACCCCCTCCGTGGGGGATGTGCAGCTCTTCCCACTCCCACGGGGGGTGGTGAACGCTATCGTTTCGGGTCGCCCGATTCGACCACGTCTGATGAGAATTGCTCCCCCTCCGTGGGGGATGTGCCGCTCCTCCCACACCAGCAGGGGGTGGGGACCGCTGTCGTTTAGGGGCTTCCCCCCGACTCGACCACATCTGGTGTGAGTTTGACCCCCTCCGTGGGGGATGTGCAGCTCTTCCCGCTCCCACGGGGGGTGGTGAACGCTATCGTTTCGGGTCGCCCGATTCGACCACGTCTGATGAGAATTGCTCCCCCTCCGGGGGGATGTGCAGCTCCTCCCGCACCAGCAGGGGGTGGGGACCGCTGTCGTTTCGGGGCTTCCCGATTCGACCATGTCTGGTGAGAGTTATGTGCAGTGTTTTACCGTGGTGGATACTGCGGGAGCTGTTGGTTTTCTGGTGTAGAGATGCCTGGTTCCGGGACTATGCACCCTCTCCAGTCGACTCTGAGACTGTCACTAGGGTTGTGACTCCTCCTTTGGAGGCCGAGCTTGGTGGCTCTCTCCGCTTTTCCACCAGTTCCAACAGCTCCTGTCGTATCTGCTGCTACTGCTGTTCCGTCTACAATGTCATTGGGCACCGTTTTTAGCCGGCCTCGGCTTCTCCCTGCCAGGGTTTGCAGGGATGTCTGTAGTGTGGTTGTGGAGTTTCAGCCTCAGCCTTCCCAGACTTCCTCTTGGCGAAGTCAAATGGGGCTGCTGACTGAACCCCCTACTGTGTCCTCTCAGCCATTGAGCACAGTAGTTTTATACCTACAGTGGTCTGCTGCAGTGTCTGGTTGTGTAGACGTGGGGGTATCGGCCTCAGCCTTCCCTGACTTCAACTCAGCGAAGTTGGAAGTGGCTGCCGACCGGACCCTCTCCTGTGGTCTCTGCGCCGTCGAGCACCACAGTTGTCATTGGATTCGGTTGTTCTTAGTGGAACACTATGAACTCCGTGGCGTTTCCGTCCACTCATTCTGTCCACACGACCAGTTTTGGGGCTCCAACGTCTTTTGTGCAGCCTGGACCTTCTGCCCTGCAGAGGTCAGCGGTGACTCTCATGAGTTCCTGCTATGTTGATCCTCAGGGTGTGTCACACCCCTATACACATCTGCCTTCAGAGGTTTTAGGCTGCCGCCCGTCATCCCACGCCGGGTCTTTTGGAGGATCGTGACCCTTCGCTGGTTAAGAGGGTCAGAGGTGAAGCCACTTTGCCGGTTCGTTCCCCTGTCGAACTGGCCAGTACGGGCAGTGAGCTTAGGGAGGCCCTCTCCTTACTCACTCAGGTTCTGTCAAAGAGCCTTCCCGTTGCTTCCAGCATGGCAGCGAGTGGTTTCCAGGCGCCCCCTATGGTGCCGCCTCCCGGGATTGGAAACAGGCCGCTTTCTGATCCCCCTGGTGTTCCGACACCATGGGAGGCATCGGCTGGTTCGCCCACGATGGGCTATGTGTCTTCCGACTCAGGGGAAGAGTCAGACATGCTTGATGTCGAGAGCCAGCAGTCTTCGGACTTGGGGGCAGCTCTTGATTTCGTGTTTGGGTTCCTTTCGTATCTCAAACCATCTAACCAGTCGACAGTGTCAGCCAGGCCGCGATCATCGGTCGCGCACCAACAGTCTATGGAGAAACCTGCTTCTGGGCGTCTTCGACCGTGCCTGTCGGTACAGTTGGTTGAAGCTTTTTCAGCCTTGGACTCCAAGCTAAGTTCCAAGGCTATGAAGGCTCCGTTCTTCACCAGGGTTGACACCTTTTTGCCTCCGGCACGTTATCGTTCCTACGATTCCGCCAATCCATCGGTCTACCAGACTTTGACGGTTTTGGATCAGGACTCCAATTCCAAGTCCAAGTCTGCCATCATTCCGATGACGACTCTGGAGTCCACATTGGGCTTATCGAGAGAGATGCTTGGTATGCTTTCTCTTTCCGATCACGTCGTCTCAGCTTTAGCTGCTTATCTGCCTTCTGATAAGTTTGATGAGGTACAGGCTCCTTTGCGAGTGCTGTCCAAGGCGCTCATGCATCTTACTCACACGCATACCTGTAACACGGCTAATCTGGAATTATTTCGAAGGGACTCTGTGCTGGACACAGGCCGATCCCTTCCTGAGGAGCAGTGCACTACTCTTCGATCTGCTTTTTTTGGCAGGTCCGCAACTTTTCCATGGTTCTGTGTTGACGGTCCGGGATGACGTTCTACGTCATTCCAACGATCAGCTGCTGTTTCTTCAGCTTGATCAGCCTTCTAGGGTAGGCACGGGCCGTTCCAAGCCTAACAAGTACCCTCTGCTTCCTCTGCGAAGCAAAGGGGCTGATCCTTCTGCCACCGCTTCTACTTCTTACTTAAGGGGTAAGGGTAAGCATCGGCAGTCTTGAGGGAAGTCCCAGGATTCTTCATTCAGTAGAGGAGGTGTTTTCTCCTCTCGCAAGCCTCGTCGGGGTTCGCAATGAAGGTCCTCACCTTGACTCGTCCCAGGTTGGAGGAAGGATAGCAGAGTTCGCAGACCGTTGGGCCACCATCACATTCGATCCTTGGATGTTAGATGTTGTTTGGTCCGGGCTGCGAATATCCTTCCGACTGCACCCCACTCTGTCCAGGGTGCCTTTTCCAACCACAGTTCCTTCAGACATTTTACGTCGGGAACTTTTGTCCACAGAGATAGACAATCTCCTGACAAAGGGGGCGATTGAGGTCATCAATAACATTAGGTCAGTGGGTTTCTATTCCCGCCTGTTCTTGGTGCCGAAGAAGGACGGCCGACTCCGACCGGTTCTCGATCTGAGTTTCCTGAACCAGTCTATCTTTGCTCCCAAGTTCAACATGGAGACTTTCAGGTCGGTCCTCCGTTCATTTCACCAGGGAGATTTCGCTTCCAGCTTCGACCTTCGAGACGCTTACTTTCACGTTCCGATTCATTGGGCGTTACGGAAGTATCTCAGGTTCGTTTTTCTGGGGCGAGTTTACCAGTTCAAGGCCATGCCTGTCGGCCTCAACCTGGTTCCTTGGGCCTTCACCAGACTGATGTCGCATGTGATGGCTTTCCATCGCACACCGTCCAGGGTGACTACTTCGGCATATCTGGACGATATCCTCCAGGGGCATTCCAATGCTGCCTTACTGGAGTCGGATGTCGCCACTCTGTTGAGCTTGCTCACGTCGCTACGTTTCAGAGTCAACGAGGAGAAGTCGGACCTGGTCCCTTCTCAGTCGTTTTATCATCTGGGGATGGCTTTCCGCACACAATTAAATTTGGTGGCGGTTCCCCAGGCCAAGACTGTGATCCTCTCAGCTTTTGCTCCGACTCTGTCCCAGTCCACATCTGCGTCGGCTCGGAGTTTAATCCGGCTAATCGGTCTCTGCTGTTCTGTGACAGATCTCATTCCTCTAGGTGGGTTGCGTGTCTGACCTCTCCAACACTTTCTGCTCAGTCGTTGGAGGCCGAATGTAGATTTTCTGGATCTGGTGCTTCAGTTTCCAGAATATCTTTATCCTCACCTTCTCCTCTGGGCGGATGTCCAGTGGCTTTCGCAGGGTGTTCCAGTGGACTTACCCACATCCGATCACATTGTGACGGCAGATGCCAGCGATCTCAGATGGGGTGCGATGTTGGATCCTCTAGGTCTTTCCATTCACGGGATGTGGGACCAGGATCATGCAGCTCTACACATCAACCAGAAGGAGCTTCTTGCTCTTCTTCTGCGTTTCAGGCAGTGGATCCCTCGCCTGTCGAATCGCCAGATCCTTCTGTTGTCCGACCATTCGACGGTGGTTGCTTACATTCGGAACCAGGGTGGCACGCACTCTGTTCCAATGTACGAATTGGCTTGGGATCTTATTCTGCTCGCTCAGGATGTCCACGCCGGGGTGGCTGTTCGTCACATTCCCGGTCGCCTGCACGTCCTAGCCGACTCCCTGTCCCGTCGGGGCAGGGTCATTTCCACCAGGTGGATGCTCCACATGGCGGGTTCCATCGATCTCTTGTGACTCGTTGGAACCATCCGGTGAACACGTGTCCCCGTGTCCAGATGCTCTAGCTTTCACCGTGGACGCTCTGGCCCTCCTTTGGGATGGTCTTGTCGGCTACGCCTTCCTGCCGGTTCCGATTCCGCCTCAGGTTCTCACCCAGATATGAACCTGCAGTCGTCGAATCCTTTCGATAACACCCGTCGCTTCGGTGGGTGTGGATCAATCTGCTCCGCTCTCTGTTAGCGGCGGTTCCGGCGTGTCTCCCTCTACCTCGCGACTTTCTTTGCCAAAGTCGCCCGAGGAGGTTTTCAGGTTGACCCGACTTCATTGTACCTTCACACATGTCTTTTATCGGGTCCTGTCTCCTCCGTAGTGGTTTTTCGAGACACGCAGTGGAGTTGCTTTTCTTCAAGGAGGCACTCACTCCACTGGTTTAGCCTCTGTGGCTAAGTGGAAGGTTCTTCTGTCGATGGTGTGCGATCACTCTGTTGCTTCTGTCACTCCTTTGATCACACCGCTTGCGGAGTTTCTGGTATATGTTTGTTTCTGGGGGTCTCCAGCAATGGGTACATGTCCATGCTTCGGAGACATTTTTTCCTATGTGCTACCGCATTGTTTCGACACTCATCCTTGCCTCTCCAAGCTTGTTCAGCTCTTTTCCTTGAAAAGGCCTAGGACTTTGCAGTTTACTCCAAGATGGTCACTTTCTTGGGCGCTGCTCTGCTTGGGGGTGGGGGGCGTTCACGCCTTTATCCTGGATGAATATGCGTTTTCCCACATGCCAGATCTCTCCTGCATCCATTTCTTGATGGACTTGTCTTGCTATTCGTGCAGCTTCCGCTCGTCTAGCTACTGGTGATTGTATTACCAATTGTTTTTTCTGCCACGAGGTGCGTGCATTGTCTTCCTCTTTTAATAACTCTGTCATGTTGTCGGATGACTGATGTTATACTGGCAGCCTTCTGGAGAAATGCTACATTCTCCTTTTATCTGCGACAGTTGCAGGAGCCGACAAAGAACCTTGGGGCCCTCTTTCTTCGGCTCAGGATGTTGTCTATCCAAGCTTTTCAGCTTTTTTCAGGGTCAGTTCCAGCTTTGTGCTGTTACTGTCCTTTCTGTCTGTGCATCGCACTTCACCATATGCCTCATCTTTCATTGGCTTTTCTAATGTTTGTGATGCTATGGTTTGAACAGGCCTAGGGATCCCTTCCTCTGTCCACCGGGCCAGTGCTATTGAGTTATGTGTGGGTTGGTTATGTGATTCCCTCCAGCCTTTTGTCTATTCAGCCTGTAGTAAACAATTGAGGTAGGTTGATAAGAAGTATAAATTTTATAGTAAATTTCCTTTCTTATTATACCTACCGAAATTGTTTACATGGAGGCCCTCCCCTCTTCTTATTCGGGTAAGAATCCTTCCTCCCCGCTGATCACATAACTCCTGTGTTGTTCGGAATCAAAAGAATGATGAATTGATGCATTGCACACTGTGACGGAAGTCGTGGATTTGTACTATGGAAGAGCGTCCCATACTGGGTGTGCGCCGATGGCGCTCGGCCCAGTTTTGGCTTATTTTTTCGTGGAGTTTTTACACCACTTTTCTTTCCCAAATCTTGGGAAAGATTAAAATAGAGAGTATTTTATCCGAGTTAGGTTCTTCCACTGTAGTGCAAGCCTGTAGTAAACAATTTTTGTAGGTATAATAAGAAAGGAAATTTACTATAAAATTTATACATTTGTATGCTTTTACTGACAAATACCATTAAAAGTGTTAAAATAAATTATTAATAATGCATTTGGGTTGTGGGGGGGGAGGGGGTACCCTGGTGGGACCGTGGGAGGCATAACAAGGAAAATATTGATGTATTGGCCACGAGCAAAAATCTCACTGACAAGCATCCAAATCTCACTGAGAGCTCATCAAAATCTCACTGACAGTCATCAGGTTAATAGGTCTTGACCACCATCTGTCCCATTTACATATGCTGTCAATGGCTGTACTCAACTAGTATTCAACCGATTACCAAAAATGGTTGCTGACCAATTACCAGTTATTTGAGCTCACAATCGGCTGATTCTGATGCTGATTCCGATTGTAATACCATGCACTACTAGACAAGTCTCAGAGCCAAGTCTACTGCTCAAGTGCGTCTGACTTGTAATTTTACTGCAACCTGAGTCAGTGGAGTGCAACATTCACTTTTGCGGTATGAACTGGCGATTGCGGCAAGTACGCTCAATTGTAAGCTTTACACATCGTTTAACTTGTTTATCCTGTAAAGGGGAGTCTAGAGAGATTAAGAATAAACATTGTGGTAGTTTTTCAACTTTATTGAATGGTATCATTGACATCATATTACATTAACAATTGAACAATTGCAGAAGATAATAAAATGCGGTTAATGAATCATCACAAAATGCTTGCCAACAAATGGTTGAACTGATGTTCCAGGAGCCGTTTCCATTGTCATCCGGTTGCCCTCAATTGGCTGATTGTGGTGGCCAGTTCCGATCATCGGTTGAACACTATTCTCAACAGAACACCAAACAACCTGGCACCTCTCATGCCACCCACTTTGAGAATTCTGTCATGACAAACAACACATGCTTTCCAAAGTACCACTGCCACAAATGCTAACATCCATATACAAAAGGAATCATCTTATACCACCACCTGACCCATTCATGTACACCAGTGACAGCTACAATCAACAGCATACAGATCACCAAACAGCCTTGGACATCCACATTATTACAGCAGATGGGTAATGTGAACATGACTATTCTGTCCAACCCCATCAGATGCATTTAACAAATGAAATGTCTAAATAGGCCAACATTGCCTCCCTATAGCATCTCTGACAGTTACAAATGACAATCATAAATGCTGGTACATTAACTAATGACGTCTCTCAAATAGATGACACACTGTTGCTCATCACACCCAACATCCGCAACTCAGATTACAGCGGCTTCACAGCCTGGACTTTGCCAATCTTGTAAGTCTGTGTATTCTCAGAGAAGTTTCCTTGGAACACCACTAGACTCTCTGCCATACAATTGGTGGAACACAAAAAACAAACAATGTCAGCTCAAAGTTCACATACAACAAACATGCCTAAACCACACACACATACAACAAACAAGCCTAAACCGCATAACCAGGTGAATGCTCTAACCTGCAGAGCTTAGGAGCAGGAATTTAATCTCCTCCTCAGGTCACACACACCTCCAATGATAAAGAATGATAAGCCAACTTTCACAGGAAACTCGAGCTGTAACTCGCTGGCCTTTACTTTGTTATCATGTCTTTTTTCTCAACTTACCAGAGTAATACAAAGTGCCAAAGATTCCTCTTTACTCCCAGATGAAAAAGAGTGCAGAATTTAGAGATTCTAAGAAAATACCCCTCAGGAGACTATAAAATTGAGAAAAGACAAAAAAGAAACCGTATCTGTTTTGCCAGGTGCTGATTTGTGTAGGTACACAAAACCTGGCAAACTGTACCCTATTTGACCTTTCACCCATTGTCCAGTATTGCGCAATAATATAAATATTTCATGCAAGTGATGATTGGGGTCTTACACTTTGTGATTTCTGGGTATTTTAAACAAGTTGAAATTTTTTTTTTATATTCTCCTTGCACTGAGAGTAAGCAGCAATGGATTTTCCTCATCCTATTGGAAATCTTATCATCTCTAGTTCAACAAGACTCCATGCTTTAGCATTGCAGATGGTTTCTTTTTGCACTCAAGGAACATTATAACATACAAGCATCTCTTGTAAATGTGGAAGATTGATCCTTGGGTCCTTATGTATTATGTTGGCATACAAAAATTTGCTAAGTACAGTGTAGCCCACTTAATTGGATATCTCTTAACTGAATAATCCTGTTAATTGAATATAATTTCCCAACATAAAACCATTTACCATACCTCCAGTACAAATTTGACCTGTTGATTGAATATAGGTTATAGAGTAAAGGTAATTAAATAAAAGATCTTGTAAGTAATCTGTCGAGAAATTGCCCTGACTCTCCTCAGTTTTCCTTTGTTTATAGACCTATTTGGCTTCAGTACATCCAATATAGGTATTTAATCTATTACATCTCGTTTGAAAGAGCTCATGGAGCTCTGTCAAACAAAATATAATAGAATAAATACTAAGTTTATCTCTAAAATACAGGGAAAGTGGCACAATCCCTGTTAATTGAAAACTCCTGTTAATTGAATAATATTCATTGGCAAAGCAGCTATTCATTTAACAGAGTTCCACCATACATGTACAATTAACATCCGACTCATATCACAGGTTACTAACATATCTATTTAATTCATTAGAAATACAAGTGGTAAACTGTACCATATAGTTAAGGAATAGATACATGTCTCAAAACAAATTCTTCCTCAAAAACAGCTTTCTGTATTTCAGTGAGAAGAAACTCTCCACGTGGCTGAAATTGATCTTCAGATCTCAATCATTAATTGACTCCTATTATCAAGACTGGAGTTATGTTGCGAGGACAGGTAAGTTTCAAGCATCTTATTCTTCTGTTATAATAAAGTTATGCTGTGATAGCAGGTGAACTGAGAGCATCTTATTCTAGCGTTCCACTGCAGTAGCCTCTGCGGATGGGTACATTTTGAGCAACTTGTTCTATTGTTTCCGTTAAATTATATAGTGAGGAAGGTAAGTATTGAGTACCTTATTTTTAGTCGAGTTTTGACGAAGTCAAACTCGACTTATAGTCGAGTATGAGGGTTAATACCTTTATCAACAGCTGATAGAATTGTTTCCATTGTTTGCTTCACCCATTCAGAATTGTTCACAAAAATTTATGCATGGTTTTCACCCTTAGAAAAAACTGCCTCAGGGTGTGAATATGCACAAAACAACTTTTCAGATAAGAAAAAGATTTGAAATAAAATTATTCTGTAACAAGCTGTCAGGAATTACAGATAACCTTTCACCACTTCCTTTTACCAATAAAGTCATGAGCAAATGAATTATCTGCCGGCTTAAAATATTTATAACTCACTGTTTTGAAAATCACATGTTCAATAAAGTTTTCTTCGTAAAATGTCGGGGATGTTTTGACCAACTTTTTGCCCCCCTTCATGAGTAACTGCTGGTGTCTGGCCCATCATTGTTTGCATTCTTGGATGATCCTTCACTTGCGAAAAGGCCTATCAGCCATGCCCCAATGAAATGCAAGGCCTGCCATTCCATATTTATCTCCCCCCCCCCAATTTTTTCAGGGGGATATAGCCATGGCTCTGTCTGTCAATATGTAGACAGAGTTGGTTTCCGCTCCCTAACTAACATTCCGCTTGACCTACTGAACCTAAACTTGGCATGTTGGTTAGGCGTGATGAGATGAAGAACCCTATTCATTTTGTGGTCATCGTACCCAAGGTCAAGGTCACAGTGACCTTGAACTTAAACATTTACCTGAGTTAGCTTCGCAAATTGAAATTTTGCTTGCTCAATTGATACTTAACTTGGCTTATGGGTTAAGCATGATGAAAGGAAGAACCCAATTTATTTTGGGGTTATTGTGTCACACAAAAAGGTCACAGTGAATTTTTACTTTTCTCAGTTTGAGTTGGTTTCTGTTCTCTAATTAAAATGTTCTTTGCCTGATCGAAACCGCACTTGGCATGTGGATTGGGCAAAATGAGAGGAAGAATCCTGTATATTCTTTAGGTCATTATGCAAAAGGTCAAGGTCACAGTGACCTTGAAATTAAGGTCACATTGACCTTGAAATTAAAATTTTATCTGTCGGAGCTGGTTTTGGCTCTTTTAATTATTAAAAATATACATTTGCGATTGAAACCCAACTTGGCATGTGGGTTGAGCACGTTGAGAGGATGAGCCATACATACTTTTAGGTCATTGTGCCAAAGATCAGGGTCACAGTAACCTTGAACTTAAAATCTTATTGGTCCCGATTGAAACCAAACTTGACATTTCATCAAATACAGGTAATCTTTTCTGAATTATTTGAATAAATAATACCCACAGTTGCTGTGCTAATTTAATGTAATATATTGCGGTGTCTGGATGATATTTCAGGGTGATTTGCCTCCCCTAGGCGGTTACCTCTAGTTTTAGTAGAGTTGTATTGTGAGAACAAATAGGTTTTGAGTATTTAAGAAATATTTTTTTTACCTAATGTGCAGTGCATTCACAAATATTGTGATTAAAATTTTGTTATATTTTCATTTTTGATCTAAAATATATTGCTTATTACCTCAATTTAACAAGCTCATTCAGCCTTTTCCAATGAGGAGTCTTGAACTATGTTTTGGGGGCAAAAATGAAAGATTTTTGTTTGGCCGTTACATAAAACCCTTTTTTCTCAGGCACCCTCCTTGTCATTAAAAACTCCCTAATCATCAAATTGTACACTAATTAAAGCTGATTTTCTTCAAACTTTAATGCTTGAGTTGTGATTGGTATCATCCTTGACTGCCTTGAGGGTGAGATGGGGACATCTCCACTGAGGGGTGAAGATATTTGACTTAGACACAAGAGTTGCCAAGTATCTGGGTTAAATATTTTGCCCTGATAGGGAGATGTTTACCCATCACAAACTCACACCACTGGAGGATGATTTTTCTCCCACCAGAACCCACATGATGTTGTCTAAATTAAAATTCTACTTGTGCGATGAAAATGTTCTGTTCTACCGATTGATCATAAAGAATAATGAATTACATATTCGGAAAGAGAAAAAATAATTTCCATATATACCAAGGTATACACTTCAAAAATGAGCGATAGCTCACAGCAGGAATGGTTTTCCGAAAATTGATGTCCTTACGTGTAAAATTCTATCACATGCATTTGTGCATTTACCAAAACTTGGTTTAATGAAAAGGATTGTGATTTTGCCATCATAATTCATGGCTTCCAACCTCCATTGAGAAAATATTGCATTGTCAGAGGGGAGGTGTTGCAATGTACATTAAAAACAGCATCAACTTCAATCATCGCCCCAACCTTGACCTTAGTGCTTTGGAAACTAAGGTGACTCAGATCTATATTCACATCATGGCTCGACTCTTTTCGGATTTGTCTACCACCTTCCTAATGCTGATCGTGATGTTTGGGATCTCGTATCTCTGTGTTTCGTAAAAGCCACTGATAGCGGGGTTCGCAATATTGCAATAATGTGTGATTTCAGTGATGACCAACTTCGAATCCAACCCGCTCATGTCCAGCAATTCAGTTGTTAATGCAATTTAACTGAAATCAACTAGATGACCATCCAACACATCACACTGAAAACTGTAATTCGTTAATTGATCTGATAATTGTTAAGGACAATGTACTTGGTAATATTGATATAGAGTCGAAGTCTATGACCCCTTCTTTGCTAGCATGATCAGGTATGACTTCCCAATAACACTATCCTTTAAACTACCAAAGCCCAAAGCAAACACTTTCTCGCAGCATATTTGGTTATATGATGATGGTGACTACACTGGCCTTAATAGTGCTCTTAGAAAATTCAACTGGGAAGATATTCTAGTTGAATGCCCCTTTTAACACCAAAGCTGAACAACTCACAAATATCATTGAAAAATAAACTTCACAGTTCATTCCAAACAAAATGATTTAAGTCAAGAACAAACCACCCCCACCCCCACCCCCCCCCCACCCCCTCCCCCTCCCCCTCGTGATGAACAATAATATCCGGAAACTGATTTGCCAATAGAAGCATCTGTATCGTAAAGCCAAATGTAAGGATACACAATTAGCTTAGCAGAACTATCGCTGTAAGCGAAACCAAACAGTTTCCGAGATCCAGAAATCTAATCAAGACTATTTCTCAAGAATTGATGAGAGACTAAGCTCTTCAAGAACAGCGCTCCTAATGGTGGAAAAAGCTAAATAGGCATTCAACCATTCCCAACATCGAGCATGATGACACCTTTCTTACAACTGACAAAGGAAAAGCTGACTGTTTTAACAAATATTTTTTCTCTGTCTCTTTGATCGATGGCTCAACTCACACCACAAAACCTTTGCTTGCCCCAACAGTGATCGACCCAAGCTGTGTGATATGATACTCGATTGCAATGACTTTATGAAAGCACTTCTTTTACTAAATGCCAAATGGAAATGTGACGACATGGCCCCAGTGTTCAAGAAGTTGATATTCATCTAGTTGAAAATATTATCTGATCACACTATTAAATAGTATTAGCAAACTTTTTGAAAAATGTTTTTCAGAGAATTCTGTCCTTTTTTAGAGACAACTTGCTGACTCCCCTCCAGTCTGGCTTCCTTCCTTTCCTTCAGCTTTCACTGTTCTTCAGTTGACCTTCACATACGATTCCTTCTGCTCGGTGTTAGGTGATTGAGAGGAGATGATAGTTTTCTGTGATGTTAGCAAAGCATTTGACAAAGTGTGGTATAAAGTCCTGCTCCACAAGTTGGAGAGAATAGGAGTTGCTGGTGCGCAGACAGAGTGACAGACAACAAATTGTTGTCCTTAACTCAGTATCATCCTCATGGACTACTGTACACGCTGGGGTGCCTCAAGGCTCAATCAATCCTTGGCCCCTTGCTTTTTTGGTATACATCAACAATATAGTTGATGACATCACAAGCAACATTCGTTTATTTGCTGATGATACATCACTTTACCTAATTGTTGAAAATCCTGCTTTGATTGCTAACATTATCAATAATAATATCAAAAAAATGGTGGCTTGGTCTAAACGATGTCTTGTGAAATTTAACACCAACAAAACTGAAACTATGCCGATCTCTCGCAAAACCACCAACTTACACCACCTGTAACTCACAATGTTCACAACCTTTTTAATTTTTAAAACATAAACTGAATTCATAATATTTTTATACTGTACCAATGACCCAGACATAGCTGGTGCTAACTCTTAAAATATAGGGCCAAACACAAATTTTGCCCCCCAATCCCCAAAATTTGCATCTAAAACTAAAGAAAACATGTCCTGAGAGGCCCTCCACACTTCGCCCCTACTGCGCATGCGCAGTGTCAAGGACGTTCCGAAATTGGCGCCATTTATCATTCTAAGTTTGGCCCTTCATCAGTTAACATCTGACTGATCTTTGTGCTTTTAAATCTCAGTTTAAATGATGCCAGACACATAAATATTAGTGAAATGCTGATTCTAAGGAGGATAGAAAAGGAGGAGAGGAAAAGAATGTGTGACAGAATATTATCAGGGCTGTAACTTAAAATTTTTTAATGAAATTATGTTAAGTTACCTATTTTCAAGGCAGCAGCCATTTTGTTGTCATTCTGATTATTTAGTTACACTGTTTTTACAAGTGTTTTTCCTCTCTCCCTGTCCTTTAAGTTCCCCCTTGCTATTCTCCCATGCTTTTGGCATAATTTCTGTAATTATTATTACTAAAATTTCTTGGGAGTTTAGCTGAATAACAGAATGAATTCTGTTTTTTCCCCATGTTTACGTCTTCACCTACGGGTGGTTAGGCGTTGTGTTCTGCATCTACCATCTGATGTTCTGCAGTTTCTTCCCTGGAAGTCTCTGTTTTGCATCAGATGGTGTATTTTTGGTAACTGATTTCGGGCCTGGGTGCCTGGAGTCTTATTTTAGTGTTTTTACACTCATTGTTTACATTTACAACAGCCCTCTGTGTGAGGGGGGGATTTCTAAATAATAATATCTTTATGTTATTTCAATCATAACTAGATACATTATTATTGTTCGTAAGTGTTGAATAAATTGTTTAAAATATTTTTAAAATTTTTGTCCACACTTAGGCTTGGGATCCATTGGGGCTCAACGTTACTTTTCAGAAACTTGGGCTGTTCTGAAAAAATATTTTTTCAAAATATTTTGATTTCAATTATTTTTTCTATTTTAATGGATCATATTATTATTATGTATTTTGATTGCCAGGGGTTAGTGCGAGTACCAGGACTTGTTTTCTTTTCACATTGAAAGGATATTGATCAATTGTTTTAAGAGGAAGTCTTCCTCTGACCTTATTATCATTCTATATGTGGTCAGTGTACTCGCATTAACTCCGGTTCTGTATCGTATGATTTCGATGACAATATGGGAAGCGTATGTCACGGTATGGTGTTGGGGATTTGGACACTCCGGTCCTTTCCCCGCAGGGTCACTCTACTTTATCAATTTCTATTTCAGACGATCAAGATTAGGGTGATGTATCTGTGATGTCTTCCAACAGTGTGCCGCCGTCGTCACAATTAATGAAGGGCTAGCAGAAAAGTGCTCATGTAATACGCCAATTGCCTAAGAGGACCCTAGTAGGTTCGACGGCCTTTGACGTCCGCTAGCTCGCCCGGTGTAGCGTCCATTCACCGAATGGTTCGGCAGCCGGGTTCGTCCGTTGCGGTCTAGAAGGAATTTTGGGGTGATGCGAGCACTATAAAATTAACTTAATGCACACCCAGTGACGGCGGATCGGAGGGAGAACGGAGGAAGCCTTTTAGTCCGGTTCATAGCTCGTTCCGGTCCATCCGGACGGCAAGCGAGAGAGGCCCCTCTCTCGTTCAACAACATCTGGCCCCAGATGTTGTGGTACAAATGTGTCGTTAGCGGAGCATACGTCCGTCGCTCGGGACGCTCCGTTGTATAGGCAGTCCGCTGAGACTGCTAAGGCTTCCTCTTCTCGTCAGCGCACACGACCGCACCTTGGCTGCGTGACCGCCGATATATTACCAGCTTCGCCGATCAAGGATTCTTCGGCGACCAGGTCACACCATCCGGCAGCCAGGGATTCGAGACCGATGGACTCCGGACGTTCGCATAGGAAAAGTATGCGGGAGCCATCTGATGCGGAGCTGCCCTCGGCGAAGCAGCGATAGACTGCGCCTCCGCAGGTCTCGACGCCGGACATTCTTGTGCACATAGCACAGCTTATCGCAGCATCCCAGCAGCCGACAGAAATGGTGTCGGATCGAGAATTATCCGACAGCGCTGGGTCGGTAGCCGGGGACTCGAGGCCTGCAGACTCCGGACGTTCGCATAGGAAGTATGCGGGAGTCAACGTACACGGAGCTTCCAGCGGCAATGCATCGTAAGTCCGCTACTGCACAGGCCTCGGGAACGGACGTGCTTTCCTTAATAGCACAGTTTATCGCAGCATCCCAGCATCAACTGAATCTGTCGCATATATTTTATCCGACGATGCTGGGTCGGGACGCTCCGCGGAAGCGGGTACGGACGTCCGAAAGTTTCATCCGGTCCGACGGGATACCGAAAGGGATTCGGTGGATTTCAAGCTTTCCCTTTCGGAACAACATATGCTGCGATGCCGGATAAGAAACTGATAGCGTCGGTGGACTTAGAAATTTTTGGTTCGGTTCAGGGACATCGTCCCTCAGTTCCGACATAGTCCAATAATGTCACACAAACTTTCGAATTATTGAACGACGCTATATATATTATTATTTTATGCTTGCTATCCAAGCATTTCTGGTTTCTTGTTCGAAAAGTTATGGAGATGTCTTTCAAAAGTGTGCCTCTGTCGTCATAGTTAATGAAGAGTTAGCGGCAATAAGTGCTCATGGAATATGTCTATCGCTTACGGAGTGACATTCGCTAGCTCACCCGGTGTAGCGTACATTCATCGAATGGTTCGGCTGCCGGGTTCGTCCGTTGCGGTCTAGGAAGGAGATTTGGGTGATGCGAGCACTTTAATTACTTTAGTACTCACCCAGTGACGGCAGATTGAGGACAGATCGGAGGAAGCCAACAACATAGGGGACCGCATGTTGTGGTTCAGATATTTTACATTCGGAGCATATGTCCGTTGCTCGGGACGCTCCGTTATATTGACAGTCCGAGAGACTGTCTTTAATGCTTCCTCATCCTCACAGCAGGGCACACGACCGCACATTGGCTACGTGACCTCGAGTATCCGATCAGTTTCGACATTCAGTGATTCCATAGCGAATAGGTCGCGCCATCCGGTAGCCAAGGGACACGAGGCCTATACACTCCGTTCGCTCGCATATTGGAAGTATGCACGGGGTAACGATCTCGGAGCTTCCTGCGGCAATGCATCGTAAGACCGCTGCTCCTCAGGCCTCAGTGATGGACGTGCTATCCGAGTTAGCACAGTTGTTTCGCAGCATCCCAGCAATTGACGGTTTCTCGGTCGAATCAGGAATTATCCGACGGCGCTGGGTCGGTGCGGTCCGCGGTTGCATCAAGCTACGGACGACCGAACGCTTTATAGGGTCCGACAGGATGGCGAAAGGGATTCGAAAGATTTCGAGTTTTCCCTTTAGTAGTATCGGAAGATGCCTTTCATATCTTCTGGCATTTCTTCCAGTGATTATTTTTCGGACTTCATTGCTGCGATCTTGGATAAGAGACTTATAGCGTCATTGGACTCGGATTTTTCGATCGGTACAGGGACTTTGTCCCTGACTTACCGACGCAGTCCAATATTGTCATTACAACATGTGTTTTATTTTTCGACGCTATATATTTATATATATATACAAGACGGCTACTAAGCATGATAGTTTAGTTTCTTGTCCGCGTGGCTCATTTCTGCCATTTTATCTTTTTTTACATATAGTTTATTTTGGCAGAGCAGGGCATACCGAGAGTTCATATGCGTCTAGACGGTGTGATTAAAGACTGCATATATTCTTTTTCACCGTTTATGTCTTTTCCAATTTCAATGTTGGGAACGACATTATGTATATTAGACTTAACTTAGACGCTTTATTATACGTAATCCGCCTTACTGAGGCGTTATCATTACGTCTTCAAGAAAAGATTTACGGGATATTATTCTCAATGTAATTTCTTTTGAGGGCAGTAGTTTGTTCACGTATAACTCCGCCCTTCAGTGGCTGATTGGAGTTGGTTAGACGTGATGCAGCCCTAGCTACATCCACGCGTGGATAGTAGGTTAAGAACTCTCTCAGAGTCGCTTCGTTCTCGGAGGAGCTTCTCTTCGACGGCAACTTTCCGGCAATCCATGAATTGCTTGATTTATACATTCTCTTGTCTATCTAGTGTTACAAGAGATTCAGACTGGGGCAAACATTCGGTGGTTGACTCAGAGAGTGCCGCCGCAGTTGCCGGACCCGAGTGTGGCTGTTATGACGGTTGCCAGTCAAACAGATTGGGATATATACTGATCCCTACGGATTCGAAGTGCCAGGGTCTTTGGGTTCCGCAGTCTTTTAGCTATCAGTTAACTTCCGCGGAATAATGTTTTTTTAGGCTTGCTTTATGTCATTGCATGAACATTATTCAGAAACGCATGCCCAAATTCCTGTCCTTTAATTCGACAGTAGTGGCGTATCTCCGGAACCAGGGAGGCACTCTTTCGTTTCCGTTATTCAATTTAATGGAAAGAATCCGTCTGTTGGTTATAGTACACCAAGTTCAGTTTTGGTCCGTCATATTCTGGGTCGTCTGATTGTTTTATCGCACTCCCGTTCTCTTACGGGTCGCTTGTTGCTGTCAGAATGGACTCTCAACAAACAAGTATTCAATCAGATTTGCTATCTATGGGAGCGCCCAATGATGTTTTATTTATGACACAGCTGGCTAATCAATTGCAGACGTATGTGTTGGCTTGTCCAGATCTCTGAGCTAATACTGTTAACGCTCTATTGATCTATAGGACAGAATGATAGGATACGCGTATCCTCCGGCGCTGTTGTTTTTAGCAGGTATTGCTAAGATAAACAACCACAATACATTTCTGTTGATAGCATCTCTATCTTCACAGAGATCATGAGTAATTTACTCTCTTGTCTACTGTGGATCTTAACGTGAAATCTTCCTCTATGTGAGGATCTTTTTTCACTGGGTAAATCGTGTCATCTTTATCACAACCAGCAAGGTCGCAACCTTCATGTATTCCGTTGTGTGGTCCGTATTGCATTGTAAGCACTGTACTGGACGAGCTTTGGACGCGATTTCTTACTATAGGAGATCCTCTTCTTCGCTATTCTATGCGACTAAAGTGGAGGCTCTTCCGTCGTGGTGTAGGGATCATTATGTTCATATGGTTGATCCCTCCATACTACTCATTGCTATTTTTTAGTATACTTGTTTCACAAGATCTACTGCAGCCTGTTGTTATTTAGGTTATAGGTTTATGTTACCTCATACCTATGCACTCTACGATAGTTTACAATTGAGTCTTTTGTCTCTTTATCTAAGTCAGTTAGTAACTTTTTGATAAATAGACTTAGAATCTTTAGATTAAATTCCTATACGGATTTTAACTTCAGGTTCTTATTTAGCTAAGTAATCATTTGAGCCTCTGGAAACAGTAGTTTTCAAATTCTGACCTTTTAGACAGTAATTCTGTTGGTTTCTCTTTTACTGTAGAGTCAGTGAGTTTCATGCACTATCGATGGATGATTTTCACTTTCATAGTTTCGGAATCAATACTTCCGTTACTATTTAGGTTGGATTGTTGCATAAGAGTTAGGCTCCTATTATCCGGAACCTATTATTTTAAGGTCCTTCCGTCTTCGTATGGGCATAGGCCTTTACTCTTTCCGGGTACAGTTTATGTATTTATAAACAGATATCTGTTTATTACAAGGGCGTAAGCTTCTTCTGTCTTTGATGTCTAGTAGAAGGACGTTACGCTCCATTTTATTGTTAATGGATTCTATTAACTAGCGTACTGCTTATGGTATATCATTGGCTTAGCAGTTGTGCTTAAGATTTCGGCTCATGAAGTAAGAGTTCTTCTACTTCTTGGGCTTACATTAATAGTGTTCTATTATAGATTTTTGAAGGCTGCTCATTGCGCTCAGCCATCCATTCATGAATTTTATCTCAGAAATATCGAGTCCATTTCTGGAGGCCTCTATTGTTAGGTCTATTATCTACTGCTCAGAATGTCATTCACTTAACAGTTGCTACTATAGCTAGGTAGGCTGTCTGTTTCGGCAGTGTCTCCGTTCGGCTGCCCTCTTCGCTCTGGGCTATTTGACCCAGGGCAAGAAAAAGGGGGGGGGGGGGAGGGTGTTCCCTTGGGTCACCTGTTTTTACTATGAAAACAAGGGGATACCTCCTCCGGAGTTAGTAATTCTGAGCTGTTATTGGGATGGTTGTTTAGTGAGAAGTTTAAGTTTATAAAATTCATTCAAGTCTTAGTTTTTAAAGTATAGCTTTTGAATATTGCATATGTCAACGGACATGATTATGCAATTCTCACACACTTTTAGGAGTATAAGAGTCTCTATTCTCTAGACTTACTTTATTATTGGCTTACTTTAAAAATTATTAGTATAAGGATTATTGGATATTAATAGAGTACATGGATGTATGAAGCTCAATTTTTGGAAGGTGTTGTATCTTTCTAATTTATCATAAATAAGAAAGATACATGTAAGGCCTATTACTTCTTTTCCCTACAGGGGATGACTCTATTTTATTTTATTGAGCGTATTCCATTTTGCTCTATGTCCTTGGCCCTCCAGCCTTTTTACTATTCAGCTATGTCTGGGTCATTGGTACAGTATAAAAATGTTAAAAAATTTATAGTAATTTATATATTTTTTATACTTACCAATGACCCAGACGGGGATGGCCCTCCCAGGAGTTGGGAACTCTTGCCTCCCCGCTGAGTACATAGCGCTTACCAGGCACTGGTTATTAGAATGATAAATGGCGCCAATTTCGGAACGTCCTTGACACTGCGCATGCGCAGTAGGGGCGAAGTGTGGAGGGCCTCTCAGGACATGTTTTCTTTAGTTTTAGATGCAAATTTTGGGGATTGGGGGGCAAAATTTGTGTTTGGCCCTATATTTTAAGAGTTAGCACCAGCTATGTCTGGGTCATTGGTAAGTATAAAAAATATATAAATTACTATAAATTTTTTAACTTTTCAGAAAGTAAACCATATTTACCAGTAAAACAATACAAATATGGATGTCATTGGAACCGGCTCAATGAGCCGGTTCCAGTGACAGCCATATTTGTACACTTGTACTGACAAAGTGTTGGGATATTTCAGGTCATGTTAGCCTCATACTGGTAAATTTGCTTCCGCTATGTTAGGTAAAGGGTTAAATTGACTCAATTCTTTTCACATGCATCCTAGCAGAGATGCTGTGAGAATCTACATGTATTTTTGATGTTTTTGTTGTGCGAATCTTTGCATGAATTGATTCTTGGATTCTCAGCGCAATATAAGCCCTGCAGGTGCTTGGAGAATAAAGTCAGATAGTTTAGAGTGGCTTGATGTTTTTTTACTGTTTTTTTTCTTCTTACTCCAAACCAGTACTGTACCATTCCAGTCACTGGAAGTGTAAAATAGCCACAAACGCTAATTTACAGCATGTCAACTTAAATTGTACTTGAGCTCACACTTAAAGCAATTTTAAGAAAAAGGTTCATTCTATAAATTCCTAAACAATTTCAAATTTCATTTTTTTCAATTCTTTTTATCAGTTTACACTTCATGTTTTAATTTCAGGTTATGATGATGCCTTGAAAGCTTTAGAACGATTGAATGCAATAAACTTCAAACTTCCAGTGGATCTTGCTGTTCGTCACTTCACTAATATTAGGGATGCATTTTAGTGAAGTTATGTCAGTTGAAATCACCAGTAAGAACCATATCTTCCTCTATTGACACACTGTGAGGGCCAAGCTTTCAAGTCACCAGTCTAATTTGGTAAGAAATTTGGCACTGTTATGGCCTGGAACCAATCTAGCCCTCAAATAGGTCTTCGCTATGTTCAGATTCACATGTCTGGAATATTTCAGATGGTTAGAAAAGTGCACCAATGGTTCGCTTTTCTGACCAACTGATATATTCCAGAGGATTGAATCTGAGTAATTTCATAAAGATTCATTTTCTGTTAATCAAAGCGAGAAATATTGCTCAATTGCAACTTAATTTGATTGACATTTTGATGACATCACAATCAGAAATGAAGACTCATCACAGCCACAGTGTTATGATTGTGCAAGGTAATTCCACAAATTATATTAATATCTTGATGTTTTTGAGGAGAATTAAATACTTATTGATTGGAATATCTATAATTGAGGCAGGAAAGAATACCTGTATATCTTTGTAAGTAAACACACATCACATTACACCAAAACTCGTCTGTTCGCAAATGTTCCCCAGTGTCGGTAATCAAACAGCCCATAACAGTGTCGAATTCCGAACAGACTTAAACTGATGGTCAGAGAACTTGTGTGAGAGCAAAACTTACTGTAGACCTTATAGGAAGTACACTGTTGTACCAAGCATCTTGACGTAGCAGGATACAGTGATGCTGGTTGGAGGAAGTGGAATTTTGTGCAAGATTTGTCCATCTTTTCAAAGATAAATTCTTCAGAATGTTGTTTATTAACAGCTGAGTGAAGGTAAATTTATTCCCAAAGAATATGTCCTGAATTCCTTTTTCATGTCAAAAGAAAAATGTAAAAAATGCTATTGGCACATTTCTGTGATATGGGTTGTTCATAATCTGCAATAATGAAAAATGTAATATTTTTTGGAATATAGTTGATCGTGAAGAGTATCCTTCCTTCTTATCTCCATCCTTTGGAACTCCCCTCCATATTAGCTAAAAAAAAATTCAGAATGTTGGCCTTACAGTGCTTCTGTAGGGTCTCGAAATCATGAATGTACTTGAATTCAAAATTAAATTTTTAAGGCCTTGGAACTACTTACCAGATTTATCTTTTAACAACCCCAGCAGTTGATCTTATGAGCTGAAGAATAATATCAAGAAAATTTAACTTTTACTATTTATCTTACTTTTAATACAAACTGACAACATTAATTCTTGGTAAGCTGTTATGGAGAACTTTCCAAGGATTTCAGTGGTAATTCACTCTAGCAGGCTTTCAAGCAGCCCTTATTTTCCTAATTTTCTTCCTTTTTTTAAGCACCCCTTATTTTCCGTATAAAAGCATTAAAATCCTAAAAAAAGACTTATTTTTTTTAAAAGAAATTTCTACATTTTGAAATATGATTGGAAAATCATTAGGTAGGCGTGTCTCTAAAACTAAAAATAAAATAAAAATGTTAGCCTTACTGCTTATATATACATAACAATGAAATATTTTGTTTCAAATCTAGTCTTAGTATACTTTCAGAAATTCATGTTTCTGCCAGAAGCCAACTCAGTTGTAATAAGCAGATCTATATTCAGCAATTAATGGCAAGCAGGATGACAGAGATTATTTTTTAATGCTTATAATTTTAAAGGTTTATCCCTTATAATTTTAAAGGTTTTATCCCTATTTTTTGGTCCAAATAGCCATATAAATTCCTAAAATAACCCCTAATTTTGGGGGTGAAATATGACCAAAAATGTCCCTTATTTTTCACAAAAAGTTGCTTGAAAGCCTGCTCTCGACAAACTGAAAATATTGGCATTAAAATCTGTAACTGTTAGTGCCTTTGCAAAGCTTCAATTCAATTTGAAATCACCCTGGTGATTTGATTTGATTTGCACTCATTCAGAAATTTTGGAATCGTTGAGATTTCTCAAAATCCTACTAAGAGTCTCTTCTTGAACTCCTCGTCTATCATCAGGTCTCCTGGAATGGAGACTTGATGATAGAAGAAGAGTTCAGGAAGTTCCTATTCTGAAATTGAATTCAAAATCCTTGGCCGCATTTGGTTTGTCCCAAAATTTGTAATTCACAGGGTCCAAGGAAATGGCATCTGGACAAAAACTGACACATCATTCTCTCAGTATTTTTTCTCCTCATGTACAGTGCCCCTTATTAGGGCCCCGCCGAGAGGCGGATGCCCTATAGTGGTCGCTCTGTCCGTGCGTGCGTGCATCCGTCCGTCCATAATCTTTCTCTCTTAATAGATAAGGTTTTGATATTTGACATGTGGGTATATTATCTCAAGACGATGTGTCGCATACCATGGTTGCCATGCTTTGACCTTGAACTTTGACCTCAAGGTCAAATTATTCCAAATTCGTCGTTCTTTTCTGACAAGTTCGTGTCCGGGCTGTAACATTTTTCCCTTAATAGATAGGGTTTTGATATTTGGTATGTGGATAGATTATCTCAAGACAACATTTCGCATACCAAGGTTGCCATGCTTTGACCTTGAACTTTGACCTCAAGGTCAAATTATTCCAAATTCGTCGTTCTTTTCTGACAAGTTCGTGTCCGGGCTGTAACATTTTTCCCTTAATAGATAGGGTTTTGATATTTGGTATGTGGATAGATTATCTCAAGACGACATGTCGCATACCAAGGTTGCCATGCTTTGACCCTGAAGTTTGATCTCAAGGTCAAATTATTCCGAATTCGGGGTTCTTTTCTGACAAGTTCGTGTCCGGGCTGTAACTTTTTTCCCTTAATAGATAGGGTTTTGAGATTTGGTATGTGGGTAGATTATCTCAAGACGATGTGTCGCGTACCACGGTTGCCATGCTTTGACCTTGAAGTTTGACCTCAAGGTCAAATTATTCCGAATTCGGGGTTCTTTTCTGACAAGTTTGTGTCTGGGCTGTAACTTTTTTCCCTTGATAGATAGGGTTTTTGATATTTGGTATGTGGATAGATTATCTCAAGATGACGTGTCGCGTACCAAGGTTGCCATGCTTTGACCTTGAAGTTTGATCTCAAGGTCAAATTATTCCGAATTCGGGGTTCTTTTCTGACAAGTTCGTGTCCGGGCTGTAACTTTTTTCCCTTAATAGATAGGGTTTTGATATTTGGTATGTGGGTAGATTATCTCAAGACGATGTGTCGCATACCACGGTTGCCATGCTTTGACCTTGAAGTTTGACCTCCAGGTCAAATTATTCAGATTTTTTTTTTTTTGCTGACAAGTTCGTGTCCGGGCTGTAACTTTTTTCCCTTACTAGATAGGGTTTTGATATTTGGTATGTGGGTAGATTATCTCAAGACGACATGTCTCGTACCAAGGTTGCCATGCTTTGACCTTGAAGTTTGACCTCATGGTCAAATTATTCAGAATTTGGGTTTTTTTTCTGACAAGTTCGTGTCCGGGATATAATTTAATCAGATTTTACCTATTGCTTGAAATATTTTAGTATTATGGTTCACATCAGTTTATACCTAACATCGGTTAGTTGCTGCGCGGCCCGCAGAGATGGATTCCATCTCCATGATATCTAGTTTAATTGCAGGCTTTGCAAACAAAATAAATTTCTTATTTACATATAATTGTTAGAGAACAGCCATTTACTATAACTTTCCACGGACTTGACCTTCACCTAACAGAAACAGGAGACATTTGCAAAAAACTTCCTTCGGTACCTAAAACCTTTCAATATTTTTGGCCTCACAAACATAGTCTATCACCCCTCAGTAGAATAAGTTCAACAATCTTGTTCTAGTGAGGGGTCACAAGCCACGTTTTAGCAGCAAAAAAAAAAAAAAAAAATTAATTTAATGGTGATTTTTGTGAATCACATTGTCCGTTTATGGCCATTATGTTACATAAAGTTTTAATTGAAATTACTTCACCACTTACATGTATGTTTCTTGAATACTGCACTTTGACCTCTCATTTTTGTTACATATACATCCAATAAATAGTATTTATTTATTCTCTGATAGGGCTATATGCTGTAAATTCTTTTTATATTCCAAAGTATCCTTTGATGCGCATTTATCTACACTTGATTTACTTTGCATTTCATGACATTTTTCTGGCATGGACATTAAAACCCAGTCGTTCTGTTCAGAATTCGACCAGTAAACATAGGGTGATTTGGGACTTGACTACGCATAATGTATTTTTAGTCCCATGGTCTCTTAGTGGACCAATTTCAGATCGTATGGGGTCATGTGGAAGTTGAACAGGGACAAGGTGCAGCCATGCTGTGTATGATTTCTACTACTGACCTGTACCATCCCAAACTCTACGACTATGTAATGTATTTAACCCACCAATGACACCCCACCCCTGTCGGTTTTACTGAAGAATGCTGCTTTATAATGTCCCAGCCACTCTTTCATGCATTAAGGTTTAGAGGTCTTTACCTAACAAATTGGCTGCATCCACCCATGTTATATGCAAATTCATCAGTTGAAAAACCCCTTTTTTCCAGTTTTTCAAAACATTTCAACAAAACCTTTTCATGTTACCCCTCATTGGAATGAGCTTATCCAGTTCATTCCAGAGAGGGATCACATGATATGTTTTTTTTAAATTTGGGAGAAAATTTGAAAAAATAAAATTTAAAATAATAAATTTTAATATTCTGTGCATTGGGAAAAGGGTTAAATACTTTATTTATCTTATTAACCCTTTTCCTAATTAATCGCCCACATCCACCTGGGTAATTTGCAAATTGAGCAGCTAAAAAAATCAGTTTTTAAAAATATTTCAACAAAACCATATTATGTGACCACTCATTGGAACAAGCTCGATGAGCTTGTTCCAATGGGGTCAAATGATATGGTTTTGTTGAAATGTTTTTTGAAATTTTAAAAAATAGTAATTAAAATAATAAATTTTGATATTCTCAGCATTTGGTAAAGGGTTAATCTGCAAACTGGCTTACTGATCAGTTAATATTTCAGTTTCTTTTAGGCCAAATTATCATTCAATACTTTCACGGTTTTATTGTTCCTGCAAATAGTCTTGACAGAATATATTGTCAATTGTATATCTTCAGTTACACTGTTGGTATTTTCAACTCTGCACTCAGATGTATGTTTTCAGGCAACCTGTTATTTAACCCTTTACCCAAGGTAACGGCCACAACAGGCCAGCGCTATTATCAAAAATCGCCAATTAATTTTCATTATTTTTCCATTTTTTTGTCTCAAAAACATAGGTTATGACCCTTCGTTGGAATGAGCTCATTCCAATGACGGGTCATAACCTATGTTTTTCAGACATAAAATGAAAAAAATTAGTTATTCAAGAATTTTGTTTGCAAGTGTCGTCTGCTTTTCATGTTAGGTAAAGGGTTAAGTACAGTCGACAAGGGACAACTCTCTGTAATCTTTCACAAGGTCATGATACTTTGTTGTACTTAGCATCCAGAAAGAATACCATTTCCATGGGGATGTACTTAATAAGTGAACTCAAACAGTCACTTGGTGGTATTTCCCAACCAACTTCTAAGAGGTAGAGTGTGTGACATACTTTCTTCATTTATTGAATGCAAATTTTTGTTGGCAAATCTTGATGATTGATCATTAATTGACTTTCAGTTATATTTACTAAAATCTGCATTGCACTATATATGGTAACTAATCGTGACTTGCATAGGGCAGATTCTGTTGAGATTCTTTGCAGCAAGTAGTCAAAATTCTCTTGTCATCTGTTGTAATCACAGTACTGTAATCTCAGCACACAAAATAACTCAGCATGTAGGCTGGGAGGGTGTTAGATTGACGCCAACCTTATATTAAAGTGCCAACCTTATATATTAGAGCTGGGATGTTTTTTTGGTTTTCTTGTTCAGTTCCGTTTTTGGCATTAAACTGGAAAACCAAACCGCAAGACCCAGCAAAAAATGGACCGAATGTTTTTTCTGTGTTTGTGCATAAGCTGATCAAACTATTTTACTGGGAATGACGTGGACGAGTGGCCCATGTGGACTCTCGTCACTTTGTGTACGTAGTAGCCAAATTTATTTATTTATTGGTGCTTAAGGTCACACACTTATGCACAATGGCTAATCGTGACAGTTTTATGGGCGGAGGAAGCCAGAGTACCCGGAGAGAACCATCGAGCATTGACGAGCAACTGTCAGCTCCTCAACATTCTAACTCTGTTCAAGCTCCGCTGAAGGAGGGTTACAGCGATTGAAGACATGTGTACCATCGACATGCAGTACGCCTTAATACACGGCATCATCGTGCCCCAATGTAGGCAATCGGGATAAAGTGCCTTGCCCAATGACACAATGCAGGTCCCGGATGGGGATTGAATTTGGGACCTCTAGCATAGAAGTCCAACAGTCTATCACTGAGCCACCACACTCCCTTTCAGCCAAATATGTGGTGTTCTCATTGTCACATTTTCTCCCTTATTCATTCATTTAGTGGATGAGTCAAACTTAACATAGATACAGATGAGCTCTATTCATTTGTTACCCCAATTTCTAATTTTTTCTGACTCAATAGGTTTAGCAAGTGATCCCCTAGAACTCCCAACAACTGATCAAAGGGAAGTTAACCCTTTAATAAAAATAACGGCCAAAACCGGCCAGCGCTATTCTCAAAAATCGCCAATTAATTTTCATTATTTTTTCATTTTTTGTCTCAAAAACATAGGTTATGACCCCTCGTTGGAACGAGCTCGCCGAGCTCGTTCCAACAAGGGGTCATAACCTATGTTTTTGAGACAAAAAATGAGTTATTCAGGAATTTTTGTTGCAAGTGTCGTCTGCTTTTCGTGTTAGGTAAAGGGTTACGCTGAACCCAGTGGAGATACTGACCGACAGGGCTTTATATGGTGGGTGTTGTCATTAAAACTACTGCACTTTTTTCCATCTGATGGTGCCTGAAGTTCTGTTTACTTTATCACATGCCTGTTCTATGAAATCTCCATCTACAGCAACACCAAACCATGCAAAAAATAGAAATCCGTTCCGCACATATGTACAGAACGGAAATCGTTGACGGACTACTTTTTATAAAGAAACAAAATTTTAATGGAATTTTCTACAAATCATGCACCACAATTACAATTTGAATTGCTAGCGATAGCTAAAAATTAATTCCTGAGTTCCAGTTTGTTCTATATGCCAGTAGGCACATAGAATATATTGGAACTCAGGGGACGAAATAATAACAGGTTGCCCTCTCAAATTTGGTTGGCGATAAAATGTGTTCTTGTTGATAGTCGTCAAATGAATTGCTGAGTGTCCTTTTAATAATTGCTTTAAAAGATGTGAAGGCATGTAATAAACACAGAACAAAACGTGTGTGAATGGATTAATTGATATAGCATGAGTGTCAGCGTGGAAGGATAGACTAAGAGGTTGCTCTCGTGCCATATTGATTAACCCATTCACACACCTGTTGTTCTGTGTACAGTTAAAACTAGAAGTCCTGTTGTGAAATTTGTACAAATAGCACGTCGATATGTGCGTTAATCTACGCTTTATGCCGTTATGACCATAGTAAGGCTATCAAATTCTGTACATATGGCCTGTGCACAAGCAATGTTCCAGCCAATGGACCTCCGGGTAACCCGGAGGTCCATTGGCAGAAACATTGCTTGTGTTTGTTATGAGTAACCAGGAGAACATGCCGTGTTTTGGATGCCATTCGATATGGGAATTGCCCGCAATTCCTATGCGTAATTAAGCCTAGAAAAGCGCACAGTTCGTGACAGGACTTCTAGTTTTAACTGTATATATGTTCATCACACATTGAAAAACCGAATCGAAACTGAGATTATTAGCTGAAAGTGAATCTGAAAAATCAAAACCGCTCAGCTCTATTATATACCCCTCCTGCCTGAGATCCCTGACACTAGTTTTTATTCTCTGAACCTTATGTTTCTTGGGTTATTTTGTTTTTGTTATGCCTTGATTTCTTGGATCTTAGAAAAGTACTGTGTTTGCTTCAATTGATATGAAAAGTGAAAAAGTTTCCTGCAGTGACCCTGGACCTTCACCTATGTGGGATAACACAGCACAATGTAAAATGAAGTTTCCTCATGGGATCAATGGGAAGTGAAGCAGTGCTTGTTTACTGTGGTAAACAAGCTTTGTTTTACTGGTAAAATATGACCAGTCACCAGTGCTTGGGGTGGATGTCCTCTAAAATTGGCAACATGAGTTTTAACATTTGACTAAACTTTACTTTATCTCCATGTTGTGGTCACAGTTGGCCATTGTGCAGAAATATGTGACCTTAAACATAAATAAATAGTGAAATAAATAAATAAAATAAATAGTTGAGGAGAAAGATATTTTTCTGCTGCTATTGGAATAGCAGAAGAAAAATATTTTGTACTCAACCTGCCCCCTCACCCACAAACTTCATTTAGCCTGTCAATGCCATTGTACAGGCCTGAAAATAAGCAGTCTGACATTTGCAGAATGAGCTACCCAGAGGGTGAATTTGATGATGCTATCCCATACAGTGGGCCAATGTATCCTTTGGGTACCTCTTTCTGTTTACTCTTGAGACCCTGATTCAGATTATTGAGGTTCACAGAGGGTGAATTTAGTGATGCTACCCTGCTATGCAGGGTAGCATCACTAAATTCACCCTCTGGGGACCTCATTTTGCAGATGTCAGTCTGCTTATTTTCTGGCTTGCCATTGTATTAGCTGATAAGTATCTGCTTTCATGCAAATTAATTTATTTTTGTCAGTAAGGTGCCTAGTGCCTGCCTTGTCTTACACCATATATATATATCTAGTCATAGAATAGAGATTTATTATATTTCATTGATTATCATTATGTTAAAGTTGTTATGTTTTTGTGAAGTATAAGTTTGTTCCGAATGTATATAGATTATGTACATATATTTATTTCAAATATGAATTTATGAAATGGTGCAGGGAATATTTCTGTCTGGCAGGAGAGGTCATAAAAGATAATTTTGTTTCTCCGGAACCTTCCTTGTCATTAATCTTATGCCTCACCAAAAATTATTTTTCATCAAATTTATTTTTATTTGGTCACCATTTTTTGTGACTCCTGTCGATATATGTATGGTAGTATTGTGCATCTGTACTGATTAAATAAATTTTTTGTAACCTTTGAAGGGTAAAATATATTATATATTATTTGCTGTTAAGTAACATTAATGAATTCCTTGAGAGTGAAAATTTCAAATTTCTGACACAATTTGAACAGTTTTCTGTATAGTTTGATAGATTTGGGGGGAAAAAGAGATAAAAAAAACATTCCCTCTTGAAAGGAGAAAATTCTAGCAAAACTGAGAAGCCAGAATGTTTTATAGGTCTTGTGCCAAGAAAGTTAAATTATTAAATGAGGTTTTCCTCATTAAAACATAACCTGATTGTTTGAAAGCAGAGCAAGGTCAATTTTTAAATTCATTACTTTTTTTTTTTTAAAACTGGTTACCCTCAGAAGAAATTAAAGTTAAAGCTTATTCCAAGGAAGAGCGCCAAGAAATATGTTTGGAGGGCTAAATATTTTTAAAAATTTTTTAAATTTGTTTTCTTTTTTTCATCCATTGAGTATGTGAGTACTAAAAATACTACTAAGATACCATAGGCATCCTCAAAGGAGGGCAAGAATGGGACAAAAGGGTGCACCTGCCACAATTGCATATTTTCTAGATCAAACAAGGGTGCCAGAAGCATGTGATGGCAAGCGGGGCAGGGGCATAAAAAAATGCACTCAAGTCTGGGGATGAGGGAAGACCGGGAGTTAACGGCATATAATAAATCGTAATGAGACACTCAATAGTAATGACATTATATATCACCTCTTGAGGGGAACGAGGTGCTAAAGCCTGCCCCACCCCATGCTTCCAGCTCTCTTTGTATCAAACAACTTATTTGGTCATTGTTTTTCTAGCATGTTGCTTTAAGTCAGGATATAACTGGTTGAGTGCTAAATTATTATTCAAAGGTGATTTGAAACATGAGTATTTTTTTTACAAAGATGCCATGCAAGCAGCAAGGGAAGTCTTAGTTTAGCAAGAGTTTGTTCATGAACAATTGTTTTGTTGCAGGTTATTAGAGAGTGCCTGTTGGCACTCTCCAATAAATTTAATTTAACAAAAATTTATATAAGTATTTATTTTCTACTGCTAAGAAAATTACAAGCCCATGTAAACAGTGTAAAGGCACTAAACTTTCAATAGAGCCATAATAGTGGCTTCTAGCACTCGACTTGTTAACTCTTTACCCAACGAATCGGCCGCATCTGCCCGCGTAATATGCAAATTCAGCAGTTGAAAAAATATTATTTTTCACAAGATTTCAACAAAACCATATCATGTGACCCCTCCAACGAGGGGTCACATAATATGGTTTTGTTGACATTTTTTGAAAAATTTGAAAAATGATATTTAAAATAATAAATTTTGATATCGTCTGCGTTGGGTAAAGGGTTAAGCAATCTGATCCTAAGTAATAAAATAACATTATCTTTTGTGGAAAATTAACCCTCTGCACACTGATGTAAGAGACAGAAATTTCAAGCAGGAAATCTTTCACATAATGCAATTAGTAAGTTAACCAATTCAGACTTGTTTGACTGAGTTCAGTGTGCTCTGTCAAGCTTGATGGAATTGGTTAAATTCCTAGTTGCTTTATGGGAAATATTTACAGGTTCAAATTTTGATATTTTGTCATCAGTGTGCAGAGGGTTATTAATGATACTTGGTCCTGTTGTTAACTGGTAGAGTGCTAAATTTGATGTCCTTAAAATTTCTTTGTGCATCTTTGCCTTGTTACAGTTTATGGGAGAGTGCCGACTGTAAATTTTAAGAAGGCAAATCGCACCCGATAAAATAATATCACTTCAAAGATAATATGAAGCACATCCACAGAATATGAAGCCTTTAAGTTGCGGTACCAGCACTGCAGAATAAAGCCCAAATATGGGCAACCAGCACTCTACCAGTTAGCAGATCAGTTTGTTTAGCATACACCATACTTCATTTCTGTCAACACAAGGAGACCACACCGGAACCCTGGGAAGTGAAGCAGTGTTGTGTACTGAAGTAATTAAGTTCTACTTTACTGTTAAAATAGTACGTGGTAATCAGTGCTTGGGGTGAAGGTTCTCTAAAGTTGGTAAAAACAGCATTGGTATAAACGATTGGCTAAACTTGAATTCATACCTATGTTGTGGTTATGCTACAACCATAGATGCTAAAAGTGACCTTAAACTCCAGTAAATAAATAACAAAAGGAGACTAAAAATAGCTCACCTAGATTTATCAAAAAGCACTGTCAGGGTGGCTAAAATTGCCACTGCATACATTCCAGCTTTGAAAAGTTCATGTTATCTATTTCACACAAATGTGTTAGAAATATGTAATAATGTAATATTGAGAAGTTTACTGAATAAAGTCTCTCGATGCAGGGCGATGGAAGGAACTCGAATGATAATTGCACAGTAGTACAGCATCCAATACTGAGCTCACATACAGTTAAAACTGAAAGTCCTGTCATGAACTGTACGCTTATCTAGGCTTAATTGCGCGTAGGAATTGCGTGCAATTGCCATATCGAATGGCATCCAAAGCACGGCAGGTTCTCCTGGTTACTCATAGCAAACACAGGCAATGTTTCTGCCAATGGACCTCCGGGTTACCCGGAGGTCCATTGGCTGAAACATTCCTTGTGCACAGGCTATATGTACAGAATTTGATGGCTTTACTATGGTCATAACACATAGATTAACGCATAAATCTCTGTGCTATATGTGTGCATTTCGTGACAGGACTTCTAGTTTTAACTGTAGGCATAGCCACAGAATTGATATTAATGACTGGAACAAAACATTGAATCCTGTTCAGGACAGCAATAAGGCATAAAAAAGTTAAAAATCTCTTTCTAGTAATTTTGTGGATACTTCTGCAAGATTATCCTTAATACTAGAAGAAGGGGGCGGTGGTGGTGGCATCGCGATAACCGGTTTTCGTAAGATCACCGAAGTTAAGCAACGTCGAGTGCTGTTAGTAGTTGGATGGGTGACCATTTCGGCGACTGATTCGCACTCCCACGTTGTGTCCTTGGGCAAGGCACTTAACCCCGATTGCTTGTATGGGGGCACGATGACGCTGTGTACTAAGGTGTACTGCATGTCGATGGTGCGCATGTCTTCAGCCAATCTAACCCTGCCTCTGCCACGGTGCGGAGTTCAGAGTTACGATGTTGGAGAGCTGGCAGCTGCTCGGTGGTTCTCTCCGAGTACTCCAGCTTCCTCCACCCATAAAACTGTCTCCGACATGATATGACCCTGGCTGTTAATGTGTCGTTAAACCCTAATAAAAAAAAAAAAAAAAAACTGCTAGAAGAGTGGATTATTAAAACACAGCTTTTTCAGTTGATATTCCACATTTTGGGAAGAATTATAGGAAGTGTTAGCAACTGTCCAGCTTATGGACCACTGAAAGGTTCCAAGGGCTCTTTTCTTAACTGGTTGGGTTTTAATTATTTTTGAAACACGAGTATTTTTTTCAGAGATGCCACGCAACCAACAAGGGATGCCTTAGTTTAGCAAGATCTTGTTCATAAACAATTGTTTTGTCCCAATTGTTTGGAGAGTGACAGTTGGCACTCACCAATAAATTGTAACAAAAAAAATTTATATAAACATTTATTTTCTGCAGCCAAGAAAACAACAAGCCAATGATAACAGTGTAAAGTCAGTATAGTGGTTTTCAGCACTTTTCAAAGGAGCCATAACACTGGCTTCTAGCACTCAACCAGATAAAAATCACAAATATTTAATGGTTTGAAACCCAGGCTTGCAGTGGGAATAGAAGTTGCCATAAATAAACAATTCTCAACAAAATGAAAAATTTCTCGTAGGGTTTCAACTTCCCAATGCTTAGCAATCACCGATCACTTTTTAAAGAGAAAATTCTGATGTCTGTGAAATATTAATAGATCGACAAAGTGCACATTTTTCATTGTAATGCAAATTAAATATTTGACATATTTTAGCTATTGACAAAAAACAAGTGCCAAAATTGGAAAACTGATACAGTGTTATTAGTTTCCATGCCAGGTAAACACCATTATGTTTAACCCTTTACCTAACGAATCGCCCACATCCACCCGCATAATATGCAAATTCAGCAGTTCAAAAAATTAAATTTTTCAAAATATTTCAACAAAACCATATCATGTGAACCCTCATTGGAACAAGCTCATTGAGCTCATTCCAATGAGGGGTCACATGATATGGTTTTGTTGAAATTGTTTGAAAAATTTAAAAAAATGATATTTAAAATAATAAATTTTGATATCGTCTGCGTTGGATAAAGGGTTAATGAGATGAAATCTGTTACACTGTGACTTTAGTCACAGCATAACAGCTTTCATTTCATCAGTATGTCATGGATTTGGAGGAGTTGACTTGGGTGGGTGGAGGGGGAGGGGCAGTGTTGGAGTGGCAAAGTTTTTTGCTACCGTCTCAAGAATCAAGTTTTTATAGAGATAAGTAGTCTGCCCTTCCCTGTGAACACTTGCGGTTTCCTTTGCTACCGTATGGCCGCTCTGGACTGGTTACTTTCCACGAGTGGGCAATATTTCCATGGATGTAGTAATATTAGATTCCAAACACTAATTATAAGAATTATCAAAAATTTAAATAATGAAGCAAGGATACAACATGGTGCTTTATTAATTAAAATTTTGCTGATGAGGATTTTTATTACCTGGTAAATGCGTGAGTGGATATCACTGCCCACACGTGAATTATGACTATTCCATGGCAACTCTCCTGTATATATTGTTTATGATGCAAGGAATGTATGTGCATATGAATGGTAATATTTTGTTTGAATGTATCGGATATATTATCTCATTATTTGATAATATATTGTATTATAATTTACTGTACACATATTTATAACCAACCCATGTCATTTGTTGTAGCTCAATGTTATTATTGATAATTCTATTTTAGAAATCCTTTACTTTTTTTTGTTCTCTTCTAGCATTCCATGTTTTTTTGACATTCCGCATAATCTTGTATTAATATATTTCTCTGTTTTGCATAAACATGCTTCAACTTATAAATGCTCAATTATTAATTAGTTTAAGTCTCATTTGATTAATCACTTAAGTCACATTTCCTTCTTAACCCTTTACCCAATGAATCAGCCGCATCCGCCGCGTAATATGCAAAATCAGTAGTTGAAAAAATATTATTTTAAAAAAAAATTCAACAAAATCATATCATGTGACCCCTCTTTGGAACGAGCTCGTTGAGCTCATTCCAATAAGGGGGTCACATGATATGGTTTTGTTGAACTTTTTTGAAAATTTGAAAAAATGATATTTAAAATAATAAATTTTGATATCGTCTGCATTGGGTAAAGGGTTAACAGGTAGAGTGCTGGAAACCACTGTCAGGGCTTCGAAGAAAAGTATGGGTGCCATGTTAAGTTTATATATTGTATGTTCATGCTTCATAGCCAACCAAAAGAAAATGTTATTTCATCTTTAGATATTTGTTGTATTAAACATCAGTGGAGAGTGCTTTCGAGTACCCTCCAATAATCTTTAATAACAAAAAATTCAGGAAACAACTTATTACTACCAAAAATAATTCAGCTCTCAACCAGTTAACTGGTAGATTGCTAAATTATTTTTTGGCATCAAAAATTGTTCACGTGTCTTTGCCTTGTTAGGCCTGCGACCGGAAAAGTCGAAGGGGTATCTAGTGGAGACCTCTGTCTATTCGTCCCTCCATCTGTCTGTACTAACATTTTACCTTGTAGCTCAGCCACGATTTGAATGATATTTGGTGTTGTGATAGAGCATCATGGGGGAACGATGACTGTGTAGCGAGAGTTTCTTCAACACATTTTTTCCAGAATTATGGCCATTTTTCATCTTTCAACATAAAACATTTTTTTATGGTCGGGAGCATTAGCAGCGCTTTGCGATGCAGTCTTCTTGTTACTATTTATGGGAGAGTGCTTGTGGGAACTCTCCCATAAACTGTAACAAGGCAAATCCTAATAGATTAAATAATATCATCTCAAATAATATGCAGCACAGCCACTGAATTTGAAGCCTTCAAGTTGCAGTACCTGCACTTGAGAATAAATCCCACATATGGGCTTCCAGCACTCTACCAGTTAACCCTCTACCCAACGCAGATGCTTTCAAAATTTATTATTTTAAATATTTTTAAAATTTTTAAAAAAATGTCAACAAAACCATATCATGTGACCCCTCTTTGGAACGAGCTTGTCGAGCTCATTCCAAAGAGAGGTCACATGATATGGTTTTGTTGAAATTTTTCGAAAAATAATATTTCTTCAGCTGCTGAATTTGCATATTACATGGGCGGATGCGGGCGATTCGTTGGGTAAAGGGTTAATGCTGTTCCAGGTTGACCCACTGTGAGCGTTGCAAAAATGTCATGATAATTACCCCTCACAGTTTTCTATTTTAGACAGAGTTTTCGTTGGCAATAAAATGTTTGTTTCCTTTTTATGGAGCTTTGGTGGAAAAGTCTAGTGCTGAAATGCCTGACCGTATATCCGGTTATAAACTGGTCACCAACAAAGCTGGTTGAAAAAGCTGTCAGCAGAATAACCGCAATGTTAATATTGTATATTATCTATAGCATCAAAAGCCTATTTATTCCCCTGAATGCGAATGTTGCTGTGGTAATCAATCAAGGTCGCAACGGTCAAAACACATGCCGAGCATGAAAATATTATATAGACTATTATATGACTATTGTTCCAAGTTTTGTGTTATACTACATGCCACTTTCATCTTCACGTTTCGCTACTGTGCATGTATCAAATATGTTGCATGCATTCTAAGAAAACAACCTTGAGTCATGATCCTACTTTCATTTTCTGTTTTATTGTACAGTCTTCTGTTGACATGGCCATGAGATATCTATTACACCCATTGTAAGAATCACACTTTTGTTCTCATTTAATCGTCCAGTTCAAAGCTGACAAAACCATGATGATACCACATTAAGCAGTATCTGAAGTTTGTTACTGTACTGTAATGATAGCATTTACATTCTTTACAACTTGAGTTAATTATTAACAAAAAATATTGAGGGTCTGGGTGAAAACTGAGTGAGGGGAAAGGGTCCCTTAAAGGGATCTCCTGCCCCTATAGCAGAATCCCTGATTTAGCTGTCTATAATTTGAGCTTCATTTGAAACAGTCACAAATATTGATTTTTATACACCCGCCAGTATTAGTATTCTGCATTTCTGTCAGTCTGTCCATCCATCCCAAAGTTGTATCATACACTACACTTAACACCTTTCAAGACAGCCATCTGAAATTCTGTACAATGCAAAACTACATGCAGCCCATTACTATGGGAGAAGGTCAGACAACTCTGTATGCTTTTGTCAGAGTTATTGCCCTTTATCAACTGAGAAAATTTCCTGTTTTTTTCAACAATGTGGAGGTTTGAAACATTAGGATCTGGTTATACATGCCATGACGATATGTAACATCTATTAACCCTTTGAACCCTAGTGGTATCTTCCATGTCAGTTCAATAGCAGCAAAGTTAATAGTCCATATTCATTATTTGGGGGCTGACCAATCAATATTTTCAGGGCAGCATGTTGAAAATATTGATTGGTCTACTCCACATATTTGCTTTGAAGCCTTCGTACTTAATGAAGTTATGATGTATCATGTTCCTTGGCCAGAAAAGCAGCCTCTAGGGTTCAAAGGGTTAAGTTTGCAGAAAAAATATTTTTTCACAAAATTATTGTTCTTTATTGACTTAGAAAATTCCCAGTGTTTTTTAATTTAGGTTACCAGACATGTTAACCTTCCAAAAATTTTTTCAGGGAGATTGAAGAAAATTTT
Organism: Pictodentalium vernedei; assembly: GCA_031216915.1. Taxonomy (NCBI): domain Eukaryota; kingdom Metazoa; phylum Mollusca; class Scaphopoda; order Dentaliida; family Dentaliidae; genus Pictodentalium; species Pictodentalium vernedei. The sequence continues at coordinate 113,790,211 of CM062289.1, read as the reverse complement.
CAGGGAGATGACATGACTTTCAGGGAGATTTTTTTTTGCGCGTAGAAGCCACGTGTGGATCAATTTTAAATACAAATTAATACCAAATACCCCCCCCCCACCCCCACACACACAGACATAACAGGAAGCAGTCCAACAACAATACATCAAAGGAACATACGCCAACGTTCTACTAACCGGTGGTGAGTGACCCAGACCTGTTAACCTCTCGAGGTGACTGTCAGTGAGATTTTGATGAGCTCCCAGTGAGACTCGGATGCTTGTCAGTGAGATTTTTGCACATGGGCAGCACATCAATAATTTCCATGTTACCACCCCCCCCCCCCCCCCCCCCCACACACACACACACACGTACATTAAACATTCCACCCTAATGTTTTTTATTTGAACAATTTGTCCTTTCAAAAGCCAAAACATAGAAATATAGAGAAAAACAGAAATCAAAAATATGGATGTGGTCATGTGCCAATATCTGAGTTGTTCCAATGACATCCATATTTCAATGGTTTTATGTACAAAATGTTTGGAGATATTTTCGACCTTTTCAGCACTATATCAGTTTTGACGCTGTGTTGAAAGTTTTGGATCTATTTGGGAAATTATGGGTACTTGCGGCGACCTGCGGTAACCTGCGGCGATCTGTGGTGTTTAGGCACACCCCGAGCCCGGTTGTTGTGGTAATTCGATCTGCCAAAGCCCAGTGCCCCACCTAACCACACCGGGTACTCACTGGAAGTAGTTGGTCATTTACGAAGGGGATTTGAAATGGGGTGATCATTTTTCAGTGAAACATGAACATTATGCCACAGCCAGCCCAGGACGAAACATCTCGGGGATATTTAATTTATTTTGTTGTCCATTTATCACAACGAATGAAAAAACGTCCAAGTGCCATAAATTAGCAACTTTTTAAAGATTTTTTTCACCAAAAACATAATTTTTTTCACAGCCTGCTTTAGAAAATTGCGAATCGGAAATTTTTCCCAATATATTGAAAATTACGGCAACTCATATGTTTGAGCCGTTTGTCTGCAAAATTGGCTATAATTATCTGAAGTGAAAGTGAAATCCAAAATGCACAATAATAAATTTGTGCGTATTTTTGCACATGTTCAATTGGACAAAATTTATGCGTATGGAACTTATTTTTCGATTTGACTGCTACCTGTATACAAGCAAAGGTGTGCCTTTAATATATAATCTATTTCAGCAATTATCCTGCATCTCAAATTCATTTAATCCGCCTGTCAAACGTGTTGCAAATAATCACAACACGGCCATTGACAGAAATGAGATTGGTCACCAGTTCTTACCTAAGTGGTGACGTTTCACACAAACTTAATGACCTTGCCATTGAGAGTAGAGCACATGCTTTTGTATTTGTAAACAAAAGCTGGTGGATTCAGTTTTTGTCTGGTATGTCGACTTTCTGGGAGATTTTGGCCCAAATTGACTCCCGGGCGGGAGGGGATAGCTAATTCCGGGAGAATCCCGGGCATTCCGGGAGAGTTAACATGTCTGGGTTACCTTCATGGTGTAATCAACTCCTACAGTTTCTAATGTAGAGAGTTGAAACTTTAGGGTATGGTTACACATGCCCTGCAGATGTACAACATATATAAAGTATGCGTAAAAATAGTTTTTCACAAAATTATCAAATCAAATCGCTCTTACATTTGGTAAAGAGGTGGGGTACCTTTTTGTGTCACCCTATGGTGACACTTAATAGTTTTTATTATAATGGTCTGCAATCTGTCGCATGTCCGTCATTTGTCATCCTTCAACATACACACAGGACTAAGTGTTTCATTTCTGTAATGCTATCCATGGTATTGTAGCTGGGGGAATATGCCGCCCTCAGCATTGCTCTAGTATACTTGGGTTGTGGTCATTATTTAGCCGCAGCTGCTGAAAGTATCCTTAACTCTTAACCCACTGAATATTTTACAGCTATTTTCCATCAGATCTAGTCATGGCTGCTGTAGAGCATATATATATAAATAGTAAATCAAAAATTGGTAACTGTCATATCACACTCTACATGAAAATGTACAAGCACTAATGCTGTGTGAGGGTGTTGTGGCATTGCAGTAACCGGTTCTCGTCGGATCATTGAAGTTAAGCAACGTCGAGCCCGGTTAGTCCTCTGATGGGTGACCGTCTGAGTGATTGATTTGGACTCCCGCGTTGTATCCTTGGGCAAGGCACTTAACCCCGATTGTCCACATGGCGGCACGATGATGCCATGTACTTAGGCGTACTGCATGTCGATGGTGTGCATGTCTTCAACCAGTCTAACCCTGCCTGTGCTACAGTGCGGAGTTATGATGTTGGGGAACTGGCAGCTGCTTGTCGTTGCTCGGTGGTTCTCGCCGGGTACTCTGATAACCTCCACCCATTAAACTGCCATGGTCATGATTAGCTATTGTGCATAAGTATGTGACCTTAAACACCAATAAATAATAATAAACTAATGCTGTGCAATGTGGAGGGCTAGTCGCATAATTGAGATGATCTTATTTCTAAACAGAAAGAAAAAAGTTACTAAACCTGTACTTCACAGAGTTAGTTTGGAAAGCACATGACACATACACTGGCTGACCACAGGCGTTACAGAGGATTAGTTGATAGGCTGCAGTATCATACACTACATGAAAATATTCACTAAAGAAGGCTGTAAAAGTTCAGTGTTGGTTACATCGGGTGCAAGATTCAAGCAACAAATGGAAATACTTATACCAGGTTGTGGGAATTTTTTTATCTGGTTGAGGGCTACTTTATTTTTGGTGGTCTGAATTTGTTCATCAAAATTTGTTTTATTACAAATTATCGAAGATAATTTGTGATAAAACAAATTTATATAAATAAAATTTTATTTGCATTTGACTGAATATGAAACATGAGCAAGGAAAATGTTGGCTTTTGCTCTCCTACCCTCATTTTTTTTAAAGCCCTGATAGTCGTGGCTTCTAGCACTTGACCAGTTAAAGTGAATTCCAAAAATTAAAACATATTTTATTTTTAATTAAAAGCTTGTTAAACAATTACAGGTAAATAAGTGCTCAAATGGGGGCCCAGGGGGGGGGGGGGGGGGTGGGGGGGGGTAATTGCATAAAGTCATGTGCCTTTCTTTGAATTCAAAACTACAGGTCTGATAAAACAATAAATCATAATCCAAATTATTAAGGAGAGGGTTTGTTGGAACTGTTACCAGTACCTAACAGATCTTACAGCAAAGAATAAACAAAATCTCATTCCCAGTGGCAAAATTACCATTATTTTTTTCAAGACATAGCTGATGACATCTCACTGGTATAAGATCACTATGTTCTGTCCAATTTACAGTAAAAAAAAAGTCACCTTTATGAAAATTCAACATTTATAAGATTTCTTTACACTTATAGTTAAGCAGTACAGGGGGCCAATACTATAAAACTTTTACAATTGTATTTTCTAGTTGTGGCTTTAAGTGGGCTGAAATGAACCTTTAGCATTTTCAAGATCTCATGAAATGTTAATGGTTCATTTTAGTCCATTATATTAATAGGTAGAAAATACAATTCTAGAAAATACAATTTCAAAAGTTTTATAGTATTGGCTCCGAGTTGATTTGACAGGACTACAATTTTAAAACATGATATTTAGGGCTTAACCCCTTTCAAACCTTAATGCTAATGGGCTGGAAGGTTAAATTACCACTGTTTCTTCTGTCATTTAGGTGTTGATTTTGTTGCCTACATACAAATTGCCAACTTTTTATACCCCTGTTCTCAAAGAGAATAGGGGGTATTCTCATTTACATGTGTCCATCTGTGCATCCATCCATCTGCAGCGATTTCTCAGCTGTGAGTGGGTGGATTTGAATGAAATTTGGTATGAGGGATCCCAGAGACGAGTCGCTCTTACACATGTTATAAAAAACTTTCACCAGAGTTATGTCCTTACCTTACTTATGCCTCATCCTTCATGCAAATATTTATGTGTAACAGGTTGAAAAAGTTGGAAAATGCCTTGAGGTGTTTTTTGCTTTGAGAAGTTAATTTTTCCATTTTTTAAAAACATTCCACTGTTTAGTTTTCATTTTTATGGTATCTGTCTTTGGGGTATTTGTTATTTCTTTGTTTATTCTCAATTTCAGTTAATTTTCCTTATTTACTGTACTGATATTATATCAAGCGCATTGATTTATTTTTATTTATGATAGCATCTCAAAAAAAGGATCTGAATAAAGTATAATTCTGTTATTATTTGTTAATTATTTTTGTTAATTGATATATATCACCCTGTGAGAACATGAAAGAGTAGAGCAGTACTTGTTTGCTGTGGTACAAGACCTCTCTCCTTTGCTGTTATAATAGAACCCTGTTACTGAGACATGGATGACAAATTTTAGTCATTGCTAGAGATTTGCAAGAAAGTTAACTCCCCTTAATTTTCTAAAGTTGTCATTAAATATCACACTAAGGGTATTGGGTGGGGTGGGGGGGGGGGGGTCTGGAAAATTTGCAGACACAAGGTGTAATTTTTTATGTTTACATTTGGTGGACCCACCCACCCACGCATGCATATTGTTTCGATCACGTTTTTGACCCCCTCCCCCCCCCCCCCCATGCCTTTGAAAACTGCGAAACATGACGTTGTATATTCCGTCTAATGTGGAGGGATTTCATTGTAACTTGGTAGGATGACTCCTTATGATGTCTAGATGAGAATTTCCCCATTTGGGCATGATCTGCCAACCATGACGACTGCCCGAGCCCAAAACCCGAAAACCTTTAGCACAGTGTACAGGTTATATTTATTGAGGAATTTCATTGTAACTTGGTAGGTTGACTTCATACAATGTCTAGATGACAAAGTCCCCTTTTGGACGTGATTGGGCAACTGTGACGGCTACAGGGGCCCGAAGCCCGAAAACCTTTAGCACAGTCCAGAGGTCATATTAATGAAGAAATTTCATTGTAACTTGGTAAGATGACTCCAAATAATGTCTAGATGAGAACGTCCCATTTTGATCGCGATCATGCAGCCTTGAAGGGTGCCCGAGCCCAAAAACCTTTAGCATAGGCAAAAGGTCATATTTATGGAAGGATTTCATTGTAGCCTATTAGGTTGACTCCATATAATGCCTAGATGATGACATCCCCTTTTGGTCGTGATTGGTCAGTTGTGATGGCTACAAGTGCCCGAAAACCGTGAGCACAGTCTACAGGTCATATTTATGAAGGGATTTCATTGTAACTTCGTTGGATCACTCCAGATGAGATTGTCCCCTTTGGTTGCGATCATTCAACCTTGATGGCTGCCCGAGCCTGAAGCCCGAAAACCTTAAGCACAGTCTACAGGTCATATGAAGGGATTTCATTGTAACTGGTAGGTTGACTTCATATAATGTCTAGATGAGAACGTCCCCTTTTGGACATGATTGGGCAACTTTGACGGCTAAAGGTGCCCGAAGCCCGAAAACCTTTAGCACAGTCTACAGGTCATATTTTTGAAGAGATTTCATTGTAACTTGGTAGGATGACTCCAAATAATGTCTAGATGAGAACGTCCCTTTTTGGTCATGATCATTCAGCCGTGACGGGTGCCAGAGCCCAAAAACCTTTAGCATAGTCAAAAGGTTATATTTATAGAAGGATTTCATTGTAACCTGTTAGGTTGACTCCATATAATGCCTAGATGATGACATCCCCTTTTCGTCGTGATCGGTCAACTGTGATGGCTACAGATGCCCGAAAACCTTGAGCACAGTCTACAGGTCATATTTATGAAGGGATTTCATTGTAACTTCGCAGGATCACTCCAGATGATGCCCAGATGAGATTGTCCCCTTTGGTTGCGATCATTCAACCATGATGACTGCCCGAAGCCCGAAAACCTTTAGCACAGTCTGCAGGTCATATTTATGAAGGGATTTCATTGTAACTTGGTAGGTTGACTTCATATAATGTCTAGATGAGAACATCCCCTTTTGGACACGATTGGGCAACTGTGACGGCTTAAGGGGCCCAAATCCCGAAAACCTTTAGAAGAGTCTACAAGTCATAATTATGAAGGGATTTCATTGTAGCTTAGTAGGATGACTCCAAATAGTGTTCAGATGAGAACGGCCCCTTTTGGTCACGATCATTCAGCTTTGATGACTGCCCGAGCCCAAAAACCTTTAGCATGTCTGTAGGTCGTATTTATGGAAGGATTTCATTTTAACTTGTTAGGTTGACTCCATATAATGCCTAGATGATGACATCCCCTTTTGGTCGTGGTTGTCAACTGTGATGCTATAGGTGTCTGAAGCCCGAAAATCTTGAGCACAGTCTACAGGTCATATTTATGAAGGGATTTCATTGTAACTTTATAGGATCACTCCAGATGATGTCCAGATGAGAATGTCCCCTTTTGGTTGCGATCATTCAACCATGATGGCTGCACAAGCCTAAAGCCCGAAAACCTTTAGCACAGTCTTCAGATCATATTTATGAAGGGATTTCATTGTAACTTGGTAGGTTGACTTCATGTAATGTCTAGATGAGAACAGCCCCATTTTGGACACCATTAGGCAACTGTGTTGGCTACAGGGGCCCAAAGCCCGAAAATCTTTAGCACAGTCTTCAGGTGATATTTATGAAGGGATTTCATTGTACCTTGGTAAGATGACTCTAAATAATGTCTAGATGAGAACGTCCCCTTTTGGTCATGATCATTCAGCCTTGGTGGCAGCCCGAACCCAAAACCCCAAAACCTTTAGCATAGTCTATTGGTCATATTTATGGAAGGACTTCATTGTAACCCGTAAGTTTGACTCCATATAATGCCTAGATGATGACATCCCCTTTTGGTCGTGATTGTTCAACTGTGACGGCTTCAGGGGCCCGAAGCCCAAAAACCTTGAGCACAGTCTACAGGTCATATTTATGAAGGGATTTCATTGTAACTTTGTAGGATCGCTCCAGATGATGCCCAGATGAGAATGTCCCCTTTTGGTTGCGATCATTCAACCATGATGGCTGCCAGAGCCCAAAGCCCAAAAACCTTTAGCACAGTCTACAGGTCATATTTATTAAGGGATTGCATTGTAACTTGGTAGGTTGACTTCATATAATGTCTAGATGAGAACGTCCCCTTTGGACGCAATTGGGAAACTGACGGCTACAGGGGCCCGAAGCCCGAAAACCTTTAGCACAGTCTACAGGCCTTATTTATGAAGGGATTTTAATGTAACTTGATAGGATGACTCGTTTTGGAATAATTTCACTGTAACTTGGTAACTTTTGTTGATTTTTGTTAACTGTGAGGGCCACATACATTAACTGTGAGATCATATTAACCTACCCTCAGCTCTTTAGTACAGTGTACACTTCATATTATTGAATCATAAACATAACATACATGGAACAGAAATGAACATATTCCCAATTATCACAATTCTTGTCTTATTTCATAATCATTTCATAAACATTGAACATTATCCCTTTCATCAAACACAACACACAAGTTAAGCTACAGTGTCATTGACACTTTCATTCTATCAACAGAATAGTCCAGAATGACACTTCCTGTTGTAATCAACTACAAGTCAACAAGTTAAAAATTTGTTTTTCAAAAACGTTTCCCACATATCAGTGCACATACATGTATCCAATCCCAACAATAAATCTAAACAATGTGGTTGTTATATCAATACTTATTCATAAATTACATGAGTATTGTATACTATTGAAAAAAGTAGGGGATATCTAAACTGATGTTGATATTTTCGGATAATGGTATTGGTTACTCGTGATTGGACACACCAGTATGTTACCAAGTTTAGTGTGGATCATGAATGTCACTGGCCCACGGAAACTTTCTGCAGATTTTTCACACGAGCTCTACGTTAATGTATGGGGTACGTTTAGAAATTTTCATTTGTACTGGACGGGCTTTTTCGGAGGTCTCATCGTTCTTTTCTTGGTATAAACTCGTTCATCAATAGTTTCTGGTCGAAACGTAACTTTTGAGGTATGCGAAGACTGACACGTGACGAGCGTTTACGTGCCGTTTTTTGTTGGAAGCTGGCAACTGGCAGACTGCAGTGCCTCAAATTCTCAACGTTACTCAACCAGTGATTAGCAGGTTGTCGCGCTGCTGTTAGACAGGCAGTGTTGATGACAGACAGACGTCGGTCAGGTCGTCCAACGGACGACAACTGCTAACCAGGATCGTTTCATCCGAACCACAGTATTACGTAACCGCCATCAAAGTGCCTCAGAAATTGGACAGCAGCTGCACCGAGCGACAGATGTGCGAGTCAGTGGTCAGACTATCCGAAATCGCCAACACAGCTGGAATTTGTATGCTCGACGACCTCGAATAATTCCACGGTTGACTGAACGTCACATTGCAACAAGGCGTAATTAGTGTGGAGCACGGCAGCGCTGGGACAATCGTCGGTGAAGCAACGTCATGTTTTTGGATGAATCGAGGTTCACTCTCGACTTCCACGACAGGCGAAACAGAGTGTGGCGGCGGCGGCGGAACGAACGACACCATGAAGTAACCGTTAGGCAGCACGATTGTTTTGGTGGTGGATCGGTTATGGTGTGGGGAGGCATAACCATGACAAGCAGAATAACATTACATGTCATCCAAGGGCTTGTCACAGGGCAGTACTACCGTGACAGCACGTTGGCAGCTCATGTGGTGCCATTTGCGCGACGCCACGGCCGTCGATTCATTTTCCAAGATGACAATGCAAGAGCACACAGGGCCCGTGTCACTCCAGAGTTCCTCTAGGAGCAGAACATCACTACACTGCCCTGGTCAGCACTAAGTCCAGACCTTTCAGCAATCGAGCACGTCAGGAATATGCTTGGTAGGCGCCTACGACAACGCCAACAGCGCACTGCCAATGTCCAGGAACTCGTCGCTGCACTGCAGGAAGAATAGAATAACATCCGTCAAGCTGATAACTGGACGTTTTGTGAGGAGTATGCCACGTCTGATCCGCGCTAGTCTCGCGAACCGAAGGATTTACAAGGTATTGATGTCTTGGATTGAATGTGGTAAATTCTCTGACTGACCGTTCATGTCTTCTACAGATCAGTGTGTGGAATGTGGGCTTGTCAGATACCCAACTATCGCTGAAATCATTAACCAGATGTCATAGTGCAATGCCTCGACTGTCTTTTTGATGAAAATATAAATATATTTCTTCATCATATCCCCTACTTTTTTGAAAAGAATATTATTTCTGATGACAAACAGAGGAAAAAAAATCCTGCCCATGAAATGAATCGAGTTATCTCATTTACTTAAAGTTTTTTGTTTAAGACCTCTGCAGTTTCATGACAAAATCAGACAGGGTTTTGCGCTCAGGCTAGCATTGAAAATGAAGCAGACTTCAGCAACATGTCGTTGAAGGCTTAAAACAGATTTACACCTTGGCCATTTCACAAGGCAAATGTAGATATTTTCAGTCCCTTCATGGAGTTCCAAAAAGTTTACTTCCATTAGAAAACTCAACCATTTAACTCGTGTTCGTACTTACTTTTTTTTGTAATTTTAATATTTTTGTACCACAACCAATAGCCCAGACTGGCTGGTGCTAACTCAAATTAATCCAGGGCCAAACACAAATTTTGCTCCCAATCCCCAAAATTTGCATGCAAAACCGACAAAATTAAGTCCTAGATGGTCCTCCATACTTTTGAGATCTGCGCAGTATCCAGGAAGGTACAGAAATTGGCGCAAACCATAATTCTTTGTTTGGCCCTAACGTCAGCAACAATGAAATGACATCTGTGCTTTTAAATCTTCTTTTTTGAGGATGCCCGACACAAATCAATGGTAAAATTGGTGGATCCAAGGCTGGAAATGGATGATGGAAGTGAACAACAGTGGTTGGAAACGTTCAGGGCTGTTACTTTATAATAATTATAAAAATGATTTCATGTTTCCCAATTTAGGGACATACGCCTGATGTCATCATTCTTGCTAATGATTTATCCACTGTTTGTTAAGGTTCCGCTCCACAGATTTCCAGGCATTTCCAAAAATGGCATGCCATACACTCTCTTCAAATGCAAATATTCTGTAACTTTGTTATCTAACCCATAACATGTATTACATTTCCCAAATCCACAAAAACATATAACACTATCTGACTAAGTAGAAATAAACAATCTGAATGTGGATGGAATAATTTATTGTCAAAGGCAAGACTTCAACCTGAAAAATTGCATGAAAAAATGCTGAAACCAGTCATTTTCATCCACCCAGCAGCCTCAAAAGCAGAATTTTCCCACCGACACCACCTACCTACCCCTGGAGCAGAGCATCCCCTGTTTCTAAAATGCAAAAAAAATATATGTTTCCGTTTCATTTTTTAGTTACCTGTCTGGTAACAAACCCGTGTAAAAATTACATTTTAAAAATTAGCCATTTTTTCGAAGCCACTGTTTCCCATAATTCATCTAGTAATTTACCCTTATGTATCAGACTCCAACTTTGGGACCCAAACTTCAAATTCACTTGTCCAACAAAAAGCCTAATATAATCATATATCTGATACTGAAAACATATCTCTATTTTACATGGCCTTAGTTTCAACATATGCCCTATGTTTAGAATTTCACCCCTGTGCAAAAGAGCGAAACTGTAGAGCGGAACCTAAGTGTTCCTTCCCTATCCCCCCTTGATGCCCCCCTGTTAAACTCCTAAGCTTTTTGGCTGTTTTTTTTTATCGAAATGTCTTATTAAATTTCTTGGGAGTTTAACGTGTATTACAGAATGTTTATTCTGTTTATCCCCATGGTTACGTCCTCGCCCTTGGGGTGTTAGGTCGTTTTGGTCTTGCATCTTCTATCCGATGTATCGTTTTTTCTTTGTATGAAGATCTAGCTTTACATCTGGTAGCATTAAAATCTGTTACTGAATTTGGGCCTTTTTCTGTGCCTGATGTCTTGTTTCCGGTCTTTCTTTTGACGTTGTTGACATTGGCAACAACTTTAAATGTATGAAGGATTGAGATATTATTAGCTCAACCTGACAAAGTCAAGCTGAGGTATTGCCATCACTTCTCGTCCGCAATTTCCTTTGGCACACCTCACAGGTCGCATTTATGATCAGATCACTTTGAAACTTGGTATGCTTGTTTGGGGTGACCTCCAGATGGGAGATATCGATTTTCTTCATTTTCCGTCAAAAAATGTTGCCGCGGCCAACGTTCTTAGAACTTAGTTTAGTCAAACCACAATATTTCCCTTTGGCACACCCTACAGGGCACATTTATGATTGGATTGCTTTGAAACCTGGTATGTTTATTTAGGGTGATCTCTAGATGGGAGCTATCGATTTTCCTCAATTTCCGTCAAAAAATGTTGCCACAGCGAACGTTCTTAGAACTTAGTTTAGTCAGACCTCAATATTTCCCTTTGGCACACCCTACAGGGCACATTTATGATCGGATTGCTTTGAAACCTGGTATGCTTGTTTGGGGAGACCTCTAGATGGGAACTATCGATTTTCTTCAATTTTCGTCAAAAAATGTTGCCGCGGTCAACGTTCTTAGAACTTACTTTAGTCAGAAGACCTCAATATTTCTCTTTGGCACACCCTACAGGGCACATTTATGATCGGATTGCTTTGAAACCTGGCATGCTTATTTGGGGTGACCTCTAGATGGGAGCTGTCGATTTTCTTCAATTTCCGTCAAAAAATGTTGTCGCGGCCAACGTTCTTAGAACTTAGTTTAGTCAAACCACAATATTTCCCTTTAGCACACCCTAAAGCGCACATTTATGATTGGATTGCTTTGAAACCTGGTATGCTTGTTTAGGGTGACCTTTAGATGGGAGCTATCGCTTTTCTTCAATTTCCGTCAAAAAATGTTGCTACGGCCAACGTTCTTAGAACTTACTTTAGTCAGACCTCAATATTTCCCTACAGGGCACATTTATGATTGGATTGCTTTGAAACCTGGTATGCTTGTTTGAGGTGACCTCTAGATGGGAGCTATCGATTTTTTTTTCCATTTCCGTCACAAAATGGTGCCGCGGCCAACGTTCTTAGAACTTAGTTTAGTCAGAAGACCTCGATATTTCTCTTTGGCACATCCTACAGGGCACATTTGTGATCGGATTGCTTTGAAACCTGGCATGCTTGTTTGGGGTGACCTCTAGATGGAAGCTATCGATTTTCGTCAATTTTCGTAAGAAAATGTTGCCGCTGCCACATTCTTAGAACTTAGTTTAGTCAAACCACAATATTTCCCTTTGGAACACCCTGCAGGGCACATTTATGATTGGATTGCTTTGAAACCGGGTATGCTTGTTTAAGGTGAGCTCTAGATGGGACCAATCGATGTTCTTCAATTTCCGTCAAAAAATGTTTGCCACGGCCAACGTTCTTAGAACTTAGTTTAGTCAGACCTCAATGTTCTTAGAACTTAGTTTAGTCAGACCTCAATACTTCCCTTTGGCACACCCTACAGGGCACATTTATGAATGGATTGCTTTGAAACCTGGTATGCTTGTTTGGGATGACCTCTAGATGGGAGCTATCGATTTTTTTCCATTTCCGTCGAAAAATGTTGCTGCGGCCAACGTTCTTAGAACTTAGTTCCGTCAGAAGATCTTGATATTTCTCTTTGTCAAGTTGAGCTACAGTATCATTGACACTTTCATTGTAAGATACATTGATTATGATTTCGGTAGTATAGCTAAAAAAATTGGATTTTGTCCACACTTAGGCTCTATCGGGATGCCCCTGAGCTCTTCATGTTCCTTTTGGGAACTTAGGCTTTTTCAACAAAATTTCGAAATTTTTTTTGGATTTAATTTTTCGATTTTGATTTTGCTTGCAATTATTTATGTATCTTTATCATATATTCATTGTGGAGTTTGTAAGAGTACTATCAACTTATTTTGATTGAATCATGAAAGCTTACTGCTCTAAATGCAAGGCGAGGAAATCTTCCTCAGATTTACATGCTTGTTGTCTTGCCTGTAGTCGATGTACTCCTGCAGATTCTTGTCCTACATGTGTGAACTGGGGTGACAAACGTTGGAGACGGGTGTCACGGTACGTTGTTGGTGGTGAGATGCCTATGCCAGTGCTCTCACCGCAAGATAATTCGAGTTTTTCAGTTTCTTTTTCAGAGGAACAAGAACATGGTGATGATATTGTGACACCCACCAAAAGTGTACTACCGTCGTCGCGCACTGATGAGCAAACAGAGCTAGCTGCAAAAGTGCTCATGAATATAAAGCAAGGGATAAGGCCTCTAGGTATTGTTCTTAACTGGTAGAGTGCTGGAAGCCCTATTTTGGGCTTTACTAAAAGTGACAGGCAATAACTGTCTGTAGCTACATTCTGCCCGAGGAAGCCTTTATTGTCTCTGATATGAATCAGATTTTTTATACAATACCTTACTCTCAGACATTTAATTGGATAGTGCCTATAAGGCACTATCCAATTAAATGTAATAGAGCAGTATATGATGAGCTTTGATTTGTTGTCAGAAAAAAACTCAGCACATTACCAGTTAATCCCTTGCAGGTAGCTAGCTCGACCGGCGAGGCAGTTACTCCGTCCGTGGGAGCAGTGACACAGGGTATGTCCGTTGCGGTCGAAGGAAATGTAGAATTGGGTAGAGCGAGCACCTTGAAAACAAAAGCTCACCCAGCGACGACGGAAATAAGGACGAAGCCAGCAATTTTTTTTCGGGAGGCTCGGCGAGGTCTGACAAGGTCGCGATCTGGAGAGATCCCTCTCTAACCCAACAACATCTGGGACCAGAGGTTGTTTTGAGAAACTTGCATACGCCGGAGCATACGTCCACACCTGCCGCTCGGGACGCTCCGTCTAGACTGCAGCCGGTCTCGGCTACAGTCACGGCTTCCTCCGCCACGATTCATAAGCACATACGACCGCACCCTAGCTACCCGACTTCGGATATCCAGCTAGCTGCGCGAAGCCAAAGCCACTCTTCGCCTGTGAAGTCGGACCATCCGGTAGCTAGGGAACCGAGACTTCGATCATCGGGACGTTCGGAGAAGAGATCCATCCCCGGAACGCCGTCCCAGGAGCAGCAAGCGGCTAAAAAACAGAAAACGGCTGCCCCTCAAGCCTCGGTGACGGACTTGCTGTCGCAGATTGCGCAGCTGATCGTAGCATCCCAGCAACTGCAAGAGCTGCTTTCCGCAGACTCCGGAAGTGAGCTGTGGGATGGTGCTGGTCGGTCCAGTCGGCTGCACACGCAGATGCGATGGACCGAGATTCACAGCTGATTCAGTCGGATGTTGAAAGGGAAAAGGAAGAGGATTACCCTTCCATTTCGGAACAACATATGGTAGCGATGGAATTTATCCATCAATACTATCCTGAATTTGTTCCACTGAATCAGCAAGCTGCGACAACCAAGGAGAAACCGCTGGCGTCTTTAGACGCAGACTTTATACGGGGGAAAGAAGAAGTTCTTTCTTTTTCGGTTCAGTCTGAAAACGGGTGTCGCAGGCCTTCGGCCATGTCGACGACGCCATATTTAACCTCTCTGGTGTGAGGAAGAATGGCGCTTTCTTATCAACATCTTCCACAAATATACTGTCCCTTGGACCACGTTCATTTAAAACGGTTGGAGAAGGTGTTCAGAGAGCTCCTCTGCGTTTAGATGAGCAGGCCGGCATTTAGATATATCCCTACCTGCTTCATTCAACATTCACTCAGTTGTGATGGAATCTGCTATTTCATCGAATAGAGCGAATGTCCCACGCAGATCACCTTACGAGTGCCATGGCACAACGTCTCAATTGGAAGGAATTTAAGTATGTTTGTACCTCTCTCAGGGTTCTTTCCAGGGCAGTCATGTATGCCACCTATAACTCCGCCCTAACAGTGGCAAATCTGGAGTTAATCAGACGTGATGCTGCCCTTGCGTCGTCATCACTTATAGATGACAAGGTGAAAAGCTCTCGCCGAGTCGCTCCGGTCTCCGGACATACTGTTTTTGACGACAAGCTTTCGTTAGCCCATAAACAGACTACTAAGAAAGTGTCCAGTGCTCTGCTTTTGAAGTCGGCGTCTCAACAACACGCTCCAGCAGACCGGATAAGCGAGGACGTTCTAAATCAAAATCATCAAAAGGGAACTCCCCGCGAGGGTTCAAAAAACCCTCATACAATTACTCCAGGGGTCGTCACTACAGCGACTCGGGAAAAGCGGCGTAAGTCTGATCAAGATTATTGGTCAGACGCCCCTAAGCCGACGAGAAGAGGATCTTCGCGGGGAGGACATAGTTTCTCCTCCCGTGAGCCTCGCAAGCCCTACAGGTGATGGTCAAGACCTCTATTGCCTGCCAGTTGGCGGAAGGTTATCAAACTTCGCGAGAAACTGGATAGCAGTCACAGAAGATCAGTGGGTGAGAAGTGAAGTCTCAGAAGGCCTACGGCTATCATTCCGAGCAAACCCCCACTAACAAGATGTCCGCGTTGGACAAATCTTCCGGCGAATCCTTTCAAAAGAAAGTCTCTCCTAGCGGAGGTACGGGCTCTCTTATTAAAGGAAGCAATAGAGGTCGTGGAGAATCAAAATTCTGAAGGCTTTTACAGTCACCTGTTCCTCGCACCGAAGCAGACCGCTCGTTCCGACCGGTAATAGACTTGGGCTGGATAAACAAGTTAATCGTGGCTCCAAAGTTCTTTATGGAAACCATTCTATCGGTAAGAGCGAGCATTCGAGCGAACGACTATGCGGTAAGCATAGATCTAAAGGATGCTTACTTCCCATGTCCTCGTACATCCGGCATTCAGAAAGTAGATGTGGTTCGCCGTGCAAGGAAGGGTTTATCTGTTCAGGGCAATGTGCTTTGGTCTGAACCTGGCTCCTTGGGCTTTCACTCGAATAATGAACTCGGTAATGTCATACTTCCGAGCTCATTCGTCTGCGGTAACGTCGGCTTACTTGGACGACATTCTTCAGAGATACGGCAGCAGAATTATTCTTCAGAACGATGTTCAGAGTCTGCTACAATTGCTCCGACGTCTCGGTTTCATAGTAAACGAGAAAAAGTCTGATTTAGCTCCGTCCAAGTCGTTCATTCACTTGGGAATGAGCTTCGAGACTCACTACAATCTGGTTCGTCAGCCGTTATCCAGAGCGAAATTAGTCAGTTGTTATGCTCGCTTTTGTCTAAACTCAGACGCAATAACAGGGAGGGAGTTCATGCGACTGATGGGGCTGTGCGGAGCGGCTGCGGATCTTATTTCGATGGGCCGCCTGCGCACGCGTCCCCTCGAGATATTCTTTACTCAGATCTGGAGTGTGAAGACGCCGGCATTCGCTTGAAACCAGTATTGTTTTAACGGACCTAGTAAAACAAAAGGGTCAGATTTGGGCAGATCTTCAGTGGTTAACTCAAGGAGTTCCGCTTCAACTGCCGGATCCGGCTTTCACGATTATGACGGATGCGAGTCAGACGGGCTGGGGTGCGACCCTAAATCCCACAGACTTGAAGTGCCAGGGTCTTTGGAACTCTGGGTTCCTAGAGAAGCACATAAATATCAAAGAGACGATGTCAATATGGTTAGCACTACAATATTGGATTCGCCTAATAGCGAACGTCCATGTTCAAATTCTGTCGGACAATTCGACAGTAGTTGTTTACCCCAGGAACCAAAACAGCACTCACTCGATTCCATTAAGCGACTTAACGGAGAGGATTCTCCTATTCGTTCTGAATCATCACGTTCATCTCTCAGTCCGTCATATACCGGGTCGCCTGAACGTATTAGCAGACTGGCTCTCTCGGAAAGGCCGCCTGTTGCCATCGGAGTGGACTCTCAACAAGCGAATATTCAGGCAGATTTGCTACCAGTGGGATCGTCCCATGATAGATCTTTTTGCGACACCCCTAAACAATCAGTTACCGACGTTCGTGTCGCCATGCCCAGGTCATCGAGCATACGTAGTAGTCGCTCTGTCGATTTCATGGGACGGGATGATAGGATATGCATATCCTCCGTCTCCGTTGATTCAGCAGATTCTGTTAAAGATCAAACAGTCTCATTGCAAAATCCTGCTAGTAGCACCTCTGTCGTCACAGAAACCTTGCATCAGTCTTCTCAGGTGTCTGTTATGGGACGTTCCCCGGAAGCTTCCTCCACGAGAGGGTCTTCTTTATCAGGGGAAGTCCCGCGCACTGTATCACAACCTGGAAGATTTCAACCTTCACGTATTTCCGTTGTGCATTAAATCGGATTAAATCAATGAAAAGGGTTTGTTCTGAATTTATGGCCTTTCCAGGCTCATCAGGTTTCATTAGTTGCATTTCGTGTTTAGATTTTATTTTTTAGCATAATATAGAAATGATGACTCTTGGCAGATTTGCTCATTATGAGAATGTGATTTGGTACAATATTGCGATGCTGGGCAGCGTAATTATGCACAATACATGGAATGATACCGGAGGAAGATGCCGAGCACATATACTCGAGCAGATACGTCGAATTTTGGATCTTTGAATGATGTGGAGTGGTCAACACTAATATTCATGAGTGCAGTCTGATTAAAGCACCGTACATGCCTGTAAAACTTTGCCAAGCTCAGTATGATGCGACTTATAGAACTTAGCTCTGCTGAGTCGGTCATTGTCGCCACCTTCCATGGAACAAAGTTCCCTGGTTGGGAGAAATGTTCAAAATGTATCAAGGCTTATTGAAATTGGCCAAAGCATAGTCACGTTTTATAAGTATTGTTATTAACCGCTTCATAAAGCAAAATGCTACCCCTAAACTTTTAAATTAACCAAGAAGAGCTTTTGTATGTCTCGCATACCCCACATCATCTCTACTTCAATGGGACCCTGTACACCGAGATGAAATGTCAAATGAAAAAAAATGTTTGATGTGAATAATAAGCTCTTGAGGGTTGGCTCCTGTTGGCATTTTTGGAAACCAGCCAAACTTATACTAGTCGAGGGTATGCGCCTGTATGTGCATACATTTCTTTAACCCTTTACCTAAGATGAAAAGCAGACGACACTTGCAAACAGAAGTCTTGAATAACTAAGTTTTTTTCATTTTTTGTCTCAAAAACATAGGTCATGACCCTTCTTTGGAACGAGCTCGACGAGTTCGTTCCAAAGAGGGGTCATAACCTATGTTTTTGAGACAAAAAATTAAAAAATAATGAAAATTAATTGGCGGTTTTTGTGAATAGCGCTGGTCGGTTTTGGCCGTTACATTGGGTAAAGGGTTAAAGAATATACAATTATCAAGATAAAGAATTTTCTTCACCGATTTCTTTCTAATCTCGTAGCTGCTTCATGATTACGTATCTGCTTACCTGTCTTCCCACCTGTTTCTTTTAGCCAGTCTGTTTGTTGTCTGTCTGTCGTATACTCAACTGTATCTAAGTGTTCGTCCATCTACCTTTCCTTCGATCTGTCTGTCTGGCTATAGCTCGTATTATGACTATACTTTCACGTTGTCTGAGTTAAAGGGCGATGTTGAAAATTTAATTTTTTCGGTTTAATGGCGTGTCTAGGACCAGTAAAGGCAAAGGTTTAGGGTTAACTACCTCCCCCATCTTCTCGAAAAAATAGATTCTCCTAAACCTTCCATGTACTTTTAGTTACAGAAATATTTCGATCTGTGTTAGTCACGAAATGTAACTCTCGTTAAAATGGACGTTTGTCTGTCTCTGCCTGAGTTATATGACCAACTGTTCTGCCTCCATATACACAAACAACAGCAACATTCTTTTTTGTATTCAGTCCTGTCCCCTTTCTGGAGACTTTTTTACAGCCTTCCTCTCTTTTCAAATTTTTCCCCGACTGTTTGCAAAAATATCAAATTCCTCTGACCTTGAATAAATCATCTGGCCTAAGGGCACCAGAAGCATCCGGGGGCAATGGGACAGGAGTTTTAAAGGGGCATTCGACTCTGGGTATGAATTAAGATCAGGAGTTCAAAACGTATCATAAATTGTAATGTGATACTCAATAGCATTAACATTGTATACATATCATCCTTTGAGTGGAATAAGGTGCCATCTGCAATGCTTTGGCATTGCAGATGGCACCTTGTTCCATAGAGATTATTACCATTATGTGGATGTACAAAATATGCATCCGAGTCGAGCTCTGGGTTCTAAGGGCAGATCACGACGAGTCGAAGACTCGTCGTAATCTACCCTTAGAACCCGGAGCGAGACTCGGATACATATTTTGTACATCCACATAATGGTAATAATCATTTTATCTTACAGTATATTGGGGGTAAGTCAAGAATGTAGACGAATATATAACGAACTATTTATTCGTACGGATGAACAAAAAGAAAAAAAATGGAACTCACGCGAAAGGAACGTACATGTATCCGACCCCCTGATACAAACATCTGTATCAGGGGGTCGGATACACGACAGTTACGGAGTTAATACAGACAAAATACATGTTGATTGTGAGATAAATTCAAGGAACGATTTAAAGCTTTAGAAATCACTCCGCAATTGTATAGCTTCTTTGTTTGGTGATTGTTGACCAAACTCTGTCATTATACATGATACCTTCCCCACTCCCATTGGCATTGGCACGCGTAAGAAAAGAATACACAAGAATTTCTCAGTTACAGTTCTCGAAAAGTAAAGTATTTTCCACTCGGGCTCTTTTAACGAAAAACAGCACGCGCTGCCCCCGCCTTATCCTCCTAACCCAAGATCAAGGGGGCAGCTGACTGTATTGCCCCTTGCTTCCGGCGGCTTTTATCTGACCTTGCTGGCCCTAAAGTTCCCAAATCGCGACAGCACTACTTAAATTCTTCGAGTCACTTTGTTTTGCTCTCTCTCTCTCTCTCTCTCTCTCTCTCTCTCTCTCTCTCTCTCTCTCTCTCTCTCTCTCTCTCTCTCTCTCTCTCTCTTCTGGCTTCCTTTTATTTGATACAGAACTGGTATTATACCTGTCCAAATGATACGTCTAGAACCCTAGTAATCACGTTTTATTTGTATAGTTTATTTACACCTTTTCTCAGAACTGGAAAGAGTATCAGAAAGTTACACTGTACGGTCACGTGATGACATTCGGTAACTCCTCTTTGCTGTTCAGTTGATCGGGTGTAATCAATTGGCTTTCGTTTGGAGTGTGTAGGGCACAGGTGCTGCCATCTCTTTGCCTAGCGCACAATGGTTACGTTTCCAAAGAATGTACATCGCATTAGTCCTGTGTTCCCTGTAATCAAAACTAATAATAACTTTGGCCAGACGCAGTTTTGTCGCGGTTCTAATATGAGAAGGACTTGATTACCCCTGTATGTGCTCCCAAATGCCGCCCCATCTCCAGCCCATTTTCTCCTCCCAATACCCAGAATCAAACTGTTTAATGCTATCCCGTACTTTTTTCTTCCTAATTTCACTGAACAGCATACTAACCTTTTCATTTGGATCATTAAATAACCACCTATCCTTCTGATCCCGTCATCCCATTCTCTCATTATATACCCAGTGAATCCAGATATTTTGGTCATTCTAAGAGATACTCCTGCAGGGGCTCCATAATTCCAAAGTTGTTCATTTGACTCTCCTTGTAACTGTCTCTCCCAATTTCCCGTCAGCTCCAGTAACCTCAACTTTAGTTTGACCAGCTCCCCCCTACACACACACACACACACACACACACAAAGATGCTATTCAGGTACTTCTCAAATACTTGCTTCTCCCTATTACACGGGCCGCCCAAAAACCTCTTTTCTCTAACCCCTTTTCGCCGATTTCGCGTACAATTTTACGTAATGCCCCTCCCCCGGTGAGTTTTTACCTTTGGCTGTCACTTCTTCCAAGTCCGAGATCTCTGTTAAATTGTGTCTCTTTTACTTGCTCAACCCACACCGTCTTGATATTAGAATCCCAAATATTCTAATACACCACCGGCTGTCGGGGAGATTAACCAAACAGTTCAATTAACACAGTTTCGTCAAGTCTATCCTTTTCTCGACCCTCATCACTCAAGCCCGCATCCGAATCCTTCCAGTGCTGCTGCAACGTTCGATTCTTTTATCCATCTTCCTGCATCATTTATGAGAATATTTGATGAGTGTCTAACAACCTTTTGATTTAGAAGTATCGCTTCCGTACCATATAATATACTTGGTACACCCACCATTTTCTTAGTGTTTTTTTTTTATTACAAAAACCCCATTGAAGCTATTTCTCCTTAAAATGTTTCAACTGATTAAGAATTCGCTTACCTTTCATACTCCAAAAACGCCATAATTATCTTTTTCCTTTTGACTTTCGTTGATTATAGCAGTCTGTAATTCTCCTTCCCTTCCTGAAGCATTCTGAATCTCGTCCAAAATCCCCTCTCTTCGACCACATCCTCTAATCCCCCATACACGGGTTTACAGAGGAATTTTCCAACGTTGGTGACCGAGATCCCCCGACAATTATCAAATACATCTTTATCTCTACTTTTTGTGTATAAATGTTACCTTGCTTTCTTTCCAGACTTTGAGGAACATCCCGTTTTTCTATGACGAGGCTGATTAATGATGTGAAGCGTTAATATAGTTCCTGTTCTCGTTTTTTTGGAACTCCTTAGGAATTTCATCTATTCCTACATTCATGGCTGACAATTTTTGTCATTGGACGAGATTTACAGAAAAGTTAGCTCCCTTTAATTTCTTAAAGCCAGGGACGGCGGAAGCTCAAGATTCAGCATGAGAAAGGTTACAATCGTATATTGGTAAATGTCCCATGGCCCGCTACAGTCTCTTGCGTAAATGAACATACCGCTGTGTAATCACTGTTCTGTTCGTTTCTTCTACTTCAACCACCTTCCAACCCGAAGGCTAGCCCTCGGGATGGAAGATAGCTGAAGTAGAAGAAACGGACCGAAGCGACCGAAAGTGGGATTCTTTGGCAAAATATTGTTTGAATTTGCAAATAGTTACACGAATGGCTGTATAGTGACACGTTTACACGCGCCCATTTTATCTCAGTGTGTAACTGCGAAACATATCTGTGGAAAAAGTGGAGGGGCACGTACACCTGTGCCCCCTGGCTCCCCCGCCTCTGCTTAACCCTTCACCCAACGCAGACGATTTCAAAATTTATTATTTTAAATATCATTTTTTAAATTTTTTCAAAAAATGTCAAAACCACATCATGTGACCCCTCTTTGGAACGAGCTCGACGAGCTCGTTCCAAAGAGGGGTCACATGATATGGTTTTGTTGAAATTTTTGGAAAAATAATATTGTTTCAGCTGCTGAATTTGCATATTACGCGGGCGGATGCAGGCGATTCGTTGGGTAAAGGGTTAAAGATGTCAATAAATTTAACACTAAGGGTATGGAATTTCATATAAAAATTGAAATTTCGAAATGTTACCCACTTAGCATCTTCGGCGTGCGCATCATTTCACATTTCAAAGTGGTTACGGCATTGGACTTCAAACCGAAAGGTTCGATCCCCGCCAGGGGTAACTGCGTTATGTCCTTGGGCAAGACACTTTATCCCATTTGCCCACGTGGGGGCACGGTGGTGTTGTGTACTAAGGCGGACTGCACGTCGATGGTACACTTGTCTTCAACTAATGCCAATCCTGCTTGTGCGGAGTTACTACGTTGGGGAGTTTGGCTGTTGCTCGGTGGTTCTATCCGGGTGACCATGACTGTCGAAAGTGTCGTTAAACCCCAACAAATGAATAAATTAAAAGTTACAAAAGCAAACGTTTGCTTTATATCGGTATCATACCTACCTATTGTAGTCTTTGACTCTTTCTTCATCGAATTGTCTTTTTCCCAGTAATTTGTCTTTATCATGCCCCGATAGGGCGGCATCTTTAATCCGAATTGTCCGTCCGTCCGTCCGTCCGTCCGTCCGTTCGACTTTATCTGTCCATCCGGAGCCATAACTCTATAATGCTTTGGTGGATTTCCATGAAACATTACACAAGGGTAAAGAATAATGGATGGTCTGTTGCACAACAACACCATACTGGAGTGATAAAGGTCAAGGTCACAGGAATGGGAAAACTTAATTCTCTCACAGACTGTATTTGTCCGTCCGGACCCATAATTCTATAATGCCTTTGTGGATTTCCACAAAACTTCACCCAAAGGTAAAGACTAATAGAAGGTCTGTTGCGCAGCAACACCTTGCTCGAGTGACAAAGGTCAAGGTCACGGGAATGGGAAAACATAATTCTCTCTCTTTTTCATCCATAACAAATTCGACACAAAACTTTTCATTCCAGTATTATAGGCCATAGTCCGGGGGCATCCATGGCCGTGCGGTCACCTTTAGTCTGGTTCTTCCTAGGATAAAATTGGCAAATCTCACATCCCAGACTTTTATATTAAAGAAAAAGACAATGTCTGCAATGGAAAGGACAGTGTCTGCACGTCGATGGTGCACTCGTCTTTAACCAGTGCTAACACTGCTTGTCGGAGTTAGTACGTTGGGGAGTCTGACAGTTTCACGCCGTTGCTCGGTTGTTCTCTTCGGGTACTCCGGCTTCCTCCACCCGTTAGATGGTCCGACACTAGGTAACCCTGGCTGTCAATAGTGTCGTTAAACCCTAATAAATAAATAAATAAATAAATAAATAAATAAATAAATAAATAAATAAATAAATAAATAAATAAATAAATAAATATCATTTCACAGACTTCAAACATTTTCCTCTAGAGTGGTATAAGAATACAGAAGCTGGCTATTTCAATTTTTTTCCTAATCAGTTTTCACGTTTGACTATTATTTGCTGTTTAAACCCATTTAAAAATAAGAAAACGGCGTTTTCACCTTCTTTTGATGTTCTGTAACTTTTTTCCGTTCATTATTTCAACAGTGTGCACATCGTGACGTTTCATACAGACACTGACCTTTCCATTAATTTTAACCCTTTACCCAACGCAGACGATACCAAAATTTATTATTTTAAATATAATTTTTTTTAATTTTTCCAAAAATTTCAACAAAACCATATCATGTGACCCCTCGTTGGAACGAGCTCGACGAGCTCGTTCTAACGAGGGGTCACATGATATGGTCATATGATATGGTCTTGTCGAAATTTTTTGAAAAATAATATTTTTTCAACTGCTGAATTTGGATATTACGCGGGCGGATGCGGGCGATTCGTTGGGTAAAGGGTTAAAGTCTGGGAGGTGAGATTTGCTAATTTGTTTTCGTGGGAAGAATAAGAAGTTGCAAATTACCGTAAAAATATATTCACTAAATAAAGAGCCAAAGTGGACGCTATTTAGTTGCCACTAATTAGCTTGCCAAAAAGGCCAGGTATCCTTTTGTAACTTTTAATAAACGAAAACAACAGACCGCGTCATTTTCTACTGAAGTCATAGATGTTTTCTCAACAATGGTATGCTTCTTAACTGGACCTTCCTCGCCCGTCTAATAATTTCAGGGGAGATATCTTTATAGAAAGTAGATTTTCAAGACGAGATAAGTCAGGGATGTTTTCCGTTTTATGAGAGCAACAAGTGTCATGTGCAATGCTAAAGCATTGCAGATGGCACATTATCGCACTCTAGGAGCGATTGTACATCAACTTTCCTTCAAAATTCACGTACTAAAAGATGAACAAAGTTTTCTATCTTTTTGGTGCTGACAACTATGGAGGTCTGGGATGTAAGTAAATCCATGTTGTACACAGTTTGTGTTACTAATCAGGCGTAGGAAGCGGTGGATGGAAGAGTAACTTCGGAATTTCTGACATACCGAAAACATAATATAGGAATGCGCCTCCTAAAACTCATCATTAAAAAGAAACCAGTTGCAGTACAGTCGTCGTGGACTGGTCGTAATCCACGCGTGGGCTGTGTAAGCTTTACACCGTGAGGATACGCCTTTGTCCACTTAGCTGGTATTTCGAGACGTTGAAGAAAATAACTGGGAAAAGAAAAACTCAAATACTTACAGAAGATCCCACATACTGTGTGGCCGCCGAAGACTGGTCGCTTTCCACGGGGCGGGCAGTATTTCTACGGACGCAATAATCTTAGATTGCAAGCACTAATTATAGGAATAATCATGAAACATTTAATTAATGAAGCACTGGGTACAACCTGGTGCTTCATTAATTAAAATTTTGCTGGTGATGATTTTTATTTCCTGGTAAACGCATGCTTGGGACATCTAGTCAAATTCTAGAACGAATATGACACTGTTATGGTAATTTACTACCTGTATTTCTGTTTATGGTGCATTTTTTCCTCAAAGATAATCGTGACGACCATGATGCAGGAAGGACCGGTAAAAAAACAACAAACTAAAACAAGTGTTTTTTTTATTTTAATGGAACCTGGTCAGTAATGCAACTACGTACTCTTGCCACCTCCACCAGCTTCAGAGGTCCGTACCAAAAGCCTTCCCGCGACTTTCAGCTTAAACACCAAAAGTCCTGAGGTAGTTGCCCCCCCCCCTCCCCCACCATTCCTCACGACGCATTGCAGACATTATTTTAAAGACATTCCAATACTATTAGACAAGTTTATTTACTAAATAATTATGAAAGAATACTCACCACATTTATAATTTTATGGTTATACTGCGCAGTAACCAATTATGTAAATATCTTGAAGTTTTCAAATCAAATTAAACACTAATTGATTGAACCAGCCCTACAAAACTACCCTAGACCACTTTTCAAAAAGACCATAACGGCTCAGTATTTGAATACCTACTTGTGTAATGTTTCTTGTAGCAACACTGTGTGCCCAGACTGTCGCCGACAACTTTATTTATTTACTTTTAAATTTTTTTAAATAATTTTTCTCCGCTTTCCTTGTCTCTCTTTTACTTGCCCTCTTTTCTGGATTCTCTCGTCTATAGTATAGACAAACCAACGAACTGAGTTATTACTTGCATTCCCCTTGCACCGATATACTGTACAAAGAAGCATCATTGCTAATGATCAGGACCAGTCGCTTCTGTACACTTGAGAGCGAAGCAACCTCACCATTTAATAAAGAGCAAACCGTCACAGTATTTGGTAACTCTGCTGTCAGGACACCTATTAAGGCTCTTCCAATGGGAATGGCAGGAAGACAGCCTGTCGGGCTATGCCATTCCCATGCAATATATATACTACTCAAAGTTTGCTAAGCACCAAATATTTGACACATCATTGTGAAATTTGCTTGTGACATATTTGCGATATTTTAGATGAATATGATTGAGGAATGTATTGAGATGGCCCCCAGTGTTCACGTTAGTTCTCTTGACAGGCAGACTTTTCCTGACAGTCATGGAAAGCATATACCCCTTGATTTTCATGATGTTTTGGTGTACTGTCTACATGCACATGACACGTGTAGGGTATTCAGTCTTCATTTCAAGACAAACCCTTGTGATTTAATGATTGAATGTGGCGAATGCAAATGTAAGAAGACATTTGTCTGAAGCAGAAATGTAGCGGGCTATAGGGATGGTGGAGCAAGGGGCTACCCATCGTCAGGTAACTGAAGCCCTTGGTGATCACCAGAGCCTGGGCAAGATTTTAGCAGTATGGCACACCAGTAAGACGGCATGATGGTGGCAGAGACAGGGTGACATCTGCAGCTAAAGACCGGTTTTTGATCATTCAGGCCCGTGGGAACCGCTTTGGGCATCAGCTGGGATGGACGTACAGAGCTCTGTGTCCTTGAATGTGTACATTGACTGCACAACGGTATATTGATGAGATCCTGGATTGTATGCAGGTGCATTGGGTGATAGATTCAAGAGCTAAAAAATAATGTCAAGCACAAACAAAATCTTAATTTCTGTACTTAAATCATTAAAGATATGATTAAATAAAAATATATCCACTTTTCATAGCATTATTTCAACTAAAA
Organism: Pictodentalium vernedei; assembly: GCA_031216915.1. Taxonomy (NCBI): domain Eukaryota; kingdom Metazoa; phylum Mollusca; class Scaphopoda; order Dentaliida; family Dentaliidae; genus Pictodentalium; species Pictodentalium vernedei. The sequence goes on along the minus strand of CM062289.1, from coordinate 113,763,381 downwards.
CGTAAAACAGGTAGTTGGATATACTTGGCGCTTATGAAACTTTGAGTGGTATATATACTACTCAAAGTTTGCTAAGCACCAAGTATATCCAACTACCTGTTTTACGTTTTAGTTGAAATATTGTGATGGAAAATGTATATATTTTTTATTTAATTATATATTTAATGATTTAAGTGCAGAAATTAAGATTTTATTTGTGTTTGACATTATTTTTTAGCTTTTGAATACGATAACCATGGAAATGGATATTATTGGTAAAAGAAGAAATTTATCAATTTGCCAAAAAGTTGACGGAGCGAACTGATATGGGTTCAATATCGAGTATGAGACACATTACTGTTAATTACAGCTTGATAACGTCTTCTTGTGGTCCTTTGTGGGATGTTGTTCCATTCTTGGGCCAACATGGCACCAAGCTCCTGAACACTTCTTGGCTGGACTGGACGTGCTGAAATTGCAAGCTACAACTCATTCCAGACATGTTCGATTGGATTGAGGTCAGGGGATCTTGCTGGTCAGTCCATACGCTCAATCCCCTCCCTCTGTCAGTACCCCCCGACAGCATGGGCAACATGAGGACTGGCATTATCGTCCATCAGAATGAATCTATCACCCACTGCACCTGCCTACAATCCGACGTGGACATCCAGGATCTCATCAATATACTGCTGTGCAGTCAATGTACCACGTTCAAGGACACAGAGCTCTGTACGTCCATCCCTGCAGATGCCGCTCCGGACCATGGTTGATCCTCCGCCATAGCGGTCATGTTCAGCAATGTTGGCTGCATGGAATCACTCTCCTGGTCTTCTCCATACCCTAGAACGCCTACCTGTGTGGTCTAGGCAGTACCTTGACTCATCTGTAAAAAGGACAGGTCGCCAGTCTTCTCTGGTTCATCCCATGTGGTCCATGGCCCATTCATATCATGCCTGATGGTGGTCCTTTCCACTGATATAAAAGTCTGGGAAGTAAGATTCGCTCATTTTTTTCGTGGGAAGAAAAACTTCCAAATTACTGAAAAAACACGTTCACCAAACAAAGAGTGGACGGGTATTTAGTGTTGGCGGGTATGTCTATAGTGCTAGATATTCTTAATGACGGATTATCTGTGAAGTGGCTGTTTCTAATTAGCTAGCCATAAAAAGCCATGTTTCCTTTTGTAACTTGTAATAAACGAAAATAACAGACAGCTCCGAGAGCTGTCTGTTGTTTCCGTTTATTAAAAGTAACAAAGGGGGCGCGGTGGCTCAGTGGTACGGCTTGGACTTTAAACCGAAAGGTCAGCGATTCGATCCCTCCGGGGGTTACTGCGCTGTGTCCTTGGGCAAGGCACTTCATCCCGATTGCCCATGTGGGGGCACGGTGGCGCCGTGTACTAAGGCGTACTGCACGTCGATGTTGCACTTGTCTTCAACCAATGCTAAACCTGCTTGTGCGGAGTTAGTACGTTGGAAAGTCTGGTAGTTGCTTGTCGTTGATTGGTGGTTCTCTCCAGGTACTCCGGCTTCCTCCTTCGTAACACTGTCCGACACGAGGTGACCCTGGCTGTCGGAAGTGTCGTTAAACGCAAATAAATAAAATAATAAATAAATAAATAAATAAATAAATAAATAAATAAATAAATAAATAAATAAATAAATAAATAAATAAAAGGAAACTTAGTTTCGTTGTCTTCTGACGTCACGGGTATATTTTAAACAATTACTTGTATGTTAAATGGAGCTTCCTCGTGCGTCTAATAATTTCATGGGCGATTACTTTATCGAAAGACGATTTTCATTATGACGTGGGATGGCCGACGAAAAAGCTGACAATGTCTTTTCATTTCATATCACATAATTATAGTAATCTTGTATCAGCAAACTAAATGTAGGCGTGCAAATGCCGTCTAGCTTCTCTTTTGGAGAATATGTTATGGGCTGCTAATGGGCTGGCTTATTTATTCTTCTTCAACCACAACCTGAAGAGTAGCCTTTGGATTGGAAGATAGGTGAAATAGAAGAAATTGAAAGAACGGATTGAAGGAGGTGGATTTCAGTGGCCAAATGCCAAACTCCAAGCAGTGGTGTCTCCCCTTGCGTAGTACGCAAGGGGAGACAACACTGCTTGAAGTTTGGCCATATGCAACTATATATTTTATATTTACAAGTAGTATATTACAAGTAAGTCTGCGTATTGTTCCATTTGCACGCTGTCGGACTTCTAAATGCATTGTTTAAAATATAACAAGTCAGAAAAAGTGTAGAGAGGGCAGGTTGACGAGCAACACGAATCTAAATCTGGCGACAAAGAATGGGTCGAGACAGACGAAAGAGAAGAAGACGTGTCGGTTATTCAGTCGTTTATGAATGAGACACAACTATGTACATATAATATATATTATACAAGTTTATATTTACAATAACAATTCCCATAACAATAACATGACCAGACAGTCTTAAACTGGAGGGAAACAAAGGCAAGGACGGGTCGGGTGCAGAGTCACCGGGGCAACATGTATGTACATGGGGATGGGGAGGGATTCTTTCAACTCAAGACAATTAAAATTGACATGTAAAAAATATAGCTATTTATTTTTAGGGCATCACTTCAGGTTCAAATGCTTTATCATGACGAAATCAGATTTGAATCGAGTTTAAAAAATGGTTTGTATTTCTGTAGTCGGGTCTTGAGTACAATCATGCATTTATCCAATGAACAGTTTCAAATTTCAGTACTTATAGTTGACTCCTCAAACCCTTCATAATTTACACATTGAGACGTTTGTCAATAAAATTATTATTAAAAAAAATTTCAACGAAACCATACCATGTGATTACCTCATTCGAACGAGCTCGTGGAGCTCGTTATGATGAGGGATAACATGATATTGTTTTGTTGAAATGTTTTGAAAAATTTGAAAACGAATAATGGAAAAAAAAGAAGGCGTGTGTTGGGCACTGGATTAACGTGACATTCTATAGTGTCGCATTTTACAGAAAAGAGATCACAGGATCCCGTTGAATCACGTGTCATATTTACCAATTGATGTGTTGCGTTGTACGCATTTTGCTCTTACAGTGTTGCTGTGAAGCAACTGTGATAGCTCGCATAGTGTTGCTGGGAGAAGCATTTCCATTTGACGGCGATAACCCTTTTTTAGGCAAACGTGAAGGGTCATCTTCTATTCGTGTTGGGTGGGGGTTCAAGTCCCTTCTGTTTTCATTCCGTGTGAATAATTCCTGTTAGTTTTCAACACTCTCTCAAGTGTCAGTATAAAAGTTTACACTCTGACCTTCTCCCGCGACAATAAAATGTTCAGCATCTGTGAATAAATGACTCAATAAAATATCACTCCAACAAAAATAGACAGTTCCCTTTAAAAATTCACAATATACCATGTCCAACTACTCTCGAGCGAAAGTTACGTCCTTTAGTACAGGTTCGTTGTCACTGGCTTTTCCTGAGAATACTCATATAATGCGGGATCTGCAACTCCTACTGAGCTGTTGTCCTTCAAGAGTCCTCATCGGTGCCATTTATTCTGTCTGTATATATATATATATATATAGCTATTTATTATATGGATTCCAGCGTTAGATAACAAAACCAATTCATTGATGGGAAATAAGAATGCTCGAAAATGTAAGTTCTGAAAGGGATTTTCTGTTGGTGTCCAACCACCAACGCACAATTATGCTGACAATAATTTGAATAAATTCTTAACCAAATACCAACGGTATTCACAAAAATCGCCATTAAAATTTTATTATTTAAAAAAAATAATTTCCTTCAAAAGATAGGTTATGCCTCCTCATTGGACAAACTCGTTCCAATGTGTGGTCATAAGCTTTATTTTGAAAGCAAAAAATGAAAACCTGTATTTATTCAAGATTTTATTTTACAAGTGTCGACCTCTATCTGTGTAAGGCAAAACTATGTGCTGTTCCATCACAAGAAATTGAAATTGAGTTCATGCAAGGCATTTTCTCTATCAATGGTAGTGTCCTTGGACAAGGCACATAATCCTGATTGCCCACACGGGGGCACAGTTGCGCTGTGTACTAAGACGTACTGCACGTCGATAGTGTACTTGACTTCAACCAATGCTCACCCTGAATGTGCAGAGTAAGTACATGCACAGAACGACACACGCATGTGAATGGGTTAATCGATACGGCACGAGTGCCTGCGCGGAAGGGTAAAACGAGAGGCCGCAGGTCGTGATAGCACAAGTGCCATATCGATTAATCCATTCACACGCGTGTGTCGTTCTGTGTTTATTACACGCCTTCACGTCTACAAAAACAATTATTAGAAGGACACTCAGCAATTCACTGGACAATTATCAACACATTTTATCGCCAACCAAATCTGCGGAGAACCCGTGTAATTAGTTCGTCCCCTGAATTCCAATGTGTTCTATGTGCCTATTGGCACATAGAACACATTGGAACTCAGTGGACGATTTTCAGCTATCGCTAGCGATTCAAATTGTAATTTCGTTACACGATTTGAAGAAAATTCCAGTGAAGTTACGCTTCTATTTAAAAAATAGTCCGTCAACGATTTTCGTTCCGCACATATGTGCGGAACGGATTTTCATTTTCCGCATGGTTTGGTGTCGCTGTATATGGGGATTTCATAGAACAGGCGTGTAATAAACTGGAGAGTCTGACAGCTGCTCGCTTTCTCTCGGTGATTTTCTCCGGGTATTCCGGCTTCCTCCACCCGTAAAACTGTCCAACACGAGGTGATCCTGACGTTCAAAAGTTTCGTTAAACCCCAATAAATAAATAAATAAATAAATAAATAAATGAGGATTTGTGTTGTGAAATTCTCTTTTGTTTGCTTTATTGAGGTTTCTCAAAATATTATCCAAAAGAGGTTTGTTTCTGGTTACTGCTAGATACATACATATTTTTTCCTCGCAAAAGAGTGAAGTGAACGCATATCTTAACATCCCCACCCCACCCCACCCACCCCATAAAGATAATAATAAAATGAAATACCAGTAGAAAAATAATTTAAATAAAAGTACATAAACAGAATTGATATAATTCTCTGAGCCATTCTCCTGTTTTGCTCCTGGTGCAGAAAATCTTGTTCTGCTGTCAAAGCTGTAATAATAAATTTACAAATTTATTATTGCAAATTACATTCATTCTGAGAAGAACATGTCTTGTATATTCATATGTACATGTATACAGCGTGATAACAAAAAGCCACTGAATTGCTTCAGATTTGCAATGAGCGGAAAAGAATAGTGAACTTTAAACTGCTCACTGTCATTTCCACACAATAATCCAATGAATTAACCCTTTACCCAACGTAACAGCCAAAACCGGCCAGCGCTATTCACAAAAATCACCAATTAATTTTTATTATTTTTTCATTTTTTGTCTCAAAAACATAGGTCATGACCTCTTTTTGGAACGAGCTCTTTGAGCTCGTTCCAATGAGGGGTCATAACCTATGCTTTTGAGACAAAAAATGAAAAAAAAAAATAGTTATTCAAGAATTTTTTTGCAAGTGTCGTCTGCTTTTCATGTTAGGTAAAGGGTTAAAGAGGATGGATAGTTACCAAAATGGTGGGGTAGATATTCCAACCGGTCGAAATTTACTGTTTCTGAGAACAAAGTAACGACTAGCAAAATTTTAGCTCATGGACCACTGAGTTGCTTCCTGCGTCTGAGTTGCTTCCTGCGGTTGATGAGCTAAGGTTCTGCTAAGCGTGTATTGATGTTTCTTGTGCCTTTGTCAGAACCCCCACCTCCACCCCCCCCCCCCCCCCCCCCAGAAAACTCAAATTTGATCCTGCTGGTATATTTTATCAGTCTGGACTTGAGGCATCATAATCAAGATGAATCAGGATGACAACCCCAAACGGGTCATCGTCGCTATTCTGAAAGTATCGACAAAAAACTATTCACCTTGTTTTTTTATATTGAAAATTTGAATTGTTGATGACTGACAATCAGGAGCGGCGGAGCCGGGTGGGGGGGGGGGGGGGGGGGGGCAGGGGACTCGTGCCTCCACTTTTTTCACCAATTATAGGTACCCGAATGGCATTTTCCGACATAACGTACACATCCGCACATCACCAATGCATATATGACCACACTGATTTTCTTGGAGCCCGAGAGGTCGTTTTTCCGGCCCATGAACATTATACTTTATAAATTCATTAAGGTTGATAGCTGGAAAGTGAATGTGTGGGGAAGACCAATCAATATTTTCAACGTGCAGCCCTGAGGCTGCACGTTGAAAATATTATTAGTTTACCCACAAATAATCAATATGGCCTCGTCCAACTGCTGCCATTGAATTGATATGGAAGATACCACCAGGGTTTTAAGGGTTAAGTAAAAACAAAACAAAATAAATACGCTGAGGTTAGTGTCTTAAATAGGGTGGGTTCAAGGGTGAGGGTAGCATATATAAATTTATATATTTTCCATACCCCACCAACATTGACACCCTCCCCCACGACGAAAGTGTGACCACTCACTTCTTTTGGAGCTTCCGACGCCTCTGCTGACAAAATTCGCTACTGAAAGAGATTTACAGGAAAGTCAGCTTCCCTTAATTTTCTGAAGTTGTCAGTAAATTTAACACTAAACAGGGTATTGTAGTTTCATATAAAAATTGAATTTTCAAAATGTTACCAACTTTGTATCATCGATGTCCGTATCATTTCATAGACTCCGGACATTTTCGTGTAGCGTTGTATAAAAATACAGAGGCTGGCTTTTTTATATTGTTTTTCCCAATCAGTTTGAACGTTTGACTGTTATTCTCTGTTTAGACCCATTTAAAAATAAGAAAACGGCGTTTTCACCATCTTTTGATGTTGACTGATTTATTGGTGTTTAAGGTCACATATTTCTGCACAATGGTTAATCATGACCACAACATGGAGATAAAGCCAAGTTTAATCAATTGTTTATACCCAGGCTGCCCATTTTAGAGGACTTTCACCCCAAGCATTGGTGACTAGGTCCTATTTTACCAGTAAACCGGAGCTTGTTTACCACAGTAAACAAGCACTGATTCACTTCCCGGGGTTCCCACGGGGGATCTTTTTATGCTCTGTAACTTTTTAAAGAATAAAGTGTGAATACACGTGTAGTTCTTGTTATTTTATTAGTTGTAGTAAAGTAGGGTAAATTATAAGAAAACACATATAACACTTGATTGGAATTATTTATTAGAAAGTTAGCCTGAAAAGTTGAACTAATACCATATACAAAATTGACCCTTTTTCCATAGACTTCCATTTGTAATAGGTAATAGTGTGAATACGCTTTTTACCTGCTACATTGATAATTTATTTACCCTTATAAGTCAGTTCAAACTGAAAGTACATGTATTGTATTGCTTTAAGTATGATAAAAGAGTGAATGGGAATTAAATAATTGTGTTTTACTCAGCTTCTGTCATATTTGAATCCAAGGCCATGATTTATTGTTCGCCAATAGTGGAGAAGGTCAAGTCAAGTGTGGTAGTCTAGTCACTGTCACTGTAGACTAGTTGGTGTCCTATCTATAAAATTTTGCTGGTATACTGCCAGCTGGTGTCATCCTGACGTCCCGTGTTAGTGTAACATTGGTAATTCTAGCCCGGGTCACATACAACCGACGATTGACCACTCGGTCGTCACATTAGCCATTTGTGCAAAAGTATGTGACCATAAACACCAATAAATAAATAACTAAATAAATAAATGTGTGGGGATGGAAACACAAATATTCAAGATACACCGGAATCACAAGGGTTCGGTCCGGGGGACATTTTTGAAAGAGGGATCAACCTAAATTCTCAGATCTCGATTTGTGAGGTAGAATAGGTTAAATTGTGTATGTGTGGTGGTGGTGGTGGTGGTGGCGGTAGTGGTGCACTTATTAATACACTTTATGTGGCTGACAATTTTCGTCATTTGAAAAGATTTACATGAAAGTTAGCTTCCCTTACTTTCCTGATGCCGTAAATAAATTTAACTCTGAGGGCGTGAGAATTTCAAATAAAAATTGAAATTCCGAAATATTAGCGAATTTGTATCGTCGATGTGCGCATCATTTCACAAACTTCAGGCATTTTTTTCTGTAGAGTAGTATAAAAATACAGAAGCTGGCTTTTTTACATATTTTGGGAAATCATCCTAACTGAGCTCAATCAAACTAATATGGGAAAACTTCAGAAGGTCCAAAATCACGCGCTCAGGGTCGTCCTCCGTGCCCCATGGGACACATCTATCAAAACACTCCACGACAGAGCCGATATCCCCACCATAAAAGACCGCCTTGCCTCTCTAGCCACGAAGAACCATGACCGGCTAGCCGATAGCCAACTAATATCCGAACTACAGGTAATTTGCGAAAGCAGACAAAAATCCCAAAACGCCAAAACTTAAAGAATTACTAACTAGGACTTATAACCGAGGACAAAACGCCTAATCTTAAGGAAATACTTAGTAGAATTTACAACTGAGGGCAAGACAGGAAAGTAACACCTCTGGGTGTGGCTCTGTGTGTAAGCCTGTTCTTCGCTTCCTCAATTATCTAAAATAGACGTTCGAATCCCACCTGCGGCAACCGCGTTGTGTCCTTGGGCAAGACACTTCACCCCCGTTGCCCACGTGGGGGCACGGTGACGTTGTGTACTAAGGCGTAGTGCACGTCGATGGTGCACTGTCTTCAACCAATGCTAACCCTGCTTGTGTGGAGTTAGTATGTTGGGGAGCTGACAGTTACTCGCCGTTGCTAGTTGGTTCTCTCCGGGTACTCCGGCTTTCTCCACCCGTAAAACTGTCGAGGTCATGATTAGCCATTGTGCACAAATATGTGACCTTAAACACCAATAAATAAATAATAAATATCCAAAATAGACCGATCATAAAACTAGGACTTTAAACGAGGACAAGACAGGAAAGTAACACCCCTGGCTGTGGCTCTGTGTGTAAGCCTGTTCTTCGACTCAATACAAAATACTGAACGAGAAGGTGAACTAACAGGCAGATTAACAGCTCAGCTGTGGCCTTCTACCAGAAAGGGCTGCCTTCACCAACTCAACTAAAGTAACTAAAAATCAAAAGGAATTATAGCCGAGGGCAAAACGACTAAACTTAAAGTAACACTGACTAGGACTTATAACCGAGGGCAAGACAGGAAAGTAACACCTCTGGGTGTGGCTCTGTGTGTAAGCCTGTTCTTCGCTACCTCAGCAATCCAAAATGGGCCGTTCATGAATCTAGGACTTTTAAACGAGGACAAGACAGGAAAGTAACACCCCCGGGCGTGGCTCTGTGTGTAAGCATGTTCTTCGTCTCGATATAGGGAACGGGAAGGTGTACCAACAGGCAGATTAACAGCTTAGCTGTGGTCTTCTACCAGAAAGGACTGCCTTCACCGACTCAGCTAAATTACATCACTTTTAAAGACTGTTTAAAACCAAATATGCTATTTTTGTTTTCTATCCTTTGTTTAATCTAATGAAAACTAATTCTGCCTTCCTCTTTTAGCAGGTACACAGAAGATGCTTTTTGACCAACACCCCAATAACCGCTATGGACACTATAACCGTTATGGAAACTGTAACCCCCATGGTTCCTGAACATCCTCCACTCCATCCCTAAAAGTGGTCGACCACTTCAAGGGAGGCGAGCGTTGGTCCTGCGTCCCGCCTCTGCCCCTTTTTGTAAGCGTCCACATTGCGCATCTCTTGTCCCAACCAAATAGGATTATAATGCAGGCCTGCCCCCGAACCAGGGAAGTTCGGGTCTTCTTTCTGGTGGTCCTCGAAAGGGGTCGTTGTTGTTTTCTTTCTAAGATGTTCTACCACACAAACAAAGACAGCCTGAGGCAGATTATACTTGCTAGTGATGGCCGGCGATTGAAATCATCTTCGAAGTGGCAGACTACACTTGCCCGAAAACTTAAGACTACTGCACCCTCGGGGAGAGGTAGTACCTTTGTGAGAGGACCCAACCTCCCACACTGGTCCTCACCCGAAGGTTCAACCTACATCAGTCAACGAAGCCACACACCCGTTAAACCTCAACCGGAGACACCTGCCGAGTACCTGAACCTCTTCCTCCTTTACCACGTCCTGGCATGAGACAAAATTGATCATATACAGACACTGAGGGTCGAAAGGGGCTTGTCCGAACCGTCCCGAGCGAAACCATTCCGTCCGTTTACATATTTTCCCAATCAGTTTGACTGTTTGTCTATTATTCTCTGTTTAAACCTATTTAAAAATAAGAAAATGGGCGTTTTAAGAATCATTTGGTGTTCTGAAATTATTTTCTGTTGATTATGTCAACAGTGCGCGCATTGTGACATATAATATAGACACTCTCCTTTCCACCGATATAAAAGTCTTGGAAGTGACATTCGCTCATTTTTTTTCTTGGGAAAATAAACTTCCAAATTACTGAAAAAAACACGTTCACCAAACAACGAGTGGACGGGTATTTAATATTGGCTGGTGTGATACTGATAGATATTCTTAATGACGGATTATCTGTGATGTGACTGTTTCTAATTAGCTTGCCATAAAAAGCCAAGTTTCCTTTTGTAACTTGTAATAAACGAAAATAACAGACAGCTCCGAGAGCTGTCTGTTGTTTTCGTTTATTAAAAGTAACAAAGGGAGCGAGGTGGCTCAGCGGTACGGCTTGGACTTTAAACCGAAAGGTCCACGGTTCGATCCCTCCGGGGGTTACTGCGCTGTGCCCTTGGGCAAGGCACTTCATCCCGATTGTCCACGTGGGGGCACGGTGGCGCCGTGTACTAAGGCGTACTGCACGTCGATGTTGCACTTGTCTTCAACCAATGCTAACCCTGCTTGTGTGGAGTTAGTACGTTGGGTAGTCTGGTAGTTGCTCGCTGTTGCTTGGTGGTTCTCCCAGGGTACTCCGGCTTCCTCTACCCGTAACTCTGTCCGACACGAGGTGACCCTGGCTGTCGGAAGTGTCGTTAAACGCATATAAATAAATAAATAAATAAATAAATAAATAAATAAATAAATAAATAAAAATAAATAAATAAATAAATAAATAAATAAATAAATAAAAGGAAACTTTTCGTTGTCTACTGATGTCACGGGTATCTTCTCAACAATTACTTGCAATGTTAAATGGAGTTTCCTCGTGCGTCTAATAATTTCATGGGCGATGACTTTATCGAAAGACGATTTTCATTATGACGCGGGAAGACCGACGAAAAAGCTGACAATATCTTTTCATTTCACATCACATATCGTAATCTTGTATCAGCAAACTAAATGTAGGCCTGCAAATGCCGTCTAGCTACTCTTTTGGAGAATATGTTATGGGCTGATCATGGGCTGGCTTATTTCTTCTTCTTCAACCACAACCTGAAGAGTAGCCTTTGGATTGGAAGATAGGTGAAATAGAAGAAATTGAAAGAACGGACTGAAGGAGATGGATTTCACTGGCCAAATTTCAAGCTCCAATCAGTGTTGTCTCCCCTTGCGTAGAACGCAAGGGGAGACAACACTGCTTGGAGTTTGGCCATATGCAACTACATATTTTATATTTACAAGTAGTATATTACAAGTAAGTCTGCGTATTGTTCCATTTGCACGCTGTCGGACTTCTAAATGCATTGTTCAAAATGTAACAAGTCAGTGGAAAAAGTGTAGATAGGGCAGGTTGACGAGCAACACGAATCTAAATGAGGCGACAAAGAATGGGTTGAGACAGACGAAAGCAAAGAAGACGTGTCGGTTATTTAGTCGTTTATGAATGAGACACAACTATGTACATATAATATATATTATACAAGTTTATATTTACAATAACAATTCCCATAACAATAACATGACCAGACAGTCTTAAACTGGAGGGAAACAAAGGCAAGGACGGGTCGGGTGCAGTCACCGGGGCAACATGTATGTACATGGGGATGGGGAGGGATTCTTTCAATTCAAGACAATTAAAAATGACATGCAAAAAATATAGCTGTTTATTTTTAGGGCATCACTTCAGGCGCAAATGCTTTATCATGACGAAATCAGATTTGAATCGAGTTTAGAAATGGTTTGTATTTCTGAAGTCGGGTCTTGAGGACAGTCATGTATTTATCCAATGAACAGTTTCAAATTTCAATACTTATAGTTGACTCCTCAAACCCTTCATAATTTATATATTGAGACGTTTGTCAATAAAATTATTATTAAAAAAACTTTCAACGAAACCATACCATGTGATTACCTCATTCGAACGAGATCGTGGAACATCTTATAATGAGGGATAACACAAGGGGGGGGGGGGGGGGGGGCACTAAAAATTTGCAAGACGTGACGTCCTATTTTTTATTCGGCTCCTTTTTACACCCACCCACCCCTACGTGCAAATTTTCTACTACCGTTCTCAGACACCACCCCCCCCCACTCTCCCATTAAAATCCAAAATAAACTTATAAACTTAGTAGGCACAGCTGTCTTTAGGGGATTTCCATAATGTTCTTAACCCTTTACCCAACGTAACGGCCTAACCGGTCAGCGCTATTCTCAAAAATCGGCAATTAATTTTCATTAATTTTTCATTTTTTTGTCTCAAAAACATAGGTTATGACCCCTCATTGGAACGCGCTCGTTGAGCTCGTTCCAATGAGGGATCATAACCTATGTTTTTGAGACAAAAAATGAAAAAAAATAGTTATTCAGTCATTTTTTGGCAAGTGTCGTCTGCTTTTCATGTTAGGTAAATGGTTAAACTGGTACCACCAATTTAAACCTCTGTGGGCTCCTGTGGGCCCCAATCTACAAATGACAAGCTGTTCATTATAGGCTTGGCCTGAGCAGGTGTACATATACGGGAACAAATTTTCATTTGAATTGTTCCCTTTAAGGTTTGAAACACAAATGATGGTATATATTAGCTGATATATTGATTTATTTTTAAAAAATTCAAAAAATTGCACAAGTTGGAAATGCACATTTTTGGCACACTCAAGAGACCCACCCATCCCCACGTCACGTCTTGCAAATTTTTGGTGGCCTCCCCCCGGATAACATGATATTGTTTTGTTGAAATGTTTTGAAAAATTTGAAAACGAATAATGGAAAAAAAGAAGGCGTACGTTGAGCACTGGATTAACGTGACATTCTATAGTGTGGCATTTTACAGAAAAGAGATCACAGGGTCCCGTTGAATCACGTGTCATATTTACCAACTGATGTGTTGCGTTGTACTCATTCTGCTCATACAGTGTTGCTGTGAAGCAATTGTGATAGCTCGCATAGTGTTGCTGGGAGAAGCATTTCCATTTGACGGCGATAACCCTTTTTTAGGCAAACGTGAAGGGTCATCTTCTATTCGTGTTGGGTGGGGGTTTAAGTCCCTTCTGTTTTCATTTCGTGTGAATAATTCCTGTCAGTTTTCAACACTCTCTCAAATGTCAGTATAAAAGCTCACACTCAGACCTTCTCCCGCGACAATAAAATGTTCAGCATCTGTGAATAAATGACTCAATAAAATATCACTCCAACAAAAATAGACAGTTCCCTTTAAAAATTCGCAATATACCATGTCCTACTACTCTCGAGCGAAAGTTACGTCCTTTAGTACAGGTTCGTTGTCATTGGCTTTTCCCGAGAATACTCATATAATGCGGGATCTGCATCTCCTACTGAGCTGTTGTCCTTCAAGAGTCCTCATGGGTGCCATTTATTCTGTCTGTATATATATATATAGCTATTTATTATATGGATTCCAGTGTTAGATAACAAAACCAATTCATTGATGGGAAATAAAAATGCTCGAAAATGCAAGTTCTGAAAGGGATTTTCTGTTGATGTCCAACCACCAACGCACAATTATGCTGACAATAATTTGAATAATTTCTTAACCAAATACCAACGGTATTCACAAAAATCGCCATTAAAATTTTATTATTTAAAAAAAAATAATTTCCTTCGAAAGATAGGTTATGCCTCCTCATTGGACGAACTCGTTCCAGTGTGTGGTCATAAGCTTTATTTTGAAAGCAAAAAATTAAAACCAGTATTTATTCAAGATTTTTTTTACAAGTGTCGACCTCTATCTGTGTAAGGCAAAACTATGTGCTGTTCCATCACAAGAAATTTAAATTGAGTTCATGCAAGGCATTTTCTCTAACAATGGTAGTGTCCTCGGACAAGGCACATAATCCCGATTGCCCACACGGGGGCACAGTTGCGCTGTGTACTAAGACGTACTGTACGTCGATAGTTTAGTTGACTTCAGCCAATGCTCACCCTGAATGTGCAGAGTAAGTACATACACAGAACGACACACGCGTGCGAATGGGTTAATCGATATGGCACGAGTGCCAGCTGGGAAGAGTAAAACGAGAGGCCGTAGGTCGTGATAGCACAAGTGCCATATCGATTAATCCATTCACACGCGTGTGTCGTTCTGTGTTTATTACACGCCTTCACGTCTACAAAAACAATTATTAGAAGGACACTCAGCAATTCACTGGACAATTATCAACACATTTTATCGCCAACCAAATCTGCGAGGAGAACCCGTGTAACTAGTTCGTCCCCTGAATTCCAATGGGTTCTATGTGCCTATTGGCACATAGAACACATTGGAACTCAGTGGACGATTTTCAGCTATCGCTAGCGATTCAAATTGTAATTTCGTTACACGATTTGAAGAAAATTCCAGTGAAGTTACGCTTCTATTTAAAAAATAGTCCGTCAACGATTTTCGTTCCGCACATATGTGCGGAACGGATTTTCATTTTCCGCATGGTTTGGTGTCGCTGTAGATGGGGATTTCATAGAACAGGCGTGTAATAAACTGGAGAGTCTGACAGCTGCTCGCTTTCTCTCGGTGATTTTCTCCGGGTATTCCGGCTTCCTCCACCCGTAAAACTGTCCAACACGAGGTGATCCTGACGTTCAAAAGTTTCGTTAAACCCCAATAAATAAATAAATAAATAAATAAATAAATAAATAAATAAATAAATGAGGATTTGTGTTGTGAAATTCTCTTTTGTTTGCTTTATTGAGGTTTCTCAAAATATTATCGAAAAGAGGTTTGTTTCTGGTTACTGCTAGATACATACATATTTTTTCCTCGCAAAAGAGTGAAGTGAACGCATATCTTAACATCCCCACCCCACCCCACCCACCCCATAAAGATAATAATAAAATGAAATACCAGTAGAAAAATAATTTAAATAAAAGTACATAAACAGAATTGATATAATTCTCTGAGCCATTCTCCTGTTTTGCTCCTGGTGCAGAAAATCTTGTTCTGCTGTCAAAGCTGTAATAATAAATTTACAAATTTATTATTGCAAATTACATTCATTCTGAGAAGAACATGTCTTGTATATTCATATGTACATGTATACAGCGTGATAACAAAAAGCCACCGAATTGCTTCAGATTCGCAATGAGCGGAAAAGAATAGTGAACTTTAAACTGCTCACTGTCATTTCCACACAATAATCCAATGAATTAACCCTTTACCCAACGTAACAGCCAAAACCGGCCAGCGCTATTCACAAAAATCACCAATTAATTTTTATTATTTTTTCATTTTTTGTCTCAAAAACATAGGTCATGACCTCTTTTTGGAACGAGCTCTTTGAGCTCGTTCCAATGAGGGGTCATAACCTATGCTTTTGAGACAAAAAATGAAAAAAAAAATAGTTATTCAAGAATTTTTTTGCAAGTGTCGTCTGCTTTTCATGTTAGGTAAAGGGTTAAAGAGGATGGATAGTTACCAAAATGGTGGGGTAGATATTCCAACCGGTCGAAATTTACTGTTTCTGAGAACAAAGTAACGACTAGCAAAATTTTAGCTCATGGACCACTGAGTTGCTTCCTGCGGCTGAGTTGCTTCCTGCGGTTGATGAGCTAAGGTTCTGCTAAGCGTGTATTGATGTTTCTTGTGCCTTTGTCAGAACCCCCCACCCCTACCCCCCAGAAAACTCAAATTTGATCCTGCTGGTATATTTTATCAGTCTGGACTTGAGGCATCATAATCAAGATGAATCAGGATTACACACCCAAACGGGTCATCGTCGCTATTCTGAAAGTATCGACAAAACTGAACACTATTCACCTTGTTTTTTTTATATTGAAAATTTAAATTGTTGATGACTAACAATCAGTAGCGGCGGAGCCGGGTGGGGAGGGGGGGGGGGGGGGGGGCAGGGGACTCGTGCCTCCACTTTTTTCACCAATTATAGGTACCCGAATGGCATTTTCCGACATAACGTACACATCCGCACATCACCAATGCATATATGACCACACTGATTTTCTTGGAGCCCGAGAGGTCGTTTTTCCGGCCCATGAACATGATACTTTATAAATTCATTAAGGTTGATAGCTGGAAAGTGAATGCGTGGGGAAGACCAATCAATATTTTCAACGTGCAGCCCTGAGGCTGCACGTTGAAAATATTATTAGTTTACCCACAAATAATAAATATGGCCTCGTCCAACTGCTGCCATTGAATTGATATGGAAGATACCACCAGGGTTTTAAGGGTTAAGTAAAAACAAAACAAAATAAATACGCTGAGGTTAGTGTCTTAAATAGAGTGGGTTCAAGGGTGAGGGTAGCATATATAAATTTATATATTTTCCATACCCCACCAACATTGACACCCTCCCCCACGACGAAAGTGTGACCCCTCACTTCTTTTGGAGCTTCCGCCGCCTCTGCAGACAAAATTCGCTACTGAAAGAGATTTACAGGAAAGTCAGCTTCCCTTAATTTTCTGAAGTTGTCAGTAAATTTAACACTAAACAGGGTATTGTAGTTTCATATAAAAATTGAATTTTCAAAATGTTACCAACTTTGTATCATCGATGTCCGTATCATTTCATAGACTCCGGACATTTTCGTGTAGCGTTGTATAAAAATACAGAGGTTGGCTTTTTATATTTTTTTTCCCAATCAGTTTGAACGTTTGACTGTTATTCTCTGTTTAAACCCATTTAAAAATAAGAAAACGGCGTTTTCACCATCTTTTGATGTTGACTGATTTATTGGTGTTTAAGGTCACATATTTCTGCACAATGGTTAATCATGACCACAACATGGAGATAAAGCCAAGTTTAATCAATTGTTTATACCCAGGCTGCCCATTTTAGAGGACTTTCACCCCAAGCATTGGTGACTAGGTCCTATTTTACCAGTAAACCGGAGCTTGTTTACCACAGTAAACAAGCACTGATTCACTTCCCGGGGTTCCCACGGGGGATCTTTTTATGCTCTGTAACTTTTTAAAGAATAAAGTGTGAATACACGTGTAGTTCTTGTTATTTTATTAGTTGTAGTAAAGTAGGGTAAATTATAAGAAAACACATATAACACTTGATTGGAATTATTTATTAGAAAGTTAGCCTGAAAAGTTGAACTAATACCATATACAAAATTGACCCTTTTTCCATAGACTTCCATTTGTAATAGGTAATAGTGTGAATACGCTTTTTACCTGCTACATTGATAATTTATTTACCCTTATAAGTCAGTTCAAACTGAAAGTACATGTATTGTATTGTTTTAAGTATGATAAAAGAGTGAGTGGGAATTAAATAATTGTGTTTTACTCAGCTTCTGTCATATTTGAATCCAAGGCCATGATTTATTGTTCGCCAATAGTGGAGAAGGTCAAGTCAAGTGTGGTAGTCTAGTCACTGTCACTGTTGACTAGTTGGTGTCCTATCTATAAAATTTTGCTGGTATACTGCCAGCTGGTGTCATCCTGACGTCCCGTGTTAGTGTAACATTGGTAATTCTAGCCCGGGTCACATACAACCGACGATTGACCACTCGGTCGTCACATTAGCCATTTGTGCAAAAGTATGTGACCATAAACACCAATAAATAAATAAATAAATAAATAAATGTGTGGGGATGGAAACACAAATATTCAAGATACACCGGAATCACAAGGGTTCGGTCCGGGGGACATTTTTGAAAGAGGGATCAACCTAAATTCTCAGATCTCGATTTGTGAGGTAGAATAGGTTAAATTGTGTATGTGTGGTGGTGGTGGTGGTGGTGGCGGTAGTGGTGCACTTATTAATACACTTTATGTGGCTGACAATTTTCGTCATTTGAAAAGATTTACATGAAAGTTAGCTTCCCTTACTTTCCTGATGCCGTAAATAAATTTAACTCTGAGGGCGTGAGAATTTCAAATAAAAATTGAAATTCCGAAATATTAGCGAATTTGTATCGTCGATGTGCGCATCATTTCACAAACTTCAGGCATTTTTTCTGTAGAGTAGTATAAAAATACAGAAGCTGGCTTTTTTACATATTTTGGGAAATCATCCTAACTGAGCTCAATCAAACTAATATGGGAAAACTTCAGAAGGTCCAAAATCACGTGCTCAGGGTCGTCCTCCGTGCCCCATGGGACACATCTATCAAAACACTCCACGACAGAGCCGATATCCCCACCATAAAAGACCGCCTTGCCTCTCTAGCCACGAAGAACCATGACCGGCTAGCCGATAGCCAACTAATATCCGAACTACAGGTAATTTGCGAAAGCAGACAAAAATCCCCAAACGCCAAAACTTAAAGAATTACTAACTAGGACTTATAACCGAGGACAAAACGCCTAATCTTAAGGAAATACTTAGTAGAATTTACAACTGAGGGCAAGACAGGAAAGTAACACCTCTGGGTGTGGCTCTGTGTGTAAGCCTGTTCTTCGCTTCCTCAATTATCTAAAATAGACGTTCGAATCCCACCTGCGGCAACCGCGTTGTGTCCTTGGGCAAGACACTTCACCCCCGTTGCCCACGTGGGGGCACGGTGACGTTGTGTACTAAGGCGTAGTGCACGTCGATGGTGCACTGTCTTCAACCAATGCTAACCCTGCTTGTGTGGAGTTAGTATGTTGGGGAGCTGACAGTTACTCGCCGTTGCTAGTTGGTTCTCTCCGGGTACTCCGGCTTTCTCCACCCGTAAAACTGTCGAGGTCATGATTCTAGTACTTTAAACGAGGACAAGACAGGAAAGTAACACCCCTGGCTGTGGCTCTGTGTGTAAGCCTGTTCTTCGACTCAATACAAAATACTGAACGAGAAGGTGAACTAACAGACAGATTAACAGCTCAGCTGTGGCCTTCTACCAGAAAGGGCTGCCTTCACCAACTCAACTAAAGTAACTAAAAATCAAAAGGAATTATAGCCGAGGGCAAAACGACTAAACTTAAAGTAACACTGACTAGGACTTATAACCGAGGGCAAGACAGGAAGGTAACACCTCTGGGTGTGGCTCTGTGTGTAAGCCTGTTCTTCGCTACCTCAGCAATCCAAAATGGGCCGTTCATGAATCTAGGACTTTTAAACGAGGACAAGACAGGAAAGTAACACCCCCGGGCGTGGCTCTGTGTGTAAGCATGTTCTTCGTCTCGATATAGGGAACGTGAAGGTGTACCAACAGGCAGATTAACAGCTTAGCTGTGGTCTTCTACCAGAAAGGACTGCCTTCACCGACTCAGCTAAATTACATCACTTTTAAAGACTGTTTAAAACCAAATATGCTATTTTTGTTTTCTATCCTTTGTTTAATCTAATGAAAACTAATTCTGCCTTCCTCTTTTAGCAGGTACACAGAAGATGCTTTTTGACCAACACCCCAATAACCGCTATGGACACTATAACCGTTATGGAAACTGTAACCCCCATGGTTCCTGAACATCCTCCACTCCATCCCTAAAAGTGGTCGACCACTTTAAGGGAGGCGAGCGTTGGTCCTGCGTCCCGCCTCTGCCCCTTTTTGTAAGCGTCCACATTGCGCATCTCTTGTCCCAACCAAATAGGATTATAATGCAGGCCTGCCCCCGAACCAGGGAAGTTCGGGTCTTCTTTCTGGTGGTCCTCGAAAGGGGTCGTTGTTGTTTTCTTTCTAAGATGTTCTACCACACAAACAAAGACAGCCTGAGGCAGATTATACTTGCTAGTGATGGCCGGCGATTGAAATCATCTTCGAAGTGGCAGACTACACTTGCCCGAAAACTTAAGACTACTGCACCCTCGGGGAGAGGTAATACCTTTGTGAGAGGACCCAACCTCCCACACTGGTCCTCACCCGAAGGTTCAACCTACATCAGTCAACGAAGCCACACACCCGTTAAACCTCAACCGGAGACACCTGCCGAGTACCTGAACCTCTTCCTCCTTTACCACGTCCTGGCATGAGACAAAATTGATCATATACAGACACTGAGGGTCGAAAGGGGCTTGTCCGAACCGTCCCGAGCGAAACCATTCCGTCCGTTTACATATTTTCCCAATCAGTTTGACTGTTTGTCTATTATTCTCTGTTTAAACCTATTTAAAAATAAGAAAATGGGTGTTTTAAGAATCATTTGGTGTTCTGAAATTATTTTCTGTTGATTATGTCAACAGTGCGCGCATTGTGACATATAATATAGACACTCTCCTTTCCACCGATATAAAAGTCTTGGAAGTGACATTCGCTCATTTTTTTTCTTGGGAAAATAAACTTCCAAATTACTGAAAAAAACACGTTCCCCAAACAAAGAGTGGACGGGTATTTAATATTGGCTGGTGTGATACTGATAGATATTCTTAATGACGGATTATCTGTGAAGTGGCTGTTTCTAATTAGCTTGCCATAAAAAGCCAAGTTTCCTTTTGTAACTTGTAATAAACGAAAATAACAGACAGCTCCGAGAGCTGTCTGTTGTTTTCGTTTATTAAAAGTAACAAAGGGAGCGAGGTGGCTCAGCGGTACGGCTTGGACTTTAAACCGAAAGGTCCACGGTTCGATCCCTCCGGGGGTTACTGCGCTGTGCCCTTGGGCAAGGCACTTCATCCCGATTGTCCACGTGGGGGCACGGTGGCGCCGTGTACTAAGGCGTACTGCACGTCGATGTTGCACTTGTCTTCAACCAATGCTAACCCTGCTTGTGTGGAGTTAGTACGTTGAGTAGTCTGGTAGTTGCTCGCTGTTGCTTGGTGGTTCTCCCAGGGTACTCCGGCTTCCTCTACCCGTAACACTGTCCGACACGAGGTGACCCTGGCTGTCGGAAGTGTCGTTAAACGCATATAAATAAATAAATAAATAAATAAATTAATAAAAGGAAACTTTTCGTTGTCTACTGATGTCACGGGTATCTTCTCAACAATTACTTGCAATGTTAAATGGAGTTTCCTCGTGCGTCTAATAATTTCATGGGCGATTACTTTATCGAAAGACGATTTTCATTATGACGCGGGAAGACCGACGAAAAAGCTGACAATATCTTTTCATTTCACATCACATATCGTAATCTTGTATCAGCAAACTAAATGTAGGCGTGCAAATGCCGTCTAGCTACTCTTTTGGAGAATATGTTATGGGCTGATCATGGGCTGGCTTATTTCTTCTTCTTCAACCACAACCTGAAGAGTAGCCTTTGGATTGGAAGATAGGTGAAATAGAAGAAATTGAAAGAACGGACTGAAGGAGATGGATTTCACTGGCCAAATTTCAAGCTCCAATCAGTGTTGTCTCCCCTTGCGTAGAACGCAAGGGGAGACAACACTGCTTGGAGTTTGGCCATATGCAACTACATATTTTATATTTACAAGTAGTATATTACAAGTAAGTCTGCGTATTGTTCCATTTGCACGCTGTCGGACTTCTAAATGCATTGTTCAAAATGTAACAAGTCAGTGGAAAAAGTGTAGATAGGGCAGGTTGACGAGCAACACGAATCTAAATGAGGCGACAAAGAATGGGTTGAGACAGACGAAAGCAAAGAAGACGTGTCGGTTATTTAGTAGTTTATGAATGAGACACAACTATGTACATATAATATATATTATACAAGTTTATATTTACAATAACAATTCCCATAACAATAACATGACCAGACAGTCTTAAACTGGAGGGAAACAAAGGCAAGGACGGGTCGGGTGCAGAGTCACCGGGGCAACATGTATGTGCATGGGGATGGGGAGGGATTCTTTCAATTCAAGACAATTAAAAATGACATGCAAAAAATATAGCTATTTATTTTTAGGACATCACTTCAGGCGCAAATGCTTTATCATGACGAAATCAGATTTGAATCGAGTTTAAAAATGGTTTGTATTTCTGAAGTCGGGTCTTGAGGACAGTCATGTATTAATCCAATGAACAGTTTCAAATTTCAATACTTATAGTTGACTCCTCAAACCCTTCATAATTTATATATTGAGACGTTTGTCAATAAAATTATTATTAAAAAAACTTTCAACGAAACCATACCATGTGATTACCTCATTCGAACGAGATCGTGGAACATCTTATAATGAGGGATAACACAAGGGGGGGGGGGGGGGGCACTAAAAATTTGCAAGACGTGACGTCCTATTCGGCTCCTTTTTACACCCACCCACCCCTACGTGCAAATTTTCTACTACCGTTCTCAGACACCCCCCCCCCCCCACTCTCCCATTAAAATCCAAAATAAACTTATAAACTTAGTAGGCACAGCTGTCTTTAGGGGATTTCCATAATGTTCTTAACCCTTTACCCAACGTAACGGCCTAACCGGTCAGCGCTATTCTCAAAAATCGGAAATTAATTTTCATTAATTTTTCATTTTTTTGTCTCAAAAACATAGGTTATGACCCCTCATTGGAACGAGCTCGTTGAGCTCGTTCCAATGAGGGATCATAACCTATGTTTTTGAGACAAAAAATGAAAAAAAAATAGTTATTCAGTCATTTTTTGGCAAGTGTCGTCTGCTTTTCATGTTAGGTAAATGGTTAAACTGGTACCACCAATTTAAACCTCTGTGGGCTCCTGTGGGCCCCAATCTACAAATGACAAGCTGTTCATTATAGGCTTGGCCTAAGCAGGTGTACATATACGGGAACAAATTTTCATTTGAATTGTTCCCTTTAAGGTTTGAAACACAAATGATGGTATATATTAGCTGATATATTGATTTATTTTTAAAAAATTCAAAAAATTGCACAAGTTGGAAATGCACATTTTTGGCACACTCAAGAGACCCACCCACCCCCACGTCACGTCTTGCAAATTTTTGGTGGCCTCCCCCCGGATAACATGATATTGTTTTGTTTAAATGTTTTGAAAAATTTGAAAACGAATAATGGAAAAAAAGAAGGCGTGCGTTGAGCACTGGATTAACGTGACATTCTATAGTGTGGCATTTTACAGAAAAGAGATCACAGGGTCCCGTTGAATCACGTGTCATATTTACCAACTGATGTGTTGCGTTGTACTCATTCTGCTCATACAGTGTTGCTGTGAAGCAATTGTGATAGCTCGCATAGTGTTGCTGGGAGAAGCATTTCCATTTGACGGCGATAACCCTTTTTTAGGCAAACGTGAAGGGTCATCTTCTATTCGTGTTGGGTGGGGGTTTAAGTCCCTTCTGTTTTCATTTCGTGTGAATAATTCCTGTCAGTTTTCAACACTCTCTCAAGTGTCAGTATAAAAGCTCACACTCTGACCTTCTCCCGCGACAATAAAATGTTCAGCATCTGTGAATGAATGACTCAATAAAATATCACTCCAACAAAAATAGACAGTTCCCTTTAAAAATTCACAATATACCATGTCCAACTACTCTCGAGCGAAAGTTACGTCCTTTAGTACAGGTTCGTTGTCATTGGCTTTTCCCGAGAATACTCATATAATGCGGGATCTGCATCTCCTACTGAGCTGTTGTCCTTCAAGAGTCCTCATGGGTGCCATTTATTCTGTCTGTATATATATATATAGCTATTTATTATATAGATTCCAGTGTTAGATAACAAAACCAATTCATTGATGGGAAATAAAAATGCTCGAAAATGCAAGTTCTGAAAGGGATTTTCTGTTGATGTCCAACCACCAACGCACAATTATGCTGACAATAATTTGAATAATTTCTTAACCAAATACCAACGGTATTCACAAAAATCGCCATTAAAATTTTATTATTTAAAAAAAAATAATTTCCTTCGAAAGATAGGTTATGCCTCCTCATTGGACGAACTCGTTCCAGTGTGTGGTCATAAGCTTTATTTTGAAAGCAAAAAATTAAAACCAGTATTTATTCAAGATTTTTTTTTACAAGTGTCGACCTCTATGTGTGTAAGGCAAAACTATGTGCTGTTCCATCACAAGAAATTTAAATTGAGTTCATGCAAGGCATTTTCTCTAACAATGGTAGTGTCCTTGGACAAGGCACATAATCCCGATTGCCCACACGGGGGCACAGTTGCGCTGTGTACTAAGACGTACTGTACGTCGATAGTTTACTTGACTTCAGCCAATGCTCACCCTGAATGTGCAGAGTAAGTACATACACAGAACGACACACGCGTGCGAATGGGTTAATCGATATGGCACGAGTGCCAGCTGGGAAGAGTAAAACGAGAGGCCGTAGGTCGTGATAGCACAAGTGCCATATCGATTAATCCATTCACACGCGTGTGTCGTTCTGTGTTTATTACACGCCTTCACGTCTACAAAAACAATTATTAGAAGGACACTCAGCAATTCACTGGACAATTATCAGCACATTTTATCGCCAACCAAATCTGCGAGGAGAACCCGTGTAACTAGTTCGTCCCCTGAATTCCAATGTGTTCTATGTGCCTATTGGCACATAGAACACATTGGAACTCAGTGGACGATTTTCAGCTATCGCTAGCGATTCAAATTGTAATTTCGTTACACGATTTGAAGAAAATTCCAGTGAAGTTACGCTTCTATTTAAAAAATAGTCCGTCAACGATTTTCGTTCCGCACATATGTGCGGAACGGATTTTCATTTTCCGCGTGGTTTGGTGTCGCTGTAGATGGGGATTTCATAGAACAGGCGTGTAATAAACTGGAGAGTCTGACAGCTGCTCGCCTTCTCTCGGTGATTTTCTCCAGGGTACTTCGGCTTCCTCCACCCGTAAAACTGCCCAACACGAGGTGATCCTGACGTTCGAAAGTTTCGTTAAACCCCAATAAATAAATAAATAAATAAATAAATAAATAAATAAATAAATAAATAAATAAATAAATGAGGATTTGTGTTGTGAAATTCTCTTTTGTTTGCTTTATTGAGGTTTCTCAAAATATTATCGAAAAGAGGTTTGTTTCTGGTTACTGCTAGATACATACATATTTCGTCCTCGCAAAAGGGTGAAGTGAACGCACATGTTAACATCCCCACCCCACCCCACCCCATAAAGATAATAATAAAATGAAATACCGGTAGAAAAATAATTTAAATAAAAGTACATAAACAGAATTGATATAATTCTCTGAGCCATTCTCCTGTTTTGCTCCTGGTGCAGAAAATCTTGTTCTGCTGTCAAAGCTGTAATAAATTTACAAATTTTATTATTGCAAATTACATTCATTCTGAGAAGAACATGTCTTGTATATTCATATGTACATGTATACAGCGTGATAACAAAAAAGCCACCAAATTGCTTCAGATTCCCAATGAGAGGAAAAGAATAGTGAACTTTAAACAGCTCACTGTCATTTCCACACAATAATCCAATAAATTAACCCTTTACCCAATGTAACGATCAAAACCTCCAGCGCTATTCACAAAAATCGCCAATTAATTTTTATTATTTTTTCATTTTTGTCTCAAAAACATAGGTTATGACCTCTCTTTGGAACGAGCTCGTCGAGCTCGTTCCAATGAGGGGTCATAACCTATGTTTTTGAGACAAAAAATGAAAAAAAAATAGTTATTCAAGAATTTGTTTTGCAAGTGTCGTCTGCTTTTCATGTTAAGTAAAGGGTTAAAGAGTATTGATAGTTACCAAAATGGTGGGGTAGATATTACAACCGGTCGAAATTTACTGTTTCTGAGAACAAAGTAACGACTAGCAAAATTTTAGCTCATGGACCACTGAGTTGCTTCTTGCGGTTGATGAGCTAAGGTTCTGCTGAGCGTGTATTGATGTTTCTTGTGCCTTTGTCAGAAAACCCCCCAGAAAACTCAAATTTGATCCTGCTGGTATATTTTATCAGTCTGGACTTAAGGCATCATAATCAAGATGAATCAGGATTTCACACCCAAATGGTCATCGTCGCTATTCTGACTATATCGGCAAAACTGAACACTATTCACCTTGTTTTTTTCATATTGAAAATTTGAATTGTTGATGACTGACAATCAGGAGCTAGGGGGGGGGGGGGGGGGCAGGGGACTCGTGCCCCCACTTTTTTCACCAGTTATAGGTACCAGAACGGCATTTTCCGACATAACGTACACAACCCCAATATATATGGTCACTAGACATCACCAATGCATATATGACCACATTGATTTTCTTTGAACCCGAGAGGTCGTTTTTCCGGCCCATGAAGATGATACGTTATAAATTCAATAAGTAGATAGCTGGTAAGTTAATGTGTGGGGAAGACCTATCAATATTTTCAACGTGCAGGCCTGAAGCTGCACGTTGAAAATATTCATTGGTTTACCCACAAATAATAAATAAGGGTTAAGTAAAAACAAAACAAAATAAATACGCTGAGGTTAGTGTCTTAAATAGAGATAGAGTAAATTTATATATTTTCCATGTATACACCGACCCACCACCATTGACCCCCCGCCCCCCCCCCCCCCCCCCGACCCCGAAGAGAGTGTGGCCCCCTACTTTTTTGGAGCTTCCACCGCCTCTGCTGACAGTTTTCGCTATTGAAAAAGATTTACAGGAAAGTCAGCTTCCCTTAATTTTCTAAAGTTGTCAGTAAATTTAACACTAATGAGGGTATTTTAATTTCATATAAAAATTGAAATTTCAAAATGTTACCAACTTTGTATCATCGATGTGCGCATCATTTCATAGACTCCGGACATTTTCGTGTAGAGTGCTATAAAAATACATAGGTTGGCTTTTTATAATTTTTTTCCCAAACAGTTTGAACGTTTGACTGTTATTCTCTGTTTAAACCCATTTAAAAATACGAAAACGGCGTTTTCACCATCTTTTGATGTTGACTGATTTATTGGTGTTTAAGGTCACATATTTCTGCACAATGGTTAATCATGACCACAACATGGAGATAAAGCCAAGTTTAATCAATTGTTTATACCCAGGTTGCCCATTTTAGAGGACTTCCACCCCAAGCATTGGTGACTAGGTCCTATTTTACCAGTAAACCGGAGCTTGTTTACCAAGAGGGATCTTTTGATGTTCTGCAACTTTTTTCTGTTATTATATCAACAGTGTGCGCATCGTGACACATAATATAGACACTATCCTTTCCATTAATATAAAAGACTAGGAGGTGAGATTTGCTAACTTTTTTTCTTGGGAAAAATAATAACTTGAAAATTACTGTTGGGACACATTCGCCAAACAAAGGGTCAAAGTGGACAGTTACTTAATTGCTTCTAATTATCTTAAAAGCCAAGTTTCCCTTTATAACTTTTAATAAACAAAAACAACAGACAGCTCTCGGAGCTTAAATAATTGGACCTTCCTCGTGCGGCTAATAATTTCAGGGGAGATAACTTTATCGAATGTCTCTTTCATGGCGAGATAAATCAGGCACATTCAGGTAAGGAAAGTTTCATTCAGAGAATCCATGCTTTTTTGTCGGTGACGGAAATTCTTAGGTTAGGGAGGCAACTTGGACAAGCTGGGATGCTGCAATGTTGCAACACACTTTGTAATAAAAGTTGCAAAATGTAATAATTATTACAAAGTGCAACTACATGGACATGAAGAAATGTCAATATGGTCAACGCGTATTTTCGCAATGGACGAGAATAATCCGCCAATTATGCAAGAACCTCGGTGTCTTTTCAGCAACTTTATACTTCTAGTAGCAGAAAAATAAAGATTTGCAAAATCAATGGAAACGGAAATGGGGGGGGGTTTCATATATTGCCGATTAACACATGACGCGGGTACATGTAAGTGAATTAATCAGATGAAAACTTTTCCGATAATTCCATTGGAAGAAAGTTTATTACATAATGCAACTCTTGTCGAGTCAATTTCGTTTCATTTGTAACAATTATTACATTTTGCAACGTTTTTTTTCAGTCCATGTAGCTGCATTTTGTAATAATTATTACATTTTGCTACGTTTGTCCTGTCTATGGAGTTGCATTTTGTAATAAAAGTTCGAAAATCTACACACCCGCTCAAATATGCGTAGGAGTGCACATAATATACCCCAAGACAGTCGTAGAATCATAGAGATAAAATTTATTTTAATATTTGTATAATAACATGAATTAGTTTCTGATTGCCCGTTTGAAAAAAAAGTTTATTACATTTTGCAACGTTTTTCCAGCCCATGTAGTTGCGTTTTGTAATAATTATTACATTTTGCAACGTTTTTCCCATCCATGCAGTTGCACTTTGTAATAATTATTACATTTTGCAACTTTTATTACAAAGTGCGTTACTACACTGCTATGAGGTAATTGTGGTTGCTGGACTTCAACCCACTGACATACAGGTGTATGTTGGCCGGATGGCAATCTAAACGAGAAAATGACATTTTTATTACCACAGCAGTGTAAGAGTGAGTGTATCGTTACGAAGATAAATGCACATTTTCACACCAAGAGTAATGTGTTTTCGGCCGCTTTTTCCAACAATGCCACTTCTTATGGGCGCTATAAGAGAAATATATAAAAATAAAACTTGGAGCACAGTGGTAGCGGCGCGAGCAAGTAGACAGGTGCGAGCTGCTCTGTCTGTGTTCGAAGACACCCTTAATCCTTTACCCAACTTAACGGCAAAAACCGGCCAGCGTTATTCACAAAAATCGCCAATTAATTTTCATTATTTTTTTTCATTTTTGTCTCAAAAACATAGGTTATGACCCCTCTTTGGAACGAGCTCGACGAGCTCGTTCCAAAGAGGGGTCAAAACCTATGTTTTTGAGACAAAAAATGAAAAAAATTAGTTATTCAAGAATTGTGTTTGCAAGTGTCGTCTGCTTTTCATATTAGGTAAAGGGTTAAATACATTTTAAAAAAACTGGTTTAGTTAAGAAATAAATTGAAATTGAATAAAGGCATACTATACCTCCAAATTCATTGCTAAACAAGAACCACTAAGTAACTTTTACCCGTTAATTGTGGATGTGGTTATTTGTTGATGGGAATGGTTGGGGTGGGGGTGGAGGTCAACGCCATTAAATATCAAACAAAAACTAGTGAAACAAATGACATGCAGCGTTTCTTTAATTCGCAGATTACAGTTGGATTTTTCTCTCTCAAGCCATCCCGCCTGTCCCCGCCAAATCGATACCGAAGCCCCACCCCCACCAACTTGGATACTGTTTGAAAAATCTATTGCTGAGAGGCTTAGTCTCCTAATCTCTACCTGATGATCGACTACCATTATCATCGTGAATTAACAAACCTCTAAATTTCCAAAAAAAAAACTTTAGAGTGAGAGCAGACACCTCTCTGCACTCATCCCCATTCTGTGCCACTGGCTCAAACTCATTCGGCTCTTCCATCCAGTTTTATACGCCTAAAAACAAACTTAGGGCCTATATGAGTTTTCAGCTCGTGCGAGGGTTCTAACACCTAACAATCGGCGAAGTTCCTAGATCCATAATTTTGTTCCCTTGTCTATTCGAGGCTTTTGTGTCTCACGCGCCCCTCATTAAAATCTGAAATATCAGAATTCCATGTTCCTGAAAGAAAAGGTTTCCACAAATGCAGTGTTTACACATTTATTATTGTGTACAAAGATGTGACATGAGTAGTGGGAGAAGAGGGGGGGGGGGGGGTACTTCACATGCCCCTTCCTGGCAGTTGTGGCGCCAGGATTTCAATTTAGGGAGGCCTGTAAGATATGGGAGGGGCAGGGGGTCCAAGGTCGGGATGCCGAAGGCATCTACCGAACACCGCAGGCCTGAGCTAGAGGTGGATTAGGAAGGAGGTAGTTCAGCGATCTGAACATATTGGCTACCCCTTACGGGGGGGGGGGGGGGGGGGGGTAGCCACTAGGTTCAGATCGCTGAACTAGGGAGGATGGTGTCCCCTCCCGTCTGTAAGGGGGAGGGGGTTCTGGGGGATCTCCCAGGAAAAAAATTCATGTTTGGACACCCTGGGAGCGATATCTGAGCGTTGCTACCCCCTACATGATGTGTATTGTTGTATTCCGTTTGTGGGTGTGATATTGGTCCGGAAAACCACGGTCAAATAGTAATTTGAAGTTTGTTTTGGAGGGGGCGAGGGAAAAGTGGGGGGGGGGGCGTGGCCCCTCCCCCCTTTGGCGCCACCTCTGCTTCCTGGTCCAGTATGAAAAATTGCTGCCGAGTGTCGTTACAATTTATCAGGAACCGCGGCGCTACTTTGAATATGGAATGGAGCTGAAAGGTAAACGGGGGTTCTGCCCTCTTTCAGAAAATCATTAAGCAATTTGTGACCTGAGAAGCGAGTTTGGCGATTTGAAGTACCGGCACCCCGGTCCGAAGCCAGGATTTCAAAATTGTCGGATGTGGTGGGGCGAGAGTTAAAATTTCCGGACAGTGTTCCCAGGTCGTTGATGGTCGGATGGGCGTGACAACCGTTACTTATTCCCAGTTCCTTATTCGACATTCGTCATCAACCGATTTTATCGGTTTGTAACGAATGTCGAATAAGGAACTGGGAATAAGTAACGGTTGTCACGTCTCCACAACGGTCGGCACGAAATTGAAATCTAATCAATATATTTCTTTCGGACAAATAATAAACGAAACCGGCCTGAAACGACGGACGTGACAACCGTTACTTATTCCCAGTTCCTTATTCGGCATTCGTTATCAACCGACAAAACCCGTTGATAGCGAATGTCGAATAAGGAACTGGGAATAAGTATTGGTTGTCACTCCCCCCGATACGTGATTTATTGTTATTTTAAAAAATTACGTTCGTTTAACGAAAAGTAATTCTTCAAAAAAATAATAATAAACGAAAATTTTTCGTGTAATCGGTACTTATATTGTTTTTCGTGTACACGACTACCTGCACTCGATTGTCAAATACTTCTGTCAAGCGCTTTCAAAGGATATAATTACGAATCAAAATGGTATTTTCACGTAAAGAAAAATAATCGTGGTTTCGTCAAATGATCAAATTTCTTTTTTTAAAACCAGCAGCTTTCGAAGAAAATTCTGGCGTTAGGGCGACTAACATTTTTTTCGACAGACAAAAACAATTCCCACAGACATGGTCATGAGGCCGCCCTTCAGGGGTGCCGATATTCCACTAATGTCAAGAAATCACCACTCCGACTCAGACAACACGGAAAATCGCCGACATCGAAAGTAAGTTCGTTGGTATAGACTTTATCAGCATTCCCCATGTTGGGTGACGTGTGCGTATATGTGTGTAAGGGGGGGGGGGGGGGGGGCATATGTCACATTTGTTTCCAAAACAATAAGCACGTGTGGAGCGAAATAGTGATCCAACGATGTCGGTTACCGTCAATCGCTTCATATTTCCCCCATTCCCCACGTGAAACTCAACTACGCCAAACACCCTTGAAAATACTTTATTTATATCAATGCATTTAGAATTCTGGACTTTCACAATGGTAGTTAAGTTTCGCTTTGCAAAGCAACGAAGATAAGCAACTCGATTCATACTGCACGCAGTCACATTTCAATGTGTTCTTGACCTGAAGTTTCGTTTTCTACTCGGATTTACCATATTATTCAGTAATAATATAACAATTGATGCTTACTATAAAGGTTAATTTTAACACAAATGCTCAAGCGCGTAATATATCGATATCTCTATTTATCTACTTTATACGTAAAAACAGTAACGTTTTATCTTTTATCGTTATCGAAAACTCGCCGTCAATAAAAAATCTTTTATCGTTACTGCAGTAAGAATAAAAGTCACGTGATATCGCAAGAATACAACGTTCACGCCCATCTCATTTGCATGACGTACTATTTCATTCAACACTTTGAATAACTAATTATCGCTGCCGCGGATCGAAACAAATAAAACGGGGCGTATTTATCGAAATGTATTGAATAAAAAAGAAGGCCATTAATTAAACTTACTGAATTGTAAAAATAAAATTTGACGGAAAAGAGTAAAAATTAGTAACTTACACTTTTTAAAATGAGATTATTTCACCCTTCGAGACTTTAATTATCCTGACGTTCAAACGTCACTGGGAATTCAGTTTCTTCAACATTTTTCAAAATGTGACGTCAAACGTCGGAAAGTACAAATAACCAGATATTTTTCACATTAGTGATTATCTGGTTGAAGGCTAGATTATTTTTAGTGGTCTGCATTTGTTAATCAAAACGTGTTTTATTACGGGAGTGGGGGAAGGTGGGGGTGTAGATAAAAGGGTTATATACACATGGTGTTTGCGCGACTCGTAGCTATATATGCCCCCGAAAACGCTCTCGTCGCGATAAAAGATTTTTTACAAACACCATGTGTATATAACCCATATTTATTTAACTTTGAGTTGAATTCCCGTCTGCCATTTTCTGACAAGGATTGTTCCTGTTAACACTTTCAACACTGGTGATCTGGAAGGTATCATTTCAGTCAATGCTGTCAACGGCGAAATGGACGAAACCAACCTGGTTTGTTGGGAGGTTCTGTAATAATTTAATCCAACAGCTCTGTCGAGCTGTTGGATTAAATTATTTCAGGGCCTCGATTCAGATTTTTTTGCTCTTAATATCTTTATATCGTCTGCTCTTCCACTACCAATTCTTTCTTCACGCAAACATTTATGCACACCCGGTTGAAAGGGTTAAATATTCCACGTGTGATTAGTTTTGAATCAAAGGTGACGTATGCCCACCCTCACGCGACCCCAATATGGGTGAGTTTGCTGATATCGTCTATTAACCCTTTACCCAACGTAACGGCCAAAACCGGCCAGCGCTCTTCTCAAAAATCGTCAATTAATTTTCATTATTTTTTTCATTTTTGTTTCAAAAACATAGGTTATGACCCCTCATTGGAACGAGCTCGTTGAGCTCGTTCCAATGAGGGGTCATAACCTATGTTTTTGAGACAAAAAATGAAAAAAATTAGTTATTCGAGAATTTTTTTTGCATGTGTCGTCTGCTTTTCATGTTAGGTAAAGGGTTAAGGATGAAAGTAGTGTAAGCACGTCGGCCAGGATATCAATGTGAGCGTTGTCGAGTCCCATTCATATACTGTTTTAAAGTACTTTTGAGTACTGTTGGCCATAAAAGTGGAGGTACTTCAACCCACCCAGCCCACGGCTCCGCGGCCCCTGCTTACATGGCATGAATTCAACTAACAAGGGGTGTGACTTTCGTACGACTAAACGTTTTCCGCCTTTGAAAGATCTCTACAGCAAGGAATCCCCCAATCACTAAAACAACCAGGAATATAGACGTGGCGAGAGATATGCCGACAACTAGTCCGTAATTAGGCCTTGTATATCCGCCGCCTCCACTATCGTTGTCCTGACAGACGAAGGTTGTGTAGTTGAGGTAGTTGCCGCCTCAGTACACATCGCAGACGTCGCCGCTCCAACGAAATAGTTGAATATCGGTAAAGTGTATCCAGTATTTGATTGGTGGAGAAACAACACCAAAGACTTGTTACTGACCGTCTTCATATAGGCCACAGTGTCATCGCTGCTCGATTGCGGATTTACAATCGTCACATTTGCATTCCCTCTTGAAATCACACTTGATTCGACAGTTCCCGAGATCGCCTGATCCGTACACATGTTTTTCACCGTCACATCGTCGGATAAAGCTGTGGCTAATACACTAGAATTTGCGCATAAGGGCGACGTATATACGTTCAGTCTGTGGAAATCGGTGGAACATGCAGTAGATGGTAACTGGAATGTGCCCTGTGTGGACGATACAGTGGTCTGAATTGGATTGTCTGAAGTTATCAATACTGCTTCGGTGCTTGTTACTTCTACATGGCAGTAGTCCAATCGCGTCACTGTACACTGCTGATTTATGGAAGAATAGACGTTAACGTTTGTGTTTTGTAGACCTGTAAGTGAAAAAAAAACACCAGCTCAGTGATTTGATCTTACTCATGAAGCTAACGATAGTGCTGAAATAGGAAGGATGTGAGCGGTAACCATTTAGTTCAATCAATCCCCTTCCGATTAACTGTCCGTTACCAAGTAACAGAGAATATGCATATGCAGGCGCGTAGCCAGGAATATATGGGAAAGGTGTGTGTGTGTGTGTGGGGCGGGGGGGGGGGGGGACTCGATCTTTAGGGGAGGTGGTTAAGCATATTTATGCGACAGGCATATCACGGAAATCGGAGTCTTGAGTCGGAGAAAAGTATCAAGGTGGTCTCCCTCTTGCTTTGGTTCGATCTGGGGAGGGGTAGAACTTTTGCCCCCCCCCCCCCCGAGGAAGTTCCAGGACTATACCTCCGCCGGAGAAAGTTTAAAAAATAAACCCAAAATGGTGCTCTCGCGAGGCTCGAACCAACGTCAAGCGTGGTATGTCATATGTAATTTCCTTAGCTTTAGCCCAATGCAGAACGCAGATTTTAAATTGTTTAGGGAGGCCGGGTGGGAATTTTTTTTGGGTGGGCGGGGGGGGGGGGGGCTTCCACAGCCCCCCTGCCCACCCACAGCTACGCCACTGCGCATATGGTAGGATGTGTCGAACCGCGATAATGTATAGTCAGAAACTATAGGCGGAAATATACTACATAAAAAAGTTTTGAACCACCTGTTTTTCCAAGTTTTTTCGAAAGTGAATTTGACCAATTTTTTTCGAAATGTAAGACATGACTCCCAATAATTTCACAAGAAAATGTTAATTTTGAAATTGATCTGTGTGTACCCTTGACCACCACACTGGACAATAAGTAAAGCAGGGGCACTGCTTTGAAAATCACAAATTGAGCAGCAACATGTATTGCAATGAGATCTCGTTTGTGTTTTGCATTTCATCATTAGGCAGGGATTATAATATTTCTATTTCATCTAAATTTTGGAGAATTCTCGCGAAAATGGTTGCGAGAATCCATACCTGCTATGAGTACCTCAAGATTCCATGAGGCCACCATGGTTGAACCCATGCTGTATACTGATAACACATGTTAACCCTTTACCCAACACAGCTTTTTAATTTTTAAAACATAAACTGACGAATTTGATATATTTAAAAACAATATACAATATTTACCAATAAAACCTTACAAATATGGATGTCACTGGAACCGGCTTATTGAGCTGGTTCCAATGACAGCCTTATTGGCACAATTGTATTGACAAAATTTCAGGATATTTCAGGTAATGTTAGCCTTGTATTGATCAATTTGCTGTTGCTATATTAGGTAAAGGGTTAAATTGACTCAGTTCTTTTTAGCCGAATCCTAGCAGAGGTGCAGCGAGAATCTCAATCTACATGGATTCTCGATGATTTTGTTGCGCGAATCATTGCGTGAATCGATTCTGGGATTCTCGTCAAAATATAAGCCCTGATTAGGTCTGTTTATTATGCGACATTTTTTACACTTTAACCCTCAACTCAACGTAACGGCCAAAACCGGCCAGCGCTATTCACAAAAATCGTCAATTAATTTTCATTATTTTTTCATATTTTGTCTCAAAAACATAGGTTATGACCCCTCGTTGGAACGAGCTCGTCGAGCTCGTTCCAACGTGGGTCATAACCTATGTTTGTGAAAAAACAATGAGTTATTCAAGGATTGTTTTTTTGGCAAGTGGCGTCTGCTTTCCATGATAGGTAAAGGGTTAAACACGTCGATACAAACCCCCGAGGTAGAATATTATCCGCTCATAAGAAAGCCTGTGTCTTCGGGAGGTAACAAACTGGCACGTGCGCTGGTATGTGGCTAGAAATTCTGGTGTAAAATTCTTTTTTTAGAAATAGGATCAAGTTGGTGAGGATCAAGTTCGAAATTTCATAAACACTATAAAGCAGATTTGTCTAGCGTGTTTACAAGTCAAATATAGACAGACCCGATCCTGACCAGTAAAAATGAGTTTGTGTATACCGGTTCCGACCACTGGTGATACCATGGACATTATTCAATGCATTGGCAGTGGATTCTCGGGTGATGTTATTTTCCCATGAATACCATCTGATCATGTGATTTATCATATGAATATCAGTTGATCATGTGACATTCGAACATCGCGCATTGATATTACACACTACATTTTCCAGAGTCTATTTTTACAATCCGTTTACGTTCTATAAATAGACAGTTTCCCCGACTCGAGTGCGAGTTGTATTTAGGCGCGCGGTCAACACCACTTCAACACGAGTTTGTTTTTAGAGGAATGTATATTTTTAAAATTAAAAATAAATTTATTTGTATAAATATGCACTTTCTATATTTCTGTGTGCAAAAAGACAGCCGAAATCCTCTCGATGTTTGCTCACCTTTTGCAAAAGAAAAATAAAACCCTCTCTCCCTCACTGATTTAAAAAAAATGCCCGAGAATCAATTAATTTATTTTGTGTGGCCTAATACATTCCTTTTGGTGAGAAAGTAATTTGCGACTAGAGTGTGTTCCTTGCCAACAGGCGTTAGAGCACATTTTTTTTACATTGTACAGATTCTAATCAAGTTAGAGGGCATTATTTCACTGTAGGATCTATCTCTCAGCGATCTACTTTATCATATGAGCCAGCACAGATTTCTGTCGTTTTTTGAAGCATGGCTGACAATTTTCGTCATTGAAAGAGACAGAGATATCATCGATATGCGCATCATTTCACCAGAGGGCGCGGTGGAATTGCGGTAACCGTTTCTCGTCAGATCACCGAAGTTAAGTAACGTCAAGCCCGGTTAGTCATTGGATGGGGTGACCGTCTGAGCGATCGATTCGGACTCCCACCTTGTGTCCTTGGGGAAGGCACTTAACCCCGACTGACCACATGTGGCACGATGAGGCCGTGTACTAAGGCATTCTGCACGTCGATGGTGCGCATATCTTCAACCAATCTAACCCTGCCTGTGCTGCAGTGCGGAGTTAAGATGTTGGGGAGCGTACAGCTGCTCGTCGTTGTTCGGTGGTTCTCTCCGGGTACTCCGGCTTCCTCCACCCGTAAAACTGTCACCGACACGATATGACCTTGGCTGTTACAGTGTCATTAAACCCTGATAAATAAATAAATAATAATCATTTCATCAACTTTTGGCATTTTTCTATAGAGTTGTATTCGAATACCGAAGCTGGATTTTTTTCAATTTTTTTCCCAATCAGTTTGAATGTTTGCCTATTATTATCTGTAGAAACCCCTTTAAAAATAAGAAAACGGAGTTTTCACCATCTGATATTCTGTAACTTTTTTGTTCTTTATATCAACACTGCGTACATCGTAACACACAATGCATACACTGTCCTTTCCATTGATATAACAGTCTGGGGGGGGGGGGGGGGTAAGATTTGCTAATTTTTTTCCTGGGAAGAATAAAAACTTTAAATTATTATACATTCGCGAAACAAAAAGCCAAAGTGGACCATTAGTGTTGGTAGGTGTGATACTGATAGATATTCTTGAGACGTATTATCTTTGAACTAATTAACTTGCCATGGGCTGCCAAATTGCCTTCTGTTACTTTTAATAAATGAAAACAACAGACAGCTCTCTGAGCTGTCTGTTGTTTTCATTTATTAAACGTAGCAAAAGGAAACTTTGCTTTATTTTTAGCTGATGTCAAAGGTGATTTCTCAACAATAACTTGTTTCTTAATTGGACCTTCCTCACATGTCTAATAATGTCATGGGGGATAATTCTATCGAAAGTTGATTTTCCTGTTGATATAAGTCAGGGGTGAATCAACATTTTAATAAATTTTAACATAGTTTTTACTCCTTTAAACGGGAGTGTGGTGGCTCATGGAAGACTGTTGGACTTCTGTGCCAGAGGTCCCGAGTTCGATTCCCGTCCGGGACGACCCGCGTTGTGTCCTTGAGCAAGGCACTTTATGCCGGTTGTCTACATGGAGGGAAGACGACGCCGTGTACTAAGGCGTAACGCATCTCGATGGTGCACATGTCTTCAACCGCTGTAACCCTGCTTGAGTGGAGCTTGAACAGAGTGAGAATGTTGAGGAGCTGACAGTTGCATGACGATGCTCGGTGGTTCTCTCCGGGAACTCCGGCTTCCTCCACCCGTAAAACTGTCACAGTCACGATTAGCCATTGTGTATAAGTATGTGACCTTAAACACCAATAAATAAATAAATAAATAAATAAATAAATAAATAAATAAATACTCCTTTAAACTAGACTATTCCAGTCTCCAATCAACAGGTCGATTTACATGGTATTAGTCGCAACACTCTTTGCATCATCACTCATGCTGTCCAAGCCACGCGTGTCTTTGTCATTCTATTGTTATCATTTCCTGTTTTTACCCATTTATTTTACTTCAGGTTCCGCGCCACATTTTCCCTGACATTTCCAAAAATGACATGCCATACACTCTCGTCAAATTCGAATATTCTATAACTTAGTTATCTAACCCATAACATGTATTACATTTTCCAAATCCACTAAAAACATATAACACTATCTGACTGAGTAGAAATAAACAATCTGGGTGAACAATTTTTTGTCAAATGCAAGGCTTCAACCTGGAAAATTTCATGAAAAAATGCCGATGCTTGTCATTTTCAGCCACCCAGCAGCCTCAAAAGCAGAATTATCCCACTCCCCCACGTACCTTACCCTGGAGCATATCATCCCGTGTTTCTAAAATGTGAAAAAAGTTATATGTTTATAAAGTCAATTTTTATCCTCTGGTAAAATTACCCCAATGCTTCAGACTCCAACTTTGTGACCAAGACTTCAAATTCTCTTGTCCAACAAATAGCCTAATTTTATCATACATCTGATACCAAAAATATATCTCCAATTTACATGGCATTAGTTACAACAAATGCCCTATGTTTAGAATTTTACCCCTGTGCAATGCGAAGCTGTAGAACCGAACCTTCAAACTGATAATGACACACGTTTTAATCTACTGTCGTTTTCTCGCCACGATTTAGCCTTTGATGCTGATGTGGCGTTAAACACCAATGAAAAATAAATAACAAATGAATAACGGTAATGTACTGTGAGCAAAAGATTTTTCGAAAGCAAATCCAAGCAGTAAGCACAAGCCTTTCTTGTTATGTCAAAAGCAAAACAACAATACAAATGGCGACCCAGGCGAGGAAATGGAACGAAAAACATAATAGGTTCAAACAACCTACGCGTGCTAATAGATTGTTATCAGCTTTGTCACGACATATCGTTTTCTCAATACTTTGTTGTTTCACTAGTATCGGGTTTTTATGAGGAATTTTGATTACTTTTCTGACAGCAATTCTACATTCGTTTGATTTGCGAAGGAAAGGTCAGAAACCAGCGACATTATTACTTTACGAATAAATGTCATCTTTGATTTGTCATTACCTTTAATAACCATAATATTTTCTGCCCATCGAACGTGCAACTGAAAGCATGCGATCTGGCTATAAAAATCCAGGTACTTTTTAGGAATCAACGAAGAGAGAGAGAGAGAGAGAGAGAGAGAGAGAGAGAGAGAGAGAGAGAGAGAGGGGGGGGGGATCTGCTGTTAAAGTATCAGATCATGAACCACTAAATAAGTGAACACGTGACTTGGAGCATTTGCCACCCCGAACTCGTTCCAATGAAAAAAAATGAGTAATTGAAGAATTTTTTTGCCCAATGTCGTCTGCTTTTCGTGTTAGGTAAAGGGGTTAATGTAACTGAAGTTACTCTTAGTCTTTTATTTCAACATTATTTTTGTACGATTTCCATACGAACAATATATAAGTTTATAAACAAATCCTTGTGCTGGTAGTTATAAGAAAATATTATTAAAGTTCAAAACAAATACAACGACATCACTGAATATATTCCTGCTAGCGCTTTCACCGCTCTGTATACGGATCTTCAGGCATTTTTGACGTATCATTTATCTAATACACATTTTCAATTCGAATCGAATTCAACCACTCATGCATCCACCCATCCATCCATCGGTCCGTTCGTCCATCCGTCGGACCGTCCTCCAAGTCATTACTTCGTTCATTGGCGCGTGCTTGCTTGCGTTCGTTCGTTTGTTAATTCGCTCGTTTGTTCGTTCGTTTCTTTCTTTCTTTTTTTCTTTCTTTCTTTCTTTCTTTCTTTCTTTCTTTCTTTCTTTCTTTCTTTCTTTCTTTCTTTCTTTCTTTCTTTGGTTCGTTCGTTCACATCCATTCAACCACTCATGCATCCACCCATCCATCCATCGGTCCGTTCGTCTATCCGTCGGGCCGTCCTCCAAGTCATTACTTCGTTCATTGGTGCGTGCTTGCTTGCGTTCGTTCGTTCGTTAATTCGCTCGTTTGTTCGTTCGTTCGTTCGTTCGTTCGATCGACCGTTTGTTCGTTCGTTCGTTCGTTTCTTTCTTTCTTTCTTTGTTTCGTTCGTTCATAGAGCTATATTTGCAGTCACGTGGGGGAGGGAAACACGTCGTCTGCAATTTTTGCAATTTAAGACCACTATTTGCTGAGCGGCGACACATTAAATTACCCTTTGGTTCTTTTATTGTTATATACATTGTTAGGACTTCTCGTCGGAACGTACTCAATTACCTCCTTCCAATGAGGGGTCACATGCTTTGTTTTTTTAAGTAAAAATTGAAAACAATAATCAGCCCACCACATACACCCTTTCATTTTAGTTCCGCCGCAACTGTATTTAACTGGAACAGATTATATTGAAATGCACTTCCTCCTTTTCCCCACGCCGTAAATACCTTCAGCAAGTGAGCCTCGGTCATTATGTATGATAAAATACCCCCCCCCCCCCCCATTGCAATTGGTACATGTTGGAAACGAATACTCGAGAGTTTCAATGTTGCACTTCTCGGCAAGTAAGGTCTTTTTTACTATCTGTAATTCTGGCGAAAACGAGCACGCGCTAAACCCTTTCGTTCCCTAACCTCAACTACCCCCCACCATCAGGTCAAACAATTAGAAGGATATTTTTTTCATTTTCAAAATAATGGGTAAAAGAACCTTTCATTACTAATGTTTCTATTCTTCGCTTTCAAAACAGAGGGGATGCCCGCTCGGTTCGCAGCTTCTCCACGCCTCCTTCTCCTCGCCTCCAGGGGTGGATAATGTCTTGGTAATAAATATATCTTAAATGTTTACCTGAGAAACTGAGTGTGAAGTTGGGCGAGGCTTTCGGTATAAAAATAAATGTGCTGCCCCACTGACACGACGGTAGCAGCATCTGTAGATCCTTAACATCAGCCACATTAATCGTTGATCCGAATGTCATTTGAAACACTCCTATTGGTTGGTTTGAAGTCAGATAAAGCACTGTCGATGAATTTAAATTTTCTACAATTGTACTTTCGAAAACTTGTTTAGTTATCGTCGAAAAACTGTCAACGCCACCTAGTCTTGCTGTGATGTTAATTTTGGTGTTGTCCTTTGTAGCATACACAACCAAAGACGCGGTGTCCGTGGAGCCCATTAAAGGCAAGGAGATGTATTCCACGTCTGTCTTTGCGTAAGGGTGTAATTGTAGTTTAAACCTATCGGCGTAGGTAAGGTAAATGTATGCCTCTTCGTCTAGCAAAAAATACCAGCCTGAAAAATAAACACAGTTATATGTTTGAGTCCAACCGCAGCGACAATAACAAAACAAAAATCATCGCCTCCTGAAAAACCCAAATGTATCATAAAAAACAACCGGCGATCGATGGTTACACTTGTTATCCCTTTACCCAACGAATCGCCCGCATCCGCCCGCGTAATATGCAAATTCAGCAGCTGAAAAAATATTACTTTTCGAAAAATTTCAACAAAACCATATCATGCGACCCCTCTTTGGAACGAGCTCGTCGAGCTCGTTCCAAAGAGGGGTCACATGATATGGTTTTGTTGAAATTTTTTGAAAAAATAAAAAAAAAATGATATTTAAAATAATAAATTTTGAAATCGTCTGTGTTGGGTAAAGGGTTAAGCACAGAATTCTGTGTTGAATAAAGGAGTTTCCCCTATCAATATTATTGGATACATAACTTGTCAAATTATACCTCACGTGACTTTCCGTCCCTCCGATTGGCCAACTACTATCACTCTATTTCGTGTTGTGTCCTTTCCGATCGCTAGCCAGGTACTATACCCTCTGGACGTGAGGATTACGTCAAAGGCTTTTTTTTTGAGCGGGCACTATTACGTTTCTATTTTTAGCACAAAATGCTATAGATTTTCGACACATAAACGTACAGAAAAAACAGTGGTGGAGCATAAATGAGGCATGCATTTAAATGCCAAAATTATTTTACTCATCCTTTTGCAAAAATCTAGTGGAGGGGTGGACACTCGATAGAAAAAAACATTATGAAATTGCGAAGCGGCTTGAAAACTTTTGGGCATATAAAGGCTCCCCCGTTGGCTATCCGTAACACAGATTTACTTTTTGACTGTTCGCCTTACTTGACAAATCAGCCAAGTTTTTTCTTGAAGGATGTTCAATATAGTACAGGATTTGTGCATGTTTTGTCGTTGAGTTTGCCCATATAGTGTCTAGTGAGGCGGTGTAGTTCCCGACGCGATGCGTCGGGAACTACACGACCTCACCGAGCAATATATGGGCGTAGTCAACTCAGAGTCATGCACTTTTCCTTATATTAGTATATACGATAGGGGGCGCGATGGCTCAGTGGTTACGGCATTGGACTTCAAACTGAATAGTCCATGATTCGATCCCCACCAGAGGGTAATCGCTTTTTGTCCTTGGACAATGCACTTAATCCCGATCGCCCACGTAGAAGTACGGCAGAACTGTGTACTAAAGGTTACTGCACGTCGATGGTGCCCTTGTCGTCAACCAATGCTTACCCTTCTTGTGTGGAATTAGCACGTTGGTGAGTCTGACAGTTGCTGCTGGTCGAAGGTTTTCTCCGGGTACTCCGGCCTCCTCCACACGTAAAAAACTGTCCGACACGAGGTGACCCTTGCTGTTGAAAGTGTCGTTAAAACCCCACAAAACTTACAAGTATATACGGAGCCAGTTAACTTTGTATTAGGCGAGAGCGAAGGTATTCCATACTAAGTTGTGAGAGAGCGAAGCGGTTGCCTTATACAGAATTAATAGGCACCATGTACGCCATAACAAATCTTATCGACTACTTTTTTTTACATGCTGATAGCAGTTTTGATAAATATTGAATGAATAATAGAATCCTTACTTATTTAACGTGAAGCGGCTATCAGCTGCCAACATTTTGAAAGATGAATAATGAAAGGGAGATCATTCTGACTGTCAGTCGCATTTTGATTTCATCTGACTGTATATAGTTCAAACACTTGCTTATTTCGTTTTAAAACTAATGACATTTTCAGAAACTGATAGGAGATAAGATAGATAAGATGTTGTTTGTTATAAAATTTGTTAGAAAATTCTGTTTGGAGCGTGATTTATGGAATTCCACATCGTTTTTACTGAATGTGTTTTATTACACATCCATTCAACTTTAAACCCTTGTATTTAACGGAATACACATTATGAATTAAATGATTCTGTAGTCAATGGGTGATGTACAAGCCGGAAGTTTTTTCCCAGCGCCATTCATACTAGTTCCCTTCCCATCGAATCATTAGTTACGCTTCGAAAAGTTTCCAAATTTCGTTATACAATTATCGACAGTCTGTCGCATAGTGTGAAAATGAAAACGTCCAAAGCAAAATAAAGTCGGTTCACAAAAAATTAGTTAACCAAAAATGAGATAATATTTAAAAAAAAAAAACTCAATAATTTCCAACCAGAACATTAACCCAGTCCCGAGGCCTTCTCGTTTTGTGGATCCGTTATATCTAAATTGGTCAACTTGATTTCGGTAAATCTTCGTACATCTTGACATGCTTCGAACTTCTTTTAAAAATGTTTCTCCCAGCTGTTTTGCAAATCTGCACAAATTTATACTTATATTTTTACTAACAGTAATAGCCACCAAATGGTTCGGCGTGAATGGGCACCAACCGAAGAGAAGCAGCGATACGAATTTCAACAAACACTGGTTCCGAAAAGGTAGTTTTGATTTTTTATCGATCCATTTGATCAGTACAGCTTCAGTCAAAACAAACAGACTCTTCACCTTTGGGTTCAAACATCGGAATTAAAATTTGTTTATTTAAATGAATTTTAATGCATGGCTTGTGTAATAAACACAGAACGGGATGTGTGCTTGAATCGGTGGGTGTTTTACATAACTCGTTGGAATGGCGTAATCATTTTTCGCGAGAGCCGTAGCTCTCGCGAAATATGACTACGCCATTCCAACTCGTTATGTAAAACACCCACTGATTCAAACACACACCGCGTTCTGTCTATTTATATAATATGAGATTAAAATATCCATTGTCTGAGGCAGATTATACTTGCCAGTGATGGCCATCACTCACTCATTATCATCCTCGAAGTGGCAGACTATACTTGCCCGAAAATCCAGAACGACTGCACCCTCGAGGAGAGGTAGTACCTTTGTGAGAGGACCCAACCTCCTACACTGGTCCTCACTCGAGGGTTCAACCGACATCTGCCAATGATACTACCCATCCACAACTGGACACTACTGGAGACACCTGCCGAGTACCGGATCCTTTTCCTCCTTCAACACGCCTTGACATGTGAGAGCCATTCTATACAGTCACAGAGGGTCGAAAGGGGCTTGTCCCCCATACCGTCCCTGCGCGCCTTCGGCGCGTGAAATCATCATTTCCATTGTTTTATTTTGATTAGCTATTTCTTCGGTCGAGTGTCTATTTTGTATAACTTTTATAACGAGTTTAAAAAATACAAAAGCGTGTGGGGTTAGTTTAAGCAATTTCTGTGTCAATAATATTATTAAACATCTTTTCCAGACATGGAAACATTGAAAGTACACATATAACAAAATTCCCCGTAAAAATAAGCATAAAAATTG
The DNA here is from genome assembly GCA_031216915.1 of Pictodentalium vernedei. Taxonomy (NCBI): domain Eukaryota; kingdom Metazoa; phylum Mollusca; class Scaphopoda; order Dentaliida; family Dentaliidae; genus Pictodentalium; species Pictodentalium vernedei. The sequence goes on along the minus strand of CM062289.1, from coordinate 113,718,483 downwards.
GATCTGCAACAAGCGTAAAACTTTTGTAAGCCGTCTCGGGTAGGTGATTGGAACAGAGCAGGTTCCAATCGGACAAAATATTATTTGATATGTCATAGGTTCTCCTGTACTCTTCATTCTCTATGTGTCGTGAATGAAACTAAAATCAGGTAGAATTTGAGGATCCGCCGGTAGAAACTAAGAAAAAAAATCCTAATTGCTCTTTCTGCTACTAGAATTTCAGATTTTACTTTTAGAAACCGAAATTCACTTTCTGCTGGTAGAGTCTTATATTTCATCGGTAGAAAGGGAAATCCAGTTTCTGCTGGCAGAAAAAGAAGTTTAGTTTCCACTGTGAGAAACTAGAATTCTGCCGGTAAAATTTGAGATTTTACATTGGCACTTTGGAAACTAGTATTGTACTTTTTACCAGTAAACAGAGATTATTACCATTATGTGGATGTACAAAATATGTATCCGGGTCGAGCTCTGGGTTCTAAGGGCAGATCACGGCGAGTCGAAGACGAGTCGTGATCTACCCTTAAAACCCGGAGCGAGACTCGGATACATATTTTGTACATCCACATAATGGTAATAATCATTTTATCTTACAATATATTGGGGATAAGTCAAGAATGTAGACGAATATATAACGAACTATTTATTCGTACGGATGAACAAAAAGAAAAAAAAATGGAACTCACGCGAAAGGAACGTGCTTGAATCCGATCCCCTGATACAAACATCTGTATCAGGGGGTCGGAGTTAATACAGACAAACTACATGTTGATTGTAAGATAAAATCTTATAGTCAACCAGTTTCTACTGGTAAAAACGAGAATTTTACAGTTTCTACATTCGGAAACCGGAATTTCCCTTTCTGCAGGCAAAACTTGAGATTTTACCTTTGGAAACTGGAATTGTACTTTCTACTGGTATATCTTATATGCCACCTGTAGAAAATGGAAATCCATTTTCTACTGGTAGAACTAGAATTTTAGTTTCAACTTTTAACTGTTGGAAACCAGTATTCCTCTCTCTTGGTAGAATCTTGTATATTCCATCGATAGAAAATCGAAATCCATTTTCTACTGGTAGAAACTAGAATTTTAGTTTCTAATGTTAGATACCAGAATTCGTCTCTCTGCTGGTAAGGTTTAAAAAAAGTGTTTTGATTCTCAGGCAATCCCTCATTGAATTTGAACCCCCTCATTAGACATTTTTGTTGCCTTTCAGTGTCTCCCAATACTAGTACAAACTCAGGGAGACTCGAAACGTTTTACAATTTTTGATTGATGCATATTAGTTTAGTTGCGTCTCCAATTCGTTGGCCTTGTTACAATTTATGGGAGAGTGCCTAGGCACTCTCCCATAAATTGTAACGAGGCAAATCCCCATAGATTAAATACTTTTACTTCAAAGATAATATGAAGAACATTGAAAGAATTTGAAGCCTTTGAATTGTAGTACCTACAGTTTGTTTTTAGAGGAATGTTTTATTTTTCAAATTAGAAATGAATTTATTTGTATAAATATGCACCTTCTATCTTTCAGTGAGCAAAAAGACAGCCGAAATCCTCTCCACGTTTGCTCACTTTTTGAAAATGAAAAATTAAAAATAAAACCCTCCCTCCCTCACTGATTTGAAAATTGCCTGAGAATCAATTAATTTATTTTCTGCGGCCTAAAATCTTAGATTTAAACTTTGGAAACTGGGATTGTATTTTCTGCAGGTAAAATCTTATTCTATTGATAGAAAATGGAAATCCTATTTCTACTGGTAGAATCTAGCATTTTAGTTTCTTCTGTCAGAATAGCTGATTCTACCATACAGTAAAAAAAACTCGGAATCCAGTTTCTGTGAGAAAGAAGAAATTTTTAATTTTGACTATAAGACTTTCAAAAACTAAACTAGTTTCTTTTGAACTGAAAGGGGTGTTTTTACTTCTGGGTTCAACATACATAATAACTCGTAACAGATTAGCTGAGTGTAATCCAAATACAAGTACAGGTGTAGAAGAAATGATTAACACAATTGCAAATTATAGCTCGCTTGAGATACAGGCAAAGTAGTTGTTGTCAATTTAGTAATAATAATAATAACATATTGACTGGCCACTGATTTGTCGCAGTTGTCAGGTGAGAAGGCCTTGGTTTACTCTGTGCTTCCAAATGCCCCCTATCACCACGCCTCCTCTCTCCTCCCAACACCCGTAAACGAACTGTTCGATGACATCCCGTTCGCCATTCTTTTCAATTGCACAATTGCTGTTTAATCGAATGCTTTGACATATAACACATTTAGTAAGAGAGGGTGTAAAGATTTGCTTATGGAGAATGAAATTCTCGTTCTTTTGGTTGAAACTGCAATTAACTCTTTACCTAACACATCTAGAGGGCGACACCTGCTAACAAAAATTTCGAATTTATAAAAGGTTTCATTTTTGTCCACAAACCATAGCGTATGAACCCTTTATTAATTAGAACGATGCACTCGTTCCAATGAGGGATCATAGGCCTAATCTATGTGTTGGTAGCAATAAATGAATGGGGGAGGGGGTGGGGGTGAATAGCGCTGACGGGATGTGGGCGTAACACTTGGAACTCATATCTGTTCTCATTTTCTATGTGCAGAAACATCAATTCTAATTTCTTCTCTTAGAGGCTATGACGGAACAAATTAAGGGTAGCGTACTGGGGAAAGAACGACCCAATGTTGCAGTTTTTCCAAGGGTTTTAGGAGCACCGAACTGTCTCCATTACTCTGTCTGGGTTGTATTCTGTATTTATACCCGGATTTAACTTAAATTAAGTGAATGCATCTTACATTTTTCAAGAAAAATATCACATCACCTTTCTTGTGTGGCAATGATTTGTGTCAAAACATTGCATTCTCGTCATAACGTCGATCGGATGCGTAACGACCAAACAGATGCATTTTTACATGGCGTTCCTACACGTAGGCCGGATTCCACGTGTGGTTTATCTAGAACGTTTCTCAGTGTCTGTATTATATCGTATAACGATGAATACACAACAATCGAGGTTTAATGAGATAAATCTTTACAATAGCTGATTCCAACTTATATAAAATAAATATTATAGTTTCTATCCAGGAATTATATTTCATCTAAATTTGAGAGAATCCATTTGCATTCTTGTCTCGCCCAGCATTGGTCTGATTGGCCCTAAGACGTCAAATTGCCCGGTAAAGTTCGGTTTCCCATGGAACTCTTAGCCACTGTGCATATAAATATGATACTCTCACCTTGTCCCTTTGTCGAAAACTGACCAGCACTCTTCACAAAAATCACCATACAAATTTTATTACGTTCTGATTTTTTGTCTCGGAAGCGTGGCGCGTGACCCTTCGTTGGAATGAGCTCGTTGAGCTCGCTCTGACGGGGTGTCATGCGCTGCGTATTTGAGACGAGGAATGAAATTTCTAGTTACTCTCGAAATGATTTTGCAAATGCTGTTTGGTACCCACGTTGTGCAAGGGGTTCAACACAATAAATCTAATGGCACTACGGGCAGTTCCATGGTGGACCGTCAGTGTTTTCTGCAGAGAGCTTATTTTCGGCTTTTATAAACTTTCCCACTGATTCTCATGAGATGTTGACCAAAATAAGTATGTCTGAGTATACTTAATAGAAATTGTATCTGCTGTGAAGAGTACTTCTACTCCCAAAACGGGGACAGCGGGAAGACAGTCCCTGTGACTATGCTGTCTCCCCACAGTATAATATATGTTATTCAGTTTTTAAAAGAAAATGTACACTGTTATAATATTATGCTGTGAAATAAACTATTCATTCATTCCCGCAAAAATGGTTGCAGGAATCCATACCTGTTATGAATGTCCCAGGATAACATTAGGCCACTATGGTTGAACCCTTGTTGTATTCTGATAACACATGTTAGCACTTTATCCACCACAGCTTTTTAATTTTTAACATATAAACTGAATTTGATAATTTTTGAAAAAAATAAACAATATTTATCAATAAAACCTTACAAATATGGATGGCATTGGAACCGGCTCAATGAGCCGGTTCCAATGACAGCCATTTTTGTACAGTTGTTTTGACAGAGTGTCAGGTTATGTCAGATCATGTCAGTCTTGTATTGGTTAAGTTGCTGCCGCTGTGTTAGGAAAGGGTTAAATCGACACAATTCTTTTCACGCGAATCCTAGCAGAGGTGCAGCGAGAATCAACATGGATTCTCGCTGGCGTCGTTGCGTGAATCATTACGTGAACGGATTCTTGGACTCTCGTCGAAATATAAGCTTGGCTATCAGATTCAGTAGAAATTGAGATTAAAAACCAGACCATAAATATGCAATTCTAGTGTCTACCAGAAGCTATATAGATATAGAAATCTCATTTTCTACCTTGAAATCCCAGATTTTAGGGGTAAATAAGAACTTTACGGAAAGAGGCATTTACCGAAACCACACGAATAAACTAACCGTGAAGGGGAGGCGAGTCCTTAATCAAATGGAACCGATAGGGATAAACAGCTTCAATAAGGTTTTAGTGGGGAAAACAATTTGGGAAATGGTAGGTGTACCAAGTATATGTAGCATATGGTACGGATGTGATACCACTAAATCAGATGGCTTTAAAGAGTATGGAAACCCCGCAAAACGATGCAAGTCGATGGATAACGGTGTCGAGTAAAGCCGCAGCCCTATAGAAGCAATGGGAGGTGAGCTTGGGTGGACAAGGATTAAGGACAGGATAGAAGTTAATGAAACTCTGCGATCTTAACTATCTGGTAAATCTCCACAACAGCCGATGGTGTAAATTAATATTCCAGAATATTTGGAATTTAAACATAAAGAGAGGATGGATAGAGCAAGTGAGGCAGTTAATAGAAAACTATTCAATGGAGATCTCTGACTTAGAAGTGGAAACAAAACAGGGTAAGAAAATCTCATCAAAGAAAGAGTCATGGCGGATTGCAATCTGAATTGGCGAGAGCGGGGCAAAGCAAAGAATCTTTAGGTGGTCTGCGTGATATAGATAAGCCAGGTTTTGGAGAGTACCTTGATGGCACCTTTGGTGGGCACTGTTGTTCAGGATGTAGTCGCGGTCGCTGGAGCTTAGGGAAAAAACTGGGAAAAACAATGAAAAGGAGTGCCAAATGTGTAATTTAGGCGTAGTGGAGACCCTGGGACACTTTCTATTCGTATGTCCAAAATACCAGTTTAACAGAATAAGATTTATCGGGATTATGGTGGGGAAGTGGGATAGGGGAATGAAAGATATGTGGTTAGTAGGTGACAAACAGGAGAGGATTAGTATGCTTATTGGTGTGGTGGGGAATAATGGGGTACATGATGTCATCAAGCAGTTCGCCTCAGAGTGTTGGGAGGAGAGAAGAGGCGTGGGGATAAGGAGGCATTTGGAAGAATAGGATCAATCAAGGCCTTCTCACTTGAGAACCGCAACAAATCAGCTGCCGGCCAAAGTGTTATTATTATTATTATTCAATCAGATTGAAGCTTTTACGATGCCAAACACGACAACAACGACCATAACAACACACTAGTTCAACGCAATAACATTCACGCTTAATCTCAACAAAATTAATCCCACTATTCTGGAGACAAGCAGTCATTATGTAATTACTTCCGCCGCCCATGGTGAAGTGAACCTAATAACACCACGTCATTAATTGGCTAGAATACCTTGTTATATTGCCACTCGTAGCGATGCACCAAATAAAACCTCAATAAAAGCCTGAGTTCCTGATAACGTCTTTCACGCAGAACTATGGAATTGTCTCGACACAAGGCAACAAAGAATTGATAAAGGGATTGCATATATTATATTCTATTGCACTTAATGTCACAAGATGTGGCAGTTTTATTGAAATATAATAAATATTCATTTAATATTGAAACAGTGCTCCGAATAATGGCGTGACCGTAATACGACTGGTAGAGTGTCGTTGAACTGGCAGATGTATGAAAAGAAACATTTTGTTATAGTACTCTACGGGAAGTTTAGTTACATACACTGATTCCAAAGAATGATACCAGCACACTTTAGGAATATATAGAATTCAAAATGTCCTTCTCAAAACACAATAAGTATAAAACATGTATTTGAAACCCAGTATGAATAGAAACAAAAATGATTACCAGACCCCAGTTACTGCACGCGTAAACGAGGGCGCACAAGTACTGAAAAGTAGTTCAATTGTCCGCAGTTATAAGTATTTGCCATCTGAGGTGAGAACATTTTTGATCGGGAGTTTTTAACTCTTTGGACCCCAGTTTTAGGTGTAGAAATAATTCTCTACTGTCCCAATAGCCACCACATTTATTTATTTATTTATTTATTTATTTATTTATTTATTAAGAAAAAGATGGTCATATCGCAGTTTTAACCCTTTACCCAACGCCCAAGACATAATTTTATTTTTTTAATTATTGTTCCACACGTGGAAATATGTTATTATATGCCCTTGCAGATGAAATTATTTCGGTATTCAGTCAAAATATGTCGAGTTTCTTTGTATTATGCGAGCACAATGTTTGCTTATCACGAGTACGAGTACTCGGGAAAATAGAATGAGCATGCAATTTTGCGGAAACCCCAAAATAATTAACCATTTGACCAACCATGAATCTCCTACTGTACCCCCCCCCCCCCCCCCCCCACACACACACGTACACATACATAGTGGCAACCGATCATCCAACCTTTGAGAAAACTATCTGCACCCCAAATAACCGAGTGGGAGTTTCCTAACTATTACCTGCGAATTTGCAACAGCTGAAGAAATCTGAATGTACCCCGAGGCTCTCCCGTTGTGTTTGAACTGTATGACATTTGCGTTCAAGACTTGTCTCTTTTATGTAACAGGGCGCCATCTGCAATGCTTTGTCATTGCAGATGGCGCCTTGTTGCACTCAAGGGAAGAATTATTGACTTCAGTTAGAAAATCGTATGAAATGTTGTTAAAAATCACTAATTTTTTGTTTTAGACGATCATGTCTACAGTTTTATTTATTTATTTATTTATTTATTTATTTATTTATTTATTTATTTATTTATTTATTTATTTTATTTGTTATTGTGATTTAACTACACTTTCGACAGCCAGGGTCACCTTGTGTCGGACAGTTTTACGGGTGGCGGAAGCTGGAGTACCCGGACAGAATCACCAAGCAACGGCGAGCAACTGCCTGACTCCCCAACGTACTAACTCCACACAAACAGGGCTAGTATTGGTTGAAGACAAGTGCACCATCGACGTGCAGTACGCATTAGTACACAGCGCCACCGTGCCCCCACGCAGGCACTCGGGGTGAAGTGCCTTGCCCAAGGACACAAAGCAGTTACCCATGGCGGGGATCGAACCGTGGACCTCTCAAAATGCCGCGAAATCTACTACCACGAGGCATGAAATATCCAACTGTGGTGGTTTGAGACGTACAATTTGTAACTTCCATGGACAAACCTCAAAGGAATTATGTGACAAAGATAAAATTAATACTGTTCTTTCAACAATCAAGGTTCATGACAAACTTCATTTTACTGGACTAACGAACTTGGACATCCCTTTGTAATCATACCGGAAACTTTAAAATTCCAATTTACTATACCAAGAAATCCACTTGGAAACCAAAGAAATTACAAATGTTTACACAATGAAAAGCAATAATTAGGAAACCAATAGTATGAGGAATCTAAAAATAAAACCCTTTACTTCAACTTCCAAGATCTCAAGCCAACAGTCATATTCCTTAAGGAATTCAACACTGTTATGGCCCGGGCGGTCTAACCCTTAAATGGCCCATCGCCTATGTTTTAGATTCAATCGTCTGGAATATTTCTGTTGGTCGGAAAAGCGAACCTACAGTTCGCTTTTCCGAGCAACTAAAATATTCCAGATAACTGAGTACCATACTCGAAAAATGTTTAACGATCGAAAATTGAGCGGACCGAATCTTTAATTGCATTACAATTCCGTTAGACATGTTTGTAAAACAAATACTTATGAATGAAGATTCACCACGACTGTAGTTTTACGATTACGCAGCGTAGTTCCGCCAATTGTGTTAATATCTTGGTGATTTCAAGGTCTATTAAATACTTATAAATTGGAATATCTATGGCTGGAGTACGAAAGAGTATCTGCATGTCTATGTAAGTGAAGAAACACCACATTACATCAACGGTAGTCTCTATGCAAACTCTTCGAAAAGTGGGAAAATAAACAGCCCATAGCATCGGCGAAGTCCGTATAAAAAAAACTTTATAGATTGGAAGGAAAATCTGCAACTGGTGTACGAAAGAATATCTGCACATATCTGTAAGTGAAGAAACATCACATTACACCCCACTAGTCTATATGCAAACTCTTCAAAAAGTGGGAAAATAAACAGCCCATAACATCGGCGAATTCCTTATACATAAGTAGACTGGTGACCCGAGAACTTCACTCAGCCCATTTCGTACTCGTGGAGTAGTTTTTCACTTATCACAAGAAAAACTGTCAATTTCAACTTGTTCGCCCAGAGGAAATAAAAATCATAGCGTTGAAATTATGAACTAGGTGTGTCAGTACGACACGTACGCCCCACGAACAAAACAAGAATTTCGGAAAACTGATGCTCTGACTCCGCGAAGAATCATCTAACCGTAATCCAACTCGATCACGATTTTTAGGTACCCATGACAGAACCACAAACCAGAAACCTGCCAATTAGACCAATGTATGCATTAAAAACTGACTTAAAAGTCAAGAATTTATCATATAAAAGGACCAGACCAATTTGCTACTTATGCCTCTGACGAAGTGCACATGGTACGAAACCCGGTTAGACTTTTTTTCCGGGATAACGGACAACCAGGTCTTCTCGGACTCTAGTGGTCAGTTTCTTATATATTTTTATATCAATGTATGGTTACAAATTCGGAAAAAGAGTTATTTTGGAATGACGGAAAGGCGGAACAACAGAAAGACGGAACGACGGATGGACAAGGGTAACACTATTTGCCCCCGATCATTTTATGGCGGAGGCATAAAAATAAGTAAGTTTTTGTAATCTCCAGAGCCATAACTATGTAGTTGTGAGCAGCTGAAATTAGAAAAATCGAACAAAGCTTTCATATTGTTGCCATCAAAAGAATCAAATGTCAGATCACTTCGCCAAAGGGAAGTAAAGTAAAATAACAATATTTTAGCACAATCAGGGTCGATAACTTTGGAATTATGTACACTGGATATCAGAAAATCGAAGTGGACCTTTATTTTGCGATTATAAAAATAAAAATGATCGAATTTCAAATCAATCCTCCAAAGAAAAATAAAGTGACTATGCCGAAACCAAACAATATGTTTTTTTGCGAAGACATGTGCCATAATAATTGAATGAACCGCGCCAGATATCTGAAAACTGAAACTGATCTTCGTTTTGTACTTATAGAAAAAAACAGTCAAATTTCAAATCATTCCACCAGAGGGAGCTGGTATGAGTGTATCACACTAAAACCAAACAAGAGGAAATGTTTTGTACATTCAAGGGCATTAGTTCTGGAATTACACGTGCAAACCATTTTGAAAACGAACTCGACGTTCGGGTTTAGGTTATAAATAGAGTTTTTTTTTAAATTTGCAAATGTTCTGCCAAATGAAGCTAAAGCTCATGTGGGGAATGCGTACGGCGGAGGTACCAAGATACGTACGGGGGACGGAAATACAATAAGGTGAGCAGCAGGGGTGACCATATCTGTTCTTGGGCTCCCGCTGCTCCCAACCCCCATTCCAGGAATGGGGTTGGAAGCATGGATGGAGGGGATAGATCTGTTCATCCCCTGCTTCTAGGGTGACACTCAATGAAAACTTCGCCTAAAGGCGGCGGGAACATAATGAAGCTTATTGTGACCTTGATGTTGCCGTCAAGGGCATAGATGCCGAGAGATATTGTGGGCCACTCTACGATGATAATACTGGCCCGACATTTTATGCAGTGAACGTGTTGCGACTCTACCATTACGAGTGGGCACTCGATAAGGCGTTTCCTTTACAACGTTAAAACTTTTTCAACTTGAACATTCAAGAGGAGTAATTTCCTTAACTCGTGGATATGAGTTGTATACAGCTCAATGATAAAATTAATAGTACATTGTGTGTTCCCAAATCAAATGACACATGGTTGGATTAAATGGAAGCCCATTGGTGCGAATATTCGCAAAGATATTTTTTTCCCGTGGCAGTAATGGGCTTCCGTAATGACCAGATTGAGAACTTGTGATGCTAAATACGATTAGGAATTTCATAACCACTTTGAAAATAATGTTTTTTTTTTAAACAATACAGGGGACGCTTGAAGTCTAGAAACCAACAAAAACACAGCAGTATATAGAGAGTAATCGCTTGACTGAACTGGTTGCGTGAAATAATTCATAAGAGGTGAGGGACGTTGTGCAAACACGAGTGCGCGAATGCGCACGAGTGTTTTACAATATAGTCCCTCGTCTCGAATGAATTATTTCACGTAACCAGTCCAGTCAAGCGATTACTCTGTTTATTACTTTTCATTATTAACGATATTATTATTTAACCCCTTACCTAACGTAATGGCCAAAACCGGCCAGCGCTATTCTCAAAAATCGCCAATTAATTTTCATTATTTTTTCATTTTTTGTCTCTAGAACATAGGTTATGACCCCTCATTGGAACGAGCTCGTCGAGCTCGTTCAAATGAGGGGTCATAACCTTTGTTTTTGAGACAAAAAATGAAAATAATAGTTATTCAAGAATTTTTTGGGGCAATTGTCGTCTGCTTTAGCAGTAGCGGTAGCAGACTTCCATGAACCAGTGGTGCCAGCTGGCAACTCTATGAGCTGATTATATATGTGTTTCATGTTCTATACATCTCATCCTTCATTTTGATGTATAATTTGTTTATATTTAATTTGAATTTTAGGAATATCAGAGGAAAGAATTTCAAAATAAACAAAATTCTATTACTTATATAGCACCTTAACATTTATGAAGAAATCACACACAGCTTCATTTAGCGCGCGTGAGCGCGTTATATCTGGGACGATTTTTGACACAGTTAACGGTGTATCATGTCAATGAGGAAGATTGAATTGAGTTGATGAAAAATGGACCTCTGCAAAAATGTGAAACGAATATTTGTAATTCTCCTTTATTTGGTTTTGCTTTATTTTCATTTCCGCGAATGGGTTTTAAACTATGCAAGCAACGCAATCTGTAATAAATATATATACTTTCATATCTTCTGCTAAAGTGTTTTAGCAATAGTGAAACGAAAACATTCCGACTAGAAAGTCCGGCCCACTTTTTTTGGCAGTTGACTTTGAATAGTCGGTCGAACTAAAAATGACTACAGATAGAAAACATTGAGACCGCTCGTACTGAAACGGCAGGTAATCAATGAGACCGCAAGTGGCCGCAAGCACAGTACAGGGGTTACAGTCACCACGCGAAGTTTACTGGTTATATGGGGTATACCAAATATATATCCGAAGTTTGGTACAATAATTTTAATTTTAACCCTAAAAATTGTACTTTTAATGTATAATGCAATATCCGACTTGCGATCTCACTGTTCTCCAACTGAGGACAGAGAGACCGCAAGTAAACTTCTGGTCCCCAAAACACCAAATGAACATTATCTGGTGATCTGGGGTATATTCAATGTATATCCGAACTTTGATATTTTGATTTTAACCCCTAAAATTACCCTTTTAACCCTTTACCCAACGCAGACGATATCAAAATTTATTATTTTAAATATCATTTTTTAAAAATTTTCAAACAATTTCAACAAAACCATATCATGTGACCCCTCGTTGGAACGAGCTCGACGAGCTCGTTCCAACGAGGGGTCACATGATATGGTTTTGTTGAATTTTTTGGAAATATAATATTTTTTCAACTGCTGAATTTGCATATTACGCGGGTGGATGCGCCGATTCGTTAGGTAAAGGGTTAATGTATAGCGCGACTTCCGATTAACGGTCTAAACGTTCGCAAGCAGGGATAATGAGATCCGCTAGTAAATTATTAGTCTTGAAAATATCAAATAAACGCGAAAGTATTCGCGAAATTATATATGGCAAGTATAAAAACTCTGCAGATTTAGAGGTCTTTTTTTTGGGGGGGGGGGGGGGGGGGGGGGGGGGGCGCAGTAGCGTGTTTCGCTACTGTTTTTCTTTTTTCGGCCTCTTCAAGGTGGGCTTTTACAGTGCATTTCGCTACTGTTTTGTCTCAGCCTCTTTAGGCTTTTGCAGCGCATTTCCTTTTTTTTCATTGCGTTATTCGGATTGTCTGGTTTTGTTGCCCCAAATCACGTGGAACTGAATTCCCAGGTCGATTCAGTTGACTTGGAAAAAACATTGAAAGATGGAATTGTATATATACTGGATCCACTAATATGCGGAATTCGTTACTTAACCCTTTACCTAACATTGCCGCCAAAAAACGGCAGAAAAATTAACCAGATTAAGCCTACCATAGCCGCTAAGAATATCTCGGAAGTTTCTCAATAAAACCATACAAATATGGATATCATTATTCTCGTCGAGCTGGTTCTAATGGTATCCATATTTGTATGGTTTTATTGAAAAATGTTGAATTTTTCTTCGAAAAATGTGAAATTTTTTTTTTAATATGCTGTTAGATAAAAGGTTAACTGGGATTCACCGTTTGCAATGTCAACGATATTCGTATTGTGTTATGTCACCTCCAAACTTAGAAGTACTTTTTAAAACTATTTTTGTTTTGATACATCCACCCTCGATTATCTTGGATGATTGTGTGAATATTTTCCCCCAAGTCGCGAAATGTCTGTAGCCAAAATTTAAGTATTCTGCTTTGTTTGTCTTGTGGTGGGGGCTGGGGTACCTTTTCTCAAGTTCTTTTGAATGGAGATATTAACCCCCAAAGTGTAATCACCATCGCTCTTGTCCAATAAGCTTGAAATTCTTTCAAAAGAACTTTCGAGACCCCCCCCCCCCCCCTCCCCCGACAATACTTGGAGATTGGCCGGGGCAATTCCTATCAAAATCACCTGCGTTCTGTTCAAGCTGAATTTCGTACCGGGACGATCCGGCCAAAAAGCTAATCTTTTTGTGTGTATGTTTGTGTGGGTGTGTGTGAGGGAGGGGGGGGGGGCGAGGGGGCACATTATCACGTGTTTTCGAAAGAAGATATTACCCTCCATAGCCTACAACTTATTTTAAACTCATTTATTGTGAATTACCAGTCACAATACTTTGAGATGTGGTATTCACCTCCTTTCAGTGAGAGAGATTCTACTTTGTTAACAGAATGTTTCTTCTTTTTGTTCTAATACGGAGAGATTGCATGGCGTATGCACAAAATACGAGTGTTTCATGGGCATTTTCTCGCGCGCTTGTGCTTGCACAAAATATTTTCTTGTATTAAAATGGAACTACTCAACTTTTCACCAGAGGATTTAAAAGAATGTTGGACTGAACGGTTATTGCATTTTCATATTTTTTCAGTAAACGCAGGGTTAAAATTATATGTATGGTATTTATAATGTTTGAATACTGGAAAGTCAGGAGTTCGTATTCTATAACAGTTTTCTGTTCACCATATCAACAGTGTTCGAATGGTGACATATAATACAGACACTGTTCTTTCCATTAACCCTTTACCTAACGCAGACGATATCAAAATTTAATATTTTAAATATCATTTTTCAAATTTTTCAAAAAATTTCAACAAAACCATATCATGTGACCCCTCGTTGGAACGAGCTCGGCGAGCTCGTTCCAACGAGGGGTCACATGATATGGTTTTCTTGAAATTTTTTAAAAAATAATTTTTTTCTACTGCTGAATTTGCATATTACGCGGGCGGATGCGGGCGATTCGTTGGGTAAAGGGTTAATATAAAAATGTGGGAGGTGAGATTTGCTAATTCTTTTGCTGGAAAGAAAAATAAATTGCAAATTACTGTAAAAACACATTCGCAAAACAAAAAGCTAAATTAGAAACTTACTTAATATTGGTAAGTGTGATACTGATAGATATTCTTAATGGCAGACTACCTGTGAATGGCTTCTAATTAGTTTGCCATAAAAAGCCAAACTTCCTTTTATAGCTTTTAATAAACGAAAACATCAGACAGCTCCGAGAGTTGTGTGTTGTGTTCGTTTATTAAAAGTGGCAAAAGGAAAATTGGCTTTATTTTCTGCTGATATCACAGCCGTTTCCTCAGCAAATACTTGGACTTTTTTTCGCCCATCTAATAATTTCAAGGGAGATAACTTTATCGAAAGTTGATTTTAGTGACGATATAGGTCAGGGGCGGCTATAAATTTTGTCACGGGGCTGTATATTCCCCAACATCGGGCTTTCCTTTCTCGGGTTCCTTTTGAATTTCAGAGTGTAAGGTGTCCGTTGCCCTTATAAAATGGTGCATAGTAATATGGTATATGACCCAGTCCCCCAGATTATTAAAATGTGTTGCGCTATGTTTTCGTTTACTTTCATATCCATAAAATAGTGATATCAAAATACAATTATGACTGCTAAAATGTTGTTGGACACTTACCAGTCAATGATGCAATGATATCTATGAAATACTCCCCATTACCATAACGAAATACTAAATATTAACCCTTTACCCAACGTAACGGCCAAAACCGGCCAGCTCTATTCACTAAAATCACCAATTAATTTTCATTATTTTTTTTCATTTTTTGTCTCAAAAACATAGGTTATGACCCCTCTTTGGAACGAGCTCGTCGAGCTCGTTCCAATGAGGGGGTCATAACCTATGTTTTTGAGACAAAAAATGAAAAAAAATAAAATATTCAATAATTTTGTTTGCAAGTGTCGTCTGCTTTTCATGATAGATAAAGGGTTAAGCACGAATTTTGTGATGATCTGTTTGAAACAATTTTCTATTGATTTCCGAGGGTTACAGGAACACTGATTGTATTTTCTGATAATTTCATTTTAAACATGTCTCTCGAGCGGACCCTACGAAATCTCAGGGCTGGGTGATGTTGAACCCTTTGCACCCTTCAAACAGCCACCACTGTCAGAGAAAAGACAAGCTCATCGTGGTGCACTTGCATCTATTTCGCAAACATAATGTTAAGTTATACTTGTAAACTATGAGTTTCTAGGGAAAGAAAATTGAATATACCAATTTAACGTAGAAAAGCAATAAAATAATTTTCCCAGTGTTAAACATTGCAACGTAATAAATTAACCCTTAAATCCCCATACAACCACAAACAGGGCCCTTTATATTGCACTTAAAAAGTTGTCCCAAATATATTCTTGTTTGAGAACTCGGCTGGTACGATGCTTTTATCTCGATAGTGTTTTTCTATCTATACTGGAAGCCAACAACAATGTAGAAACACTGTTAAGCCATCTGCAGCCATCTGCAGCGTTGTGCATGTATATATGGTAGCAATAAATACGCCTGGTCTTTTCAGGGGAGCGATTTATTCGCCAACTGCTCGCCTTAAAAAAATTAAGAAGGGCAAAAACTAGCCCTCCTGGCCTTTGAAAATAATGATTACCAAAACAGCCTATTCCTAAAATCCACATCTTCTCAGATCTCTGCTATGTTAGCGGTCACACTGCCCCTCTGATATCTACGGGCCTTGTCGAGGCCCGGGGCGTGGACGGGGAAGTGTAGCCATCTCACAGAGACTACCTTGTTAGCAGCACCAAAAGAAATGTACAAAGCCCAGTAGGCAGAATTCGTTAATAGTAAAACTTCTGTCAAGGTGATAGTTTGGATTTTCGATTTTGTTGTTTAAAAGTGTATATATTTTCGATAATCTTTCTCCCTCGGGCTAACTGTAAAGCGTATAGATAGGTATATGACGGACTTCGAAGACCGATTTGTCACTTAAACAAACCAGCAACAATTCAAGCGCTGCTAATTAAGCATGAAATGTTATGTCCATTACCGCGTTTCTGTTTAACGCTATAATGGAATATGTGGTAAGATATTAAACGTAGTGGAAGCCACTGCTTTCCTGTAGACATTATCTGTGTAATTATGGCCAGTTAATAGGTAATAGTGGTGAAAAACAGTAGCCGTGCGACGGTCGTGAAAGGGTAAAATGAAGAGGCGACCAAAGAACAAACACCACGAGAAGGAGGAAAAACCAGCGACAGCAAAGTATGTGGGCCCGCAAACTGTGTGGGTAAGGGATGATTGACGTTTTGTTTTTCATGTTCATTGGATTCCATGTAATTCGTAAGTCACAAATTACCATATTGGTGAACCCCTGTTGATTCGTGTTTTTTGACGACAAGTCAATGACCCCTTCCAGATAAGAACCACCCCAACAAAAGTGAAACGGGCGGGTTCGTTACGGCGAGACATACTTCACGCACGGATTCAGGCGACACTCCTTGGGTTTGGGCTGAATAAGCAGCGTGAATCTATTTCCCCAGCAGTGACAAAGCCCCGGTTTCCAACAACTTCATTTTGCCAAGTTTAGCATTTGTAAGCTTGAGCAGAGTTAATCGATCCCCTTGACCACGCGAGGGGAGCGATGTTTTGCCCTCCTGCATTTTTAAGAGTGCCAGGCCTGAATAAACGTGAAATTAATCTGAGTTCTTAAGGATTAATACAAGCCAAAACAATTCCGAAAACAGTGTTGACCCTCCATCAGTGAAGATAAAACGTTTTTTACAACTGCTCTGAGATGTCTACAGAGCGTGTAAATTGTACACGCCACAAATGTGATGTGGAATTATTTGGTTCATGATGACCACGACCAATACTGTCACCATGTGGAAGTCGGTTTAGAGTTTTATTACACGCCTGTTCTATGAAATCCCCATCTACAGCAACACTAAACCAAGCAGAAAATGAAAATCCGTTGGGCACGCATGTGCGGGACAGAAATCGTTGACGGACTATTTTTTAAATAGAAGCGACATTTCACTGGAAGTTTCTACAAATCGTGCACCGCAATTACCATTTGTATCGCTAGCGATAACTAAAAATCGTCCACCGAGTTCCAATGTGTTCTATGTGCCATAGGCATATAGAACACATTGAGACTCAAGGGACGAAATAATAACACAGGTTCCCCTCGCAAATTTGGTTGGCGATAAATATAATTTCTCGCGTTTGATCGGTGAGGGAATTAGAGAGAAATTAATTTCTCCTTCTGGTGGGAGCCACCAGAAGGTGCTAAGGTATGAGTTGTGAACGAGTTGTTTTGGTCATTCAGCGCAACGACACCACAGTGACCAATACGCTAATTTTTTTTTCATTAAAAAAAAAAATGAAGCAAATGCACGTGATACTCTTTTCCGTGAATGTTTTTTTTTTGTTACACTGTAATATATCATTACCAATGTTGGTATCTAGGCACGTATAGGCATCTAGTTTTTCCAAAATCCAATGTCTGTTTACACGTTTGTATCATTCCATTGTCCAGGAAAGCGATATACAAGAGTTTACGATATTAAGTTCACCATTAAGTAGCATGTAATGTTTTTTCACAGTTGTATGCTGCAAGAACTAAAGCGCGTGTTGTCGTGCTCTGAATATTCCAACAAGTTTTTTTTTGTTTTTTGGGGGTGCGTATGCATGTGGAGAAAATGTGTTCCATTTGTTGATGGTTGTCAAATGAATTGCTTAGTGTCCTTCTAATAATTGCTTTTATAGACGTGAAGGCGTGTAATAAACACAAAATGGCACGCGCGTGTGAATGGGTTGATCGATACGGCACGAGTGCCAGCGCGGAAGGATGAAACGAGAGGCCACATGCTATACCGATTAGCCCATTCACATGCGTGTGTCGTTCTGTGTATATCTCCCTCGCACCGCGAACAAACAAAATATCGTCTGTTACTAGAAAGGCTTCCTCGAAAATGCAACAAACAAAATTTAAAATAAACCATGGGTGACATCGGTGGGGTAAATACGTTACACGGTGTCTTAAATAATGGCATGGGATGGTAAGCAGTCAGTGGGATTTATACTAGGAATCGGCTGCACCTCGTCCCTATATGATTTCTATTAACGTCACACCATCTCGCACTGATTCAATAGGAACCCGCAGTGGTTATAATATCTCACATGTTATCGAACCGTCGAGAGGTTGTATTTATCCAACATATGTGTTGCTGTTCTATAATTTGTTTATGGTTATGGTTTTCTCACATTTCGCCAGTTTAATCACATTCCTATTATGAAGTTTATGGCTTTTTTTGGTAATGCTCTAAGAGAAACCATGAAAATCCTGCCGGGTATGAGATAAATGCAAACACACTCACGCTGTATTTTGCGATGTAGGTTATCTCATCTTATCGAAACTTTGATCCTTCGCCCCAGAACAGTTCCAACTCGCTGAGATGATTCATATTGCAAAACATATCATACCAGTATCCCGTGGGGGCCCAGGATTCACGGTTTGAGGCGGCGCCACATTTCAATCATGGGTTATGATGCGAAGCATCACTCAACGATTGTAGCGGCGAGTTTGTGGCGAGCACCAGATGGGGTATCCCACTCTTGTCAGTGGGGTCCGGGGGATCTCGTGTGAAAATGCTGGAACATGGAAGGTAAGTGTGGTCCTCTGCTGGCTTCTTTACACGCGGCGGCAATGTTTTCCAATCAAAATATCCCAGCATTCAAATTTTGAAGAAAAGAAACCAATTTATATCGTGTAGGAGATTGGCCTATAACTGTATGCGTGGAGTGCGGTATTATCGTCGATAAAACATGGACATCCACTACCAAAGGCAGTGGATGTCCATGTTTTATCGCCGATAATATTGTGTCCACTGGTATCGGTGCTTGAAATACCAAAAGTAGGAAGGACGCGCGCCGGGTGCGCCACCTCTGAATTCGCCCATGGCATAGGTTATTCATTTTTCATCTCATCGTTATTTTACATAACCGTGTGACGGATGTATTACAGGAAAACATTTGAGAATATTAGTTGAGTAGCACGTTAACCCTTTACCCAACGTAACGGCCAAAACCGGCCAGCGCGATTCTCAAAAATCGCCAATGAATTTTTATTATTTTTTCATTTTTTGTCTCAAAAACATAGGTTATGATCCCTCGTTGGAACGAGCTCGTCGAGCTCGTTCCAACGAGGGGTCATAACCTATGTTTTTGAGACAAAAAATGAAAAAAATTAGTTATTCAAGAATTTTTTTTGCAAGTGTCGTCTGCTTTTCATGTTAGGTAAAGGGTTAATGACATAATATGGGTTATACGGTTATACGATATCCTAAGATTCCATATTGGCCGAGAGTATACTAAAAGCGTATATACCGCATCAGGTTACTTACAAACTCTGGAACGATAAGTAGAGAAAGGGGAGATCACTCTATTGACCATGCAAAGAACCCTGAAGATTGTGTGTGGTATATAAGTAGCCTCCGCGTGACGTCATAATCCAAAGATATTCTCATACGTTTGTAGGAGGTAAGATAAATGTATATACTAGTTTCCTACCTTTAAGCTGAGGACTATCTGTCATTTGATTGTTAATGGGTAGCTGCAAATGTGAATTCCACATAATGACGTAAGTTGTGTTCTGAAAACCGCTATCACGCACTTCAGATAATACAAGAGAGATGTTAGTGTAAGAAGATGGAATTATATGTAGATACAGCGTCGAATTCAATGGAAGAACGGGGAGGAAGTACTCCGTATACGTAGCACCAATACACACTGGAACAGAAAATGGAGAAAGAAAGTTGAGAAAGTTGTTGTGGTGTTTTAATACAATGAAGCAAGTTAAATTATCGAGATTACGGCTACTACATGTATTAACCCCCCCCCCCCCCTCCCCCAAAATAATTTTTCAAGAACACTTTTGAACTATAATCCTACTGACAAATATTCTAACTACATCGACAAGGCATGTCTTCGATGAAGGTGTTGTGTCAGATATATTTGAAATATTTTATCGGTCAGGACTTGAGACTTAAAAGGTTCATTCCCACTAGACCAATTCCCTTTAGATCAATTCCCACGAAGCCAATTCCCCAAAGACCAATTTCCCTTAGACCAACTGATGTGTTCTACTCTAAAAATAATTCTATATCAATAATTTGATATATTTATAAATATTTATAAATGTATTTAATGTTATTGATATCCAAGCCTGAAAATAAGCAGTCTGTCATTTGCAGAATGAGGTCCCCAGAGGGTGAATTTCCTGGTGCTATCTCATACAGTGGGCCAGTTTATCCTCTGGGTACCTCTTTCTGTTTATGTTTGAGACCTTGATTCAGGTTGAGGTTCACAAAGGGTAAATTTAGTGATGCTACCCAGCTGTGCAGGGTAGCATCACCAAATTCACCCTCTGGGGATATCATTTTTCAAAAGATAGTCTGCTTATTTTCTGGCTTGTTGATATTTTATAGATGTTGGGAAGATTTTTCATAACAATTGTTATGGTAATCACACACTTTCAAAGGCTATGATTCTTTTTATTATTTTTTTTATCAAATAAAATGCTTATCAATAAATAAATGTTTTCTTAATTATCCTTAATCAACCCTTAATCAATAACAGTATGTAGTTGGTCTAAGGGGAATTGGTCTTTTGGGAATTGGCCTAAAGGGAATTGGTCTAAAGGGAATTGGTCTAGTGGGAAGACACCACTTAAAAGTAGGGACGAATCAGGTTTAAAACCAGTGGCTGACTGATCAATCGGCCGATGTCCCGATGAGCCGGAGTCCCTTTAAAACAAATCTCTTCAGGCGGACTGATCAATCGGCTGATGTCCCGATGAGCCGGTGACCCTTTAAAACAAATCTCTCCAGACAGCATCGAAATGGTGTTTCGTTTATAAATGTGATCAGTTATGCGTTAGTAACAACTTGACGGACGATTTACAATTTCACAGTCATACATGGGAAGACAGTGACCTGACTCTTTAGTTTGACGGGAAGTGCAGTTCCATGTTCAAGTTGGTGAACCGTGGAATGTGGCCGCTTTCAGTCTAAAGTTCGGTCGGCTGCAATACGAATTGGACCCACTGGCCAAGTAATGGAGGTCCGGCACAAGGTCGAAGGTGGGTCGGCCCATTACTAAAGAAGTGTTTGAAGGTGGTCCTCATCGGTTAGAAATTCTCGGTAAGAAATTCTGGGAGACAGTCCGCCCCTGCTTACACTCCCTCACTCGCCCCTGCGTAACACGAGTTCATTATCAGCATGTGAATACTTCACATCAACTACGCCCTATTTATTTATTTATTGATGTTTACGGTCACTTATTTACGGTCACATACCTATGCATAATGGCTAATCGTCACCATGACAGTTTTACGGGTGGAGGAAGACGGAGTACCCGGAGAGAACCACAGAGCATCGACGACCAACTGTCAGCTCCTCAACATTCTAACACTGTTCAAGCTCCGCTCAAGCAGGGTTACATCGGTTGAAGACATGTGCATCATCGACGTGCGATACGCCTTAGTACACGGCGTCATCATGCCTCCATGTAGGCAACCGGGATAAAGTGCCATGCCCAAGGATACAACGCGGGTCGTCCTGGAGGGGGGTCGAGCTCGGGATCTCTAGCATAGAAGTCTATCAGTCTACCACTGAGCCACCGTGCTCCCAAACTAGTACACTCTAAAATTATTTGGGATAAAAAATTAACCCAAATCGACTGGGTTGAGTGAATATGAACCCTACTGGGTTCATATTCACTCAACCCAGTTGATTTGGGTTGATTTTCAACACAACTGATTTTAGAGTGTACTGTTTAAAGCACCAAATCGATCTATTTTTCTCATTATGTGTGGGAAAATATATCGATCCGACTGCATGTCCTTGCTAATGCAATTAGGTGGAATACGGAATACCCAATTATAAAGACCCCATCACGTGACCACGAAAGCATCACGCGCACTTGGCCAGACGATAAATTGTGCTTTGAGGGAATTCTGGTTTCTGTGAACACTGGTAAATGCAGAATAGGATTTTTTTATTCTGTAGTACAATACTTTTCTGGCAAAATTGTTTAGCCTATATTTATTTCAGCTTAGGAGAGCTTCATTTTTTAGTAAGTCACGTCACGAGACGAAGCCACTATCTTCATTGGAAACATAAATAGATTGATCGTTGTCTACCCTCCCCCCCCCATCCCCCACCCCATTCCCCACCCCCACCCGTATCATCGATGTGCGCATCATTTCACGAACTTCGTTCAAAATACAGAAGTTAGCTTTTACAATTTTTCCCCAATCAGTTTGAACGTTTGACTATTATTCTCTGATTTAACCCATTTAAAGGGAGCGCGGTGGCTCAGTAGGTAGAGGTGCAGGCTGCAAGCCGAGAGGTCCTCGGTTCGAATCCCACCTGCGGCAACCGCGTTGTGTCCTTGGGCAAGACACTTCACCCCCATTGCCTACGCGGGGGGGGGGGGGGGGGCGGTGACGCAGGGACCAGCCGTGAGGGCGACTAGGGCGATTATGCCGCCCTTCTAAGCCCAAAGTCGCCTAGAAAAATGGTTGGGGCGATTACAAGTCGCCCTCTAAAAATTGGCCAAAATGAGGAAAGGCTGAACTGAGTGATGCGAGGTTTACATGAAAACGATTATTTTCAAAAATCGAATGTGCTCGAGTGTGATAAATGGGCATTTTAATTCGACAAATAAACGTCCATTTATTTGAAATCACACGACAATCAATTGTCCATTGTCGCTTTTGGCGGATTTTTTTTATTTCTATTTTGTTGTGTTTCAGTCAGAGCTTCAAGTGTCGAAACAAAAATAGGTGACTCGCGCGGTAATCGGAAAAAAAGTAACAGGAAAAAAAGTAACAGGAAAAAAAGTAACAGATTTGGGTAGGAAAAAAAGAAACAGGAAAAAAAGTAACACTTTCTTATTTTTATAAGGTAAAAAAGTAACAGGAAAAAAGTAACAGATTTGGGTAGAAAAAAAAAAAACAGGAAAAAGAGTCACACTTTCTTATTTTTATTTCATAAAAGTGATAGATTACTTAATTATGATTTAGTTATATTATTGTAACTAGTTAGATTATTACATATCAGTATAAGTACTACATAGTACATAGTTATAAAATAATTTAACAAACTTAATTATGATTTAGTTAGATTATTACATATCACACCTTGAAACTAGTTGGATTATTACATATCAGTATAAGTACTACATAGTACATAGTTATAAAATAATTTAACAAACTTAATTATGATTTAGTTAGATTATTACATATCACACCTTGTGTAATCTAATATTCTGGCCAATGCCAGTAAGAAAAGCTGAAATAGTAAGTGAACCTTGGGAATATAAACCACACAGATTTTTCAGTTTTCTATTCAGGGATTCAGCTGACTTCTGTTTGCGGATAACAGGCAGCAAACCAACTGACACCTGTTGAATAATTGTATTGGTCAGAGCTTGCTCTTTTTGAAACCATTGGATAGTTTTCCAGACTGATGGGTGCTGGTGGCCAACAAGATTGTAGAACTTGTTGTTCCAGCCTTCACATGCATTATTTGTACGAGATTCGCCATCCAGCGTAGCACTATTAACATTCCATGTAGCTGGAGGATAGGCTGGAGGAGTTAATCTAAGTCGTAATGGTGCCAACACATCTGAAGGTGCGGCGCGAGGTTGCCTGTATCTACCAGTGACATAATTTTCATCAAAATACCTCAACAGTTCCTCGGCTTCTTCTGGAACAATGTCTTTGAGGTGATTCATGTGTTGTCTAACTATTTCTGGGTTGTTGAAATCTGTAGTAGTACAGAGACTTGCACGGCAGTCTGATTTAGCACGTTTAGTGCATTTCCACCAGACCTTGTTCTTCCTTCTTACAGATACAGTGTACATGAAACCTTCATGACAAAGTTTTTTGCCCCTCTTATTACTCTCAATGACTTCCATGATGACTCAAGAACATTTAATGACTAATTCAAACTGCTGTCCAATATATAGTTTGCTGTGTGTTTATTTTTTCAAGAACATTGTTGTACATCAAAGAAGAGAATACTTGAAAGTAACCACACTTGCTGTGTGTTTATTACAATGTGTGTTCATTTGTTTCAAGAACATTGTTGTACATCAAAGAAAGCATGATGGATATCCTTGTAACAACATTGTCATAGCACACATGACCTCCAATTACAAAATAATTAAAAAAATAAAAAATAAAATTATTATTATAATTATTATAATGAAAAATGAAATAATGAAAAAACACTGTTACTTTTTTTCCTGTTGTATTATTATAATTGTTACTTTTTTTCCTGTTTCTTTTTTTCCGTTTCTTTTTTTCCTGTTACTTTTTTTTCCTGTTACTTTTTTTCCTACATTCGACTCACGCGACTCAACAAAATAACCCAGTTTGAAAGTAGGTTACGTCGCTTAGGATGCCGAAAATGTATACACAACGGACGTATTTTATAACACAGTATTTTCATTTCGTTTTGCTGACAACTATTAACTGTTGGGCTGTCTATTCCCAGAAAAACACAAATGGAATTGAAACACATGAAAAAAGGCTTTAGTGATGACAAGAAAAGCTTTGTACAGGACACAAGTGTGCATGTGGACGATCTTGAAAAAGGGTCCTCCTAAACACCTGACATTTCTTTTACAAAATTCTCGACCCCAGAATGTATTTTGTTTATTAACTAACAAAGTACCTCCCAAGCAACCTTCTTACATCTGGTCCTGTTCACACTTTCAGACTCAGGAAATTATTAGCTTAGCAGACTTTGGTGAAAGGCAACCACAGGAGGGTGCTGGGGGATTGGCAGGAAGAAGAGGGGAGGGGTCAAAGGAGAGGGTAGCAGTGACGGGATTTTCAGTCAATAATCACTTATTGATTTTTTAAACTGGCACAGATGCATCATAGACAACTGGACCTGGATTATTTGGATGTTAATGGAGGATCACAAATTGAAAATATGAAGGGGCGGCAGGAGTGGTTTTCCTCACTTGCCTATGAAGTCTCCCTACATGACTCTGCAGTCTCCCTATTTTTTCTGGAGGGAGACTTCAAGTCTCCCTAAAATTCCCCTCTAGGCTGCTCTCTGCGGTGACGTTGTGTACTAAGGCGTACTGCACGTCGATGGTACGCATGTCTTCAACCAATCTAACCCTGTCTGTGCTGCAGTGCGGAGTTACGATGTTGGGGAGCTGGCAGCTGCTCGTCGTTGTTCGGTGGTTCTCTCCGGGTACTCCGGCTTCCTCCTCCCGTAAAACTGTCACGGTCATGATTAGCCATTGTGCATAATATGTGTCCTTAAACACCAATAAATAATAAATAAATAACCCATTTAAAAATACGACAACGGCACTTTCACCATCTTTTGATGTTCTGAAACTTTTTTCTGTTCATTGTGACGTATAATACAGCCACAGCCCTTTCCATTCACCCTTTACCTAACATGGAAAGCAGACGACACTTGCACACAAAATTACTGAATAACCAATTTGTTTCATTTTTTGCGTCAAAAACAAAAAAACATATAGTCTATGGCGCCATATTGGAACGAGCTCAACGAGGTCGTTCCAATGAGGGGCCATAAGCTATGTTTTTGACGCAAAAAATGAAAAAAATAATGAAAATTGAATGACAATCTTTGTGAATAGCTCTGTCCGGTTTTTTTCCGTTGCGTTGGATAAAGGATTAATATAAAAGTCTAGGAGGTAAGATTCGCTAATTAAGAAGAAAAAAATCTTGCAAATTACTGTTCATAATAAATTCGCTAAACAAAGTGGATAGTTACTTAGTTGCTTCTAATTAGCTTGCCACAAAAGCCAAGGTTCCTTCTGCAACTTTTAATAAACGAAAACAACAGACAGCTCCAAGAGCTGTCTGTTGTTTCGTTTAATAAATATAATAAAAGAAAACTTCGGTTTATTTTCTACTGATGTCATAGGTATTTTCTCAACAATTACATGCTTCATAATCGGATCGTCCTGTGTGGGGACAGGGTGGCGCTATGTACTAAGGCGTACAGCGCACTTGTCTCCAGCCAATGTTAACCCTGCTTGTGTGGAGTTAGTACGTTGGGGAGTCTGGTAGTTGCGCGTGATTGCTCCGGCTTTCCCATCTGTAAAACTGTCCGATGCGAGGTGACCCAGCTGCCGAAAGTGTCGTTAATTTTTTATAAATAAATTGGACCTTCATAGCCAGTCTAATAATTTCAGAGGAGATAACATTATCGAAAGTTGATTTTCATGGCGAGATAAGCCAGTGATGCATCGGTCTGCTCCTGGTCTGTGTAATCTGCGCTGTGTCCTTGAGCGAGAGACTTAATTCAAATTGACCAAGTAGAAGCTAGTTGGTGTAGTATACTAAGACGTACTGCGCGTCGTTGGTACACCTTCCTAACCCTCGGTGATTCTCTCTGTGTAGCCCGGCTTCCTACTCCGCCCGAAGAACAGTCCGGTGCGACATGACCGTGGCTGTTGAAAGTGTCGTTAACCCTTTACCCAACGAATCGACCGCATCCGCCCGCGTAATATGCCAATTCAGCAGTTGAATAAATATTATTTTTCAAAAAAATTTCAACAAAACCATATCATGTGACCCCTCGTTGGAACGAGCTCGACGAGCCCGTTCCCACGAGGGGTCACATGATATATTTTCGTTGAAATTTTTTGAAAAATTTTGAAAAAATGATATTTAAAATAACAAATTTTGATATCGTCTGCGTTGGGTAAAGGGTTAAATCTCAATTAAAAAGCAGAAAAGGTTATATTCCTCTTTTTAATTAGTCATTTCATCTTTAAACGATGTATATTGGACTTACCTGGAATTACAAATTTTGAAAAAAATGATATTTAAAATAACAAATTTTGATATCGTCTGCGTTGGGTAAAGGGTTAAATCTCAATTAAAAAGCAGAAAACGTTATATTCCTCTTTTTAATTAGTCATTTCATCTTTAAACGATGATATTGGACTTACCTGGGATTATAAATTTTGAAAAAAATGGTATTTAAAATAACAAATTTTGATATCGTCTGCGTTGGGTAAAGGGTTAAATCTCAATTAAAAAGCAGAAAAGGTTATATTCCTCTTTTTAATTAGTCATTTCATCTTTAAACGATGTATATTGGACTTACCTGGCCCCTGGGATTACAAATTTTGAAAAAATGATGTTTAAAATAATAAATTTTTATATCGTCTGCGTTGGGTAAAGGGTTAAACGATGTCTATTGGACTTACCTGGGATTACAAATAATAATATCACCACAGCATTCTGCTCAATAATTCTCTCTGAAAATACAAATTAACATAATAAATGTAATACAGCAGAAATAAATAGACTGTTTCGATAACTTAACCCTTTACACACGCGCAGGATATAAAAATTATAATTTGAAATATTATTTTTTCAAAAAAGTCAAAAAAACTATATCATGGGACCCCTCATTGGAACGAGCTCAACGAGTTCGTTCCAAAGTGGGGTCACATGATATGGTTTTGTTGAAATCATTTGATTTTTAGTTGCGGCTAGCAGCTCTATAAGTGGCAATGTCGGTCTGTCGGTCTGTCTGTCGGTCGGTCGGTCGGTCGATCGGTCGGTCTGTCTGTGACCAACGAGTTTCCAAACTCAATAACTTTTGAAATACTTGATGGAATGACTTTATATTTGGCATGTAAGTGTATGTTATTGATGTCTAGCGCCACTGTTTAATGCATGTGTTGTTCCAAATATTTTTCTTGGAGTTATGGCCCGTCTGTCGGTTGGTCGGTCTGTCGGTCTGTCTGTCTGTCTGTGACCAACGAGTTTCAAAACACAATAACTTTTGAAATACTTGATGGAATGACTTTATATTTGGCATGTAAGTGTATCTTATTGATGTCTAGCCACTGTTCAATGCATGTGTTGTTCCAAATATTTTTCTTGGAGTTATGGCCCTTGATGAACTTAGAATTTTGTGAGATTGCACCACCCGTCGCAGCTACGGCGTCGATGTCGCGATTTTTTTTTTAACTGTCACTTTGTAAATTACGCAGGCGGGTGCGGCTGATTTATTACGTAATGGGTTAACATGGGTGTTACAAAAAGAGGAGGGAGAGGGCAGAGGAGGCACTTGCCCATCTCGTTATTTGAAACCACGCCATGTTTTGTTTTACATATAGGCATATGTTCGTGTTAAGCCCTAAACTGTTTACTAACTCATGAGGATTTTAAAACACACGATTCAATTCAGCCAACCTCGGTGGTAAAAATAATAGTCATTCCTCATCCTCAAGTAACCTTTATGTGTCTCGTCATTAACCGTTCAATTTGTTAAACCAGCATAAAAATGTCAATGATTTGTGGGGAAAATTGTATGGTCAAAGGCAGGGACGTAGCTAGAGGCCTTTTAATGGGGGGTGGGGGGTGGGTGTGAGACCCTTTGAAATTCTAACTGGGAATCCCGACACACGAGCGCCGTAGGATGGTAGGCGCGAAACTGCGGGCGCCGAAGACGCGAATCTTTGGCAGGGGGTCTGGGGTCCTCCCCTAGAAAATTTTGAAAAATTGATGTGCTCAGATGCGTTTTCATGGGTCCTGGTAATAGTTATAAGGCTAATTTTCAGTTCCAAATTCAGTGATTTTTTTTGTAGGGAAACATTTTTAATTCGAGTTGGATACAAATTTTCAATATCTTCTTGCTTTGCCCAAATTGTCCCCAGTGGCTCGTACGCCTCCTGTCTGACGGACAAATTTGAAACATCGCCTTTGGGAAAGTGGGAGTTTTGTGTTTCTAGAGCATTTCACAGGCACTTGACATGACAACAAGTACTTTTTTATTAACCCTTTGAACCTGTAAGACCGCTTTTCCGGTCCAGGATCATGACACACCGTACATTTAAAAAGTAGAATGGCTGCTCAGTGAATTTGTAGGGTAGACCAATCGATATTTTCAACGTGCAGCCCGAAGGCTGCACGTTGAGAATATGGATTGGTCTACCCCAAATGATGATTATGGACTCTTCTAATTGATGTCATTCAGACTGGAGGCCGCGTGGAGTCGGAATTCTTTGACCCGATTTTCACCCGAAAGTCTCGGTAGTCGGAATATTTCATTATTATGGTCGTCCAGTCGGAAAATAGGTTTGTTAGTGAATTATACCGTATATTCAGTAGTTTTTAAATTTCTAACTGTTGATATTTTTGCCCTCCGAATTTCCAACTATTGAGGTTTTGACAAATATTGTGTCTCAAGAATTTTAACATGATTCATCGAATGGGTGTGTCCTTTGACCAGGGACGTCGCGACCCCACCCCTGCCGCGACGTCCCTGGTCAAAGGACACACCCATTCGATGAATCATGTTAAAATTCTTGAGACACAATTCCATTTTTTTCAAGCTTTGTTTCCTCTGTCGGTTGGGTAAAGGCTTGCATAGAACAATTCGGCGTTTCTATAACTCTTCGAAGTGTCTTTATAATTGTAGAAAGTTGGCATGCATTTTTTTTCCGGCTGATAGAATAGAAGTATTTTTTATGAATAATCGGATAAGGATCTGCTGCTTAGAAGTATCTGCTGTTGATGTGGGCTCGTAAAGGTATACATATTACTTACTGCAAAGTCCAGACATTTTTTTCTACTCGAGATTTTGGATCAGTAAAAGAACAGTTTTGGACACAGAACAGTTGTAAAACAAGGGAGTTATTGTGGTTTCTTTGCAACATTCGATCTAAGATAATTCAACCTTAAGAAGTACACATAGAGAAATCCGCACTAAAGTTGGTCCCAAGTGGAACCAAAACCTATCGAAGAACCTTTGAACTAGAACCAGTCCGTTTCATTAGAGTTGCCTGTCTTGCTTACAAAAAAAACCCCGCCGTTGCGAGTCAACTGAACGCATGCGTGGTGAAACGATTGAAAACGTTTTTATAAAGTGGCTTCGCCACCATTTTAAAACTTCAACTTTCTGTGTTTTTATATTTGGAGGAAACAAAATTTCTCTGTTTGTACGTAAATAGAATCCTGCGGTTGATTTTAACTGTAATGTTTGCAGATTGGTATCATTCGTTCAATCGAATGTATGTCAAAATGTGTATTTCCATTTCTCCTAATTAATAAATTGGATTAAAGAGACCACTTTGTTCGGGAAAGTGCTGGTGGTTTCATATTCTCTATCTTACTAAAACAAACTATAAATTTGTTGATTTTGGCGCAGAGATATAAAGTATATTTACAACAGTTTCAGACTATTTCCATTTGTCAGTTTTTCAACAAAATAGATCTCGGTATGGCACAAAAAGCACGTCCATACACGCTAAAAACTAAAGTGTTAAAAACTACACTTGAAGTGCTGTATTTAACACTTACTAAGTGCTGAACTAGCACTTTGTTCAAATGTATATATCCCAGAACTTGACAGGTGTTACAATAATACCATTTGACAAGTGTAATGTCGCGACACTTAAAAGGAAACAACGCAGATGACACGGATCAGGCTCGAACTCTCGAGCCTGATCCGCGTCATCTGCGTTGTGTCCTTTTAATTATGTACCCATCAAGCGCAAATCCAATTATGGATGATTCTGGAAGAACCACCAATGCTAGACACATGGGAAGTGCCGTCCATTCAAGTTTCAGATATCTGACGATTGTAATGTCTAAGTGCTTAAAGCATTGTACTTTGAGTGTTAAAATCTAACCCTAAGAGTTAGAATGGGTTTAACACCTTGAACGTATCAGTTTTAACACTTTAGTTTTTAGTGTGTGTAACATATGATTTGGAATTGCGTATAGATTTAAACTTGAATATTGGATAGAGAAACCGCTTGGTGTTGGGGGGGGGGGGGGGGGCCTCCCCAACGACAACTTGTTCCAATATTCAAGTTTAACTGGTTGAGGACTAGCAGCCACTATCAGGTCTTTAAAAAAATGAGAATACTTGAACAAAAGCCATCATTTTCCTCACTCATGTTCCATATTCAGTCAAACGCAAATAATATTTGGTTTATATACATTTGTTATTACAAATTATTGGAGAGTGCCGACAGTGACTCTCCAATAATTTGTAATAAACTAATTTTGATGAACAAATTCAGACCACCAAAAATAATCTAGCCTCAACCAATTAAATCTATATACTATATTATATAGACGTGCATTTGAGTATCGCGAAACGAATAACACCCTGAATGATGTGTAGTGGAACCGCTAAGGGTCTTGGGGTGGAGGATCTGCATTACACATTGGAAGTTTTGTTTATTTCTTATTTTCCGTCAGGAGTACGTTTGCGAATACATCAAAGGATTGGTGTCAAGTTTCTGTAAGCATTAACCCAATTCTCATCACTTGTTTATCCTAATGGATCACAAACAATTCATGAAAAATTAAAGAAAAAGCTGACAAAGTTACCATATTGCATGGCTGACAATTTCGTCATTTGAAGAGACGTGCAGGAAAGTTAGCTCCCCTTAAATTCCCCAAACTGTCAGGACATTTAACACTTTGGGTATTCAAATTCCATATAAAAACTGAAATTTCGAAATGTATCATCGATGAAATCAAGCTTTCACAAACTTCAGGCATTTTACTGTAGAGTGTAGTACAAAAATACAGAAGGTGACATTTTACAATCCATCCCCCCCTCCCCCACCCAATCGGTATGAACATTTGACTATGATTCTCTGTTTAAACCCATTTAAAAATAGGAAAACTTCGTTTTCACCATCCTTTGATGTTCTGTAACTTTTTTGTCTGTTCATTATATCAAAGGTGTTCGCATCGTGACATATAATACAGACACCGTCCTTTCCATTAATATAAAAGTTTGGGATGTGAGATTGCTATTGTTTTTTCCTAGGAAGAATAAAAACTTAGAAATAACTGGAAAACACAAGCCGATGAAGAAAGAGTCCAAGTTTACACTTACTTCGTGTTGGTAGGTGTGGCATTGATATAAAGCAAACGTTTCATTTTGTAACTTTTGTTAATCCTTTACCTAACATAGCAGCCAGGAAATTGACCAAAAATAAGCCTACCACAGCCTAAAATATCTTACAAATGTCTCGATAAAACCAAACAAATATGGATATCATTAGAACCGGCTCATCGAGCCGGTTCTAATGATATCCATATTTGTATGGTTTTATCAAAATATTGTGAGAATTGTTTTCGAAAAATGTGAAATTTAATTTATTTTTTTCAAAAGCTGTATTAGTGAAGGGGTTAAACGAAAACAACAGACAGATCCGAGAGCTGTCTGTTGTTTTCATTTATTAAAAATAACAAAAGGAAACTTGGCTTTATTTTCTGCGGATGTCATAGATTCTCAACAATTACTTGCTTCTTAATTGGACCTTCCTGGGAGCGCGGTAGCTCAGTAGTAGACTGTTGAACTTCTATGCTAGAGGTCCCTCGTTCGATTCCCGACCGGGACGACCCGCGTTGTGTCCTTGGGCAAGACACTTTATCCTGGTTGCCTACATGGGGGCACGATGACGCCGTGTACTAAGGCGTACTGCACGTTGACGGTGCACACGTCTTCGACCGCTGTAACCCTGCTTGAGCGGAGCTTGAACAGAGTTAGAATGTTGAGGAGCTGACAGTTGCTCTTCGATGCTCGGTGGTTCTCTCCGGGTACTCCGGCTTCCTCCACCTGTAAAACCGTCACGGTCACGATTAGGCATTGTGCATAAGTATGTGACCTTAAACATCAATAAATAAATAAATAAATAAATAAATTGGACCTTCCTCACTCGTCTTATAATTTCAAGGGAGATAACTTTATCGAAAGTTGATTTTCATGAAGGTATAAGTCACGGATAATAACAAATATGACTTGACAACTTTTAAGCGAAAATTCCATATATTGTTTATGAAGTCAATATTTAATACGCATTTTTCTTTCTAATTCTAATTCTTTGTTCTTCACAAATTACAGGCTTGATGACACCTTTAATGAGAGTCGTACACTGGGAATTTATAGTCTAAATGTATAAACGAAGATTAGCCCTTTTATGGCAACGTCTTTCTATGCAATGTTTCTTTATGCAAGACAACTAAAGCGATATATAGGGCCTTGAACAGTTAACAAGGCAATTGATTATTGGGTTGTCAACATCCTATTTATTTTTCTCGCTGTCCTTCACCTTTTTCACAGAAATTTTCCATTTCCTCCCTTCCCGTGCCCTAAGTTTTTCTTCTTTTTTCCTTCTGTCCATCTTCCTCTCGCGTTATTCTTCTTCGATACTAATTTCTTTCCAATATTCCAAACAACTCTTTCTTATTTCACATTATTCACATTTAATATCTTTATGCAATATCCTCGCCATGAATTTTGAGTGATACGTATATATCATTTTTGGAGACAGATAAAATAAGCACCATACCGTACAATCGCCGTGGGCTGTTCGTAATCCACGCGTAGGCAGTGATTTATGGGTAATAAAAAACATCATCAGCAAAATTTTAATTAATGAAGCACCGGGTGCGTAATAAAACCATCATCAGAAAAATTTCAATTAGTGAAGCACCAGGTTGTACCCGGTGCTTCATTAATTAAATTTCTTTTGATTATTATTCCTATAATTAATGTCTGGAATCCAATATTATTACGTCCTCGGAAATATTGACCACCCGTGGTCGTGGAAAGTGACCAGTCCGCGGCAGCCGTTCAGTATGTGCTGCTGAATCCATTTTCATGTACATTTTATATGTTTTCTGGCTGTTCTTCTCAACACTGTGATGTTTGCACCTAATTTTGAAATAAAATATTATTTAAACTAATCTATGTAAGACGAGATATTCGTGGAAGAATTGAACACTCCGAATAGGCTACTACCATTTCGGATGGAGTTGCTTTGTAGCGGGGGAGGAATTCGTCACATACAGGTGAATTGTGCACTTGGTGATACCTTCTTGAAATTTGGCACACTGTTAGTGTAGGCTATGAGGTTCTCAAAAACGATCGGCTACAAGTTGACACCGACCGGTGGCGACCAGTAGCGGCACAATCCAAAATGGCCGCCAGCGGCTGAAGGGAACCTCCTTTTCGACGGTCTACCGACTATACATCCGATTGTAAGGGCGCGAAAGTGAACTCTGATCCACGCACGTGTTGGAAACAGACGTGGGAGATGATGTAGAATAAAACGAGATTCTCTATACGGACGCATCAATTTCTTGGAACTTGAAAAGAGCGTTGTTTCTCCGGGATCAGCGTCATTCAGGCAAACCTGAATGACGCTGATCCCGGAGAAACAACGCTCTTTATGAAGCAGTCTCTTTGCCATACAATCTCTTGTTTGGCGTAATTCCGCAAGCAATTCTGATTTGTCTGTCGAAATTAATTCGAGAACGCGATTGTTCACAAAAATCATTCACAGAATGAGTGAGAATCCTCTTCGTGTACGGACTAGTACTGACTGGGAACGTTGTTGCTTTTGCCAGCAAGACAGTTCCAAGAAATTGATGCGTCCGTATAGAGAATCTCGTTTTCATGACGCCTATAAAGCTATTGAGGAAGACATAACGCGCTTCCTAGATAATGGCGTTGAGCTTCCATATAATTTGACCATTGATTGTTTGATGAGAGAGAGTGATGAGTGTATGTCGATGTCACTGTTGACGAATAAGGCAATATATCATAAGACATGCCGTGACAGTATTCGGACTCACATCGTACAGCGCGTGCTACACAAGCGAGAGCGAAATGAGACAGTGGCATCCTGCTCCACGCTGAGTCCTAAAAGAACACGGACAAGTTTTGAATCTGGCTGTGACAGGAAACTGCCCCAGTGTGTTTATTGTCACAAACGCGAAGGTGACAGCAGTGAGCCTATTTGCAGATCAATGTCTGATAACAATAAACTCAAAATTATGGCAAAGGAAGCCGAGAACTGGGTTGTTTTTTCTCGGGTCAATGCAGCATTTGATTCCGCTGCTAGTGATCTTTACTATCACAAAACCTGTTATTGTAAGCTTGCCAATGAAGCACGAGCGGCTAAATCTAAAAAGTCGAAGAACGCCGAACATTCCGCGTCAGGCCTGCCCTATGACCCTCTCGTTATGGCAGAGCTCATAACATTTGTTGAACACAACGATTCCGCGATGAAGCTTGTCGATCTCAAGAATCTGTACAGTCGGAGGTTGAAGCAAGTCGGTTCTGATTGGCTTAGTGAAGAAATACATTCCACTCGATTCAAAGAACATTTGTTGCAGAAATTGGGCGATGGCTGGGACGCCTTCACACAGGGTAGAGATGTGTTTATTTCAAGTAGGTTTCGAGTTGGCTCCTTGTTGTCCGAATCTTTAACTCGTATAGTGTCTGAGGAAGAGGCAAAAAAGATAGTTGATGTGGGTCTTCTTCTGCGTAAACACATACTCATATCTCAAGCTCCTTTCACGGGATCATTTTCATCTTATTGCTTGAGCGAGCCTGTACCCAACTCACTCCTGACTCTTCTTAGAGTTCTACTTGAGGGCACATGTAGTATACAGAACTTAGGCGATGATGAGACTGTTAATGCCAAGACTCGAGTGGCTTGTACTATTTCACAGATGTTGATCAGCAATTCAGCGAAACGCTCCGAACATGCACAAAATGTTCACCAGAGACGTGACAGAGAAACTCCAATGCCTCTTTATGTGGGTTTGAAGTTGCATGCCCATGATCGTATGAAAAATCTTATCAGAGATTTTCATCAAATGGGACTCTCTGTCTCTTATGATCGCGTAATGGATGTTCGCAGGAGTTTCGCGAGAGCTGTTTCACTGCGGTTCAAGAACGAAGGTGTTGTAGTCCCAGCTAACTGCAAACGTAATGTTTTCTCGATAGGAACCACTGATAACATTGATGTATCTGGTAGATCTGATATGCATGGTACGTCCATCACACTCATTGGTCAACTGAGCAGGGACAATGTGGGTACTGATCCCCCACCACTGAGTTTAGATGTTCCAGAAGACACACAAATTGAACTCCCAGACGACTATGCATTTGTTCCTTTCGTTGAAGACTTTGGTGGGGACATCAGGCTTGAATCTCCAGATGAATGTAATGTACGGCCCAATGAATATGCAGATTTGAACGTGGGAGAGAATGACTGGTTGTCTCATGTGTCACAGATCAGCAATAAAGAGAAGGTTGATGGCAGCTGGCAGCTTGATGAAGTCCCTGTGACCTTTTCAGGCTTCTTTTCAAAACATGAAGATCAAGACAATGTCAAACCTCGTGCAGTTATTGGGGTATTCCCTGTTTTCAGTGAGCAGAAAGCGGACTCACTCAGTATGCAGAAGCATGCTATGTATGTGGTCAGGGAAGCTACTGCTTTCGTAAACCCCGGCCAGATACCTGTCATTGAAGGTGACTGTCCGTTGTATGCCAGGCAGAAAAAATGTCAATGGCTGTTCCCAGAGGAGATAGGTGAGGATCGAATGGTGTGTATGATTGGATTCCTGCATCTTGAAATGTGCACCCAAGAAGCTGGTGGTAAGCTTATGGGTGGTTCTGGTTGGGAGCGAATGTTTCACCTCGCAAAGATATTCACACCCGGTGTAGCATCATCCCTACTTGGTGGGAAACATGTCAAGAGGACGCGACAGGCATATCTTCTCACTCTAGCTTGGCTTGAGATCCTCAGAAAGAATGCTTATGAGATTTACTGTCAGCAGACTGGGCCCCATGAGTCATTTGAAATGTGGGAACAGAGGATTCTTTCACAATCTCCAACTGCGCGCTATTGGGGTGAAATCGTTCGGAACTTTCTCTTGACAAGCTGTCAATTCGTTCGGAACCAACGAATCGGTAACTGGCCTGGTACACTGTGTTCTATCGATGAGTTGTGCAGTTACTTTTTTGCCCTAGGACATACAAATTATTGTCGGTGGGTCCCCGTATTTCTGAGAGACATGTCTCAGCTACCCAGGCGGCATCCTTCAATCCACAACAAATTCATGGAAGGCCATTTTGTGGTCCAGCGTAGTGAGAGGAAGTTCAGTATGATGGGTTTAGATCAGAGCCAAGAACATAGTATCCAACTACTCAAAGAAGACAGTGGTCCAAAAGGTCTCTATGGCCAGGCTGAAGAGAAAGTCGTTATTGAGCTTTCAAGGTCAGAAGTTCTGCGTGTTATAGATGAGTATGAATATGCAAGTTTCCACACAACATCATCAGATAACACGGAACACCCGGAAAGTTCGGTATCAGAGCAGAAAAAATTTCTGAATCAATTGAAATCTCTCCTCGATCTGGTGAATCAGGGACTCATTATCAACCCTTATGATGAAACTAGTGGTCAGCTGGTGACATTAGATACTGGTGAATATATGGACCCCGAAGTTAGTAAGAGTTTACGGTCATTACCCGAAAGGGGCAAGCATTTATATTCCACTTTCTTGAAGGAAAGGCTTGTGGAATGCACCGTACCCCTGAATGATGTTATTCCCAAGGCAAATATATATACCTTCCTTAACCCACCCCCAGCCAACCTGGACAAAGGCCGAGACAAACTCATGTCAAGTAAAGCAACTGCCGCAATAGTTACCCAGATGTTCGTTTCACTGCAAGCCCGGCCTGATTCAAACATGGATGAGTTTTTCATGCACGAGAATGCACGTGATCCGCCAGCATTATCCGATAGAGGTAAGCTACGGAGTGGGACAAAATCTCAAATTCTCAATTGTTTACCAGCTATTCCTGCACAAGGGAAGAATTCAGCAGCTAGACAAGCTTCAGTTGTCATCTTGGATATGCCTGCTGTAGTCCATGTAATCAAACCACAGAAAGCGGATCTGTTTGGAGAATATGCTCGATTGCAATTATTGCCATACATCGAATCTCTGATTAACACGAACACCACAAGGGTTGATGCGATCTATGACTGTTACCCCGAAGGCAGTTTGAAGAATCAGACGCGAGCAAAACGCCTCGGTGAGACAGCAGTTAGGTTGATACGGGTGTCCGAGAACGTCCCTTTACCTAAAGGGAAGAATTGGCAGGCATTCTTGAAAGTTAGTGAGAATAAAGACGAATTTTTCAAGTTCCTGTCTGCTGAACTGCTGAAATTAACATCAACATCCGAGTACCAGTTGTTAACGACATCAGGAGAATATGTACTATGCAATAAGGATGTTAGCTTATGTGACATATCTCCATCGAACCACGAGGAAGCAGACACGCGCATGATGCTTCATTTCAACCATGCAGTCTCACAAGGTCACAAAATAGCTTTTCTTCGCACGGTTGATTCTGATGTCGTCATTCTGTCTTTGCACCATTTCGCAACATTCCGTGACCTTGGACTCAGTGAGCTGTGGATTGGGTTTGGAATTGGAAAGGCATATAAAGATATGCCAATTCATGAGATAGCTTCACAACTTGGACCTGATTACTGTAAGGCCCTGACTTTCTTCCACGCCTTCACAGGTTGTGATGTAACATCCAGCATGCTCGGCATTGGGAAGAAGACAGGATGGAATGCATGGATGAATTTTCCCGCATCAACTGAAATGATGATAGAATTGACTGAGAATCCGCAAGTCTTTTCAGAGGATTCCCCTCATATGCAGCATATCGAAAAACTCACCATACAGATGTACAGTAACAGTTGTGTCAGTACACGTGTCAATGATGCGAGACGGCATATGTTCACACATGGCCTTAAGTCTATGGAAAACATCCCGCCCACCAAAGCAGCTCTGTATCAACATGTAAAAAGGGTAATTCTTGTGTCATCTTTCATTTGGCATCGTGCTCTGCAGAAACACTTATGTGTGCCAGACCCATCACAGTACGGATGGGAGTGGAATCCACGTCTCAATATTCTGGTCCCATTTTGGACTCACCTAGGAGACGCAAGTGCTGCATGTGCACTGATGCTCCACTGTAGTTGTGCCAAGGCCTGCAAGGGCAATTGCAAATGCTTGAAAGCTGGATTAAGGTGCACACCTTTGTGTAAGTGTGAAGGTGGCTGTTGTAACAATATTGAGTAGTATACTGTCATGTTAGGACCAGTCATCTCCTATTCTGGTATTTTTTTTTCCATTTTCGGCCAGTTAACACATGTCATGTTTCTAGTTGAGTTGATTTTGCTAACAAATGTTCATCCCATGTGGCTTGCTACATTGTCCGGGGTATAGGAATACAGTTTTAGATTTCGGAAAATAGTCTGTTATTTACTGCACAAGACGGTGTTAATTCATGCATAGCATGATACAATATCCCCAACTATTTTGCCTCTGTACAACAGTTGATACCTTCGTTCACCCGTGTGTTCATCTATGGTATCCTTGTCTTTCTCTGGCCATAGGCCACATGTGACTAGTCAGTTCCTACTCCATAGCAAATCAACTTGGAAATCCTTCATCTTGTAGCGCACTCATGTCTCAATGAATCCATACCTGAGTTGATCTAATAAATCTAACGTAAGGTATCAAATTGCCATACCGGATCATATTTCGATAAGTTATTCGCTAAAACATTTCGACCACTCATCGACATCAAAGGTCATGTTTTGGCTCCCAGTGGTGGCTATATCTCTATATCCCTGGTAAAGTAGCATACCATGAGGGATGGGCATTAAGTGTCGGCAACATTAATCCTGACTTGGAACACACCACATCTTAACTGGCCGAAAATGAAGAATACTACTTGTAGTCAAAAAATATTCCTGTACCTCGAATGACTGCAAACATACACTCACCCCTTCTAGTCCCATTTTGCCAATGTTCTATACTGGCAAGATAACATTGTATAATTAACAACGGGAACTAATGCATCCCGAGTTCATTCCAGCACTGCCCTTGCTGGCAGACGTGTCGCTATGGTGTTGAGATTGAACCAGAACTCCTCTAGAAATTTGATAGTTTTATTTTCTTAGAAAATAAATCTATCGAAAATGCCGGAAGTTGAGAATAGACTGTCACTTTAATTGGATTATCAAATGTCCAAGTATCCCCACTGCTGCATACTATCGAGTACCCTTGTTCATGTGTTGACAGGAATCTCTCATACCATGTTCATTTGACCATTGCATTCCCGAGAAACATTCAACACTAATTTATCTACGGACGGACGATCATACTGACAGTCAGACACACAGACGCACACATCGACGGAAATTCTGATCCCATTATCCATTAATCTTCCCCCCAACTTGTTCCAAGGGCTTCACTCCATCATTCACATCAATTACAGCACATGTATGGTGTTAGGTTTGGAGCTTCAGTTGTGCGATCGGCGAAAATAGCTTTTTTTCGATCCGCTTGGCGGCCATTTTGGATTTCGCTGCTAGTGGTGGCTAGAGGATGGTGCCAACTTGTAGCCGATCGATTTTGAAATCTCTGATGCCTACCCTTACATCATGCCAAATTTCAGGAAGGTATCACCAAGTGCACAATTCTAGCGAATTCCTCCCCCGCTATTTGGTGACAAAGCATTTATGGCTGGACGATTAGGTGTCATAGATCTGCCACCGTCTCAAGTCCTGGTCAACTTCTGAAAAACTTGAGAGTTTTAAATCCAGTGGCTCGTATCCAGGACTATGCAGGGGCAGCGGAACGATTTTCAAAGTGTGGAGGAGGGGGGGGGGGGGGGTGGATCGGGCGATGGATGGTCGTCGGTATAAAAATTTTAAATTTCAGGGTCCCCAAACCCCCATTTCCATGCATCTGAGTGGATATTTTGTGATTTTTCAGGAGATGTATTTGAAAGATTTCACACTTTGAGAGCCGCTAAAAATCGTCGGTAAAGCATCCAGGTGAGGGCTATTTATCAGCTTTGGTCGTAACGACCAAAGCTGATAAATAAACCTCACTTGTATGGTTTACCAGACGTTTACAGCAATTATACTGTCTGTGGATTATCTTGTCTGGAGGTGGATTTGGTACTTGTATGTCTGTAAGATTACGATCTACTTCAGTTAACCGATCTATTAACAGACTGCATACATTTTAGCGTTTGCTGCCATTTACTGCAAAAAATGATCCGAAATCCATCGAAACTGAACCAGTACGAGAGAAAGAATAGCTGGCGAAATATGGGAAGGCTCTGGATCCGCCCCTTGTTTCACCAGTCGTTGGTTGTGTTAAAATATATGCATACAAAAAAAAACATGGCCCGGCAAAAAAAGTGGAAGGGCTAAAGCGCCCCCCCCCCCCCCCCTGTTCCGCCGCCCCTGCTATGCCTGGTGGAATTCCTGCTCGGCGTTGGCGATATAAAATTAAATTCAAGTAGTTGCATCCTCAGATGGACACCACTAGGGAAAATAAGCAGAGGCAGGCTACTGGGTACATGGAGAAGAACTGTGGAGGGGGAGATAAAAGCAGCGGGCAAGACCTGGAATGAAGTCAGCTGGCTCGCTCAAGGCCGCGACGGCTGAAGAAGATTCGTCAGCGCCTTATGTTCCAGTCGGAGTGAAGAGGATTAAGTAAGTAAGTTGCATCTTCACAGATCTTCCATTCATTGATATTCCTTTGTTTAAAAAAAATGACTTCAATAATATCTAAAACTTGAAGAAGACAGCTATCTGACTGATAAATTAATTAATGAACCAACACACACGCACAGAAACCCCCAAAACGGTTGCAGTAAGAAAGTGAAATCCGTTTTTTTCCAGATCACAGTTATTTTTGTGAAAAAAAAGACTAAAAAAGCTGGCGGCCAAAACGTTGATGCACGTGAAATAATTTTTGAAATCATCAAAGGAAACAATCAAATTATCAACAGAGAATAGATATGACGAAACTGTTTTGTCTGTGAGTAGCCAGCACCTCAAATTTGGAGTACGGTCAGGGGCGTGGCTAGAGGTTTTCGATTTGGGAGGGGGTGTAGGGTTGTGAATTTGGAAATTCACTACCCTACACCCCTCCCGGTCCCTTTCCCAAGTTGAAAATTCACTTTCGACAAAAAGTTTGAAAATGAAGCCCTGAAAGGGGGCATAAAATTGATTCTAGTAACTGAAATGCAAACACATTTATGATAGAATTATCAGGTTATTATTATTTGGTATTATTCTGGGAATGGAATATGTGCTAAACAAATGCTCAAGCTGAGAACTTTGAGCAATTCACACTGTCCTAACATTAAATCAGATCTTATACAGGAATGATCAATTTTGGATGTTTCATCATTTTGTAACTGTGAATGATGGAAATAACTCAGGATAACGATTTTACATGATG
The DNA here is from genome assembly GCA_031216915.1 of Pictodentalium vernedei. Classification (NCBI taxonomy): domain Eukaryota; kingdom Metazoa; phylum Mollusca; class Scaphopoda; order Dentaliida; family Dentaliidae; genus Pictodentalium; species Pictodentalium vernedei. The sequence goes on along the minus strand of CM062289.1, from coordinate 113,676,393 downwards.
TGATTTTTTTCTTGATGTGCATTTCGAGGATTTTTTTTATTACGATAAGTAAATGTACTATAGAAATCTCGCACCGATTGACATAATGCATACTTATGAAGCTCGATATTGCGTACATTGTAGATGTAAATGGTAACAGTTGGAATTTTTGCCGATTTGAAACCGAGTTGGAATTTTGGGAAGTAAAGTGGCAATCAGCATCACTAAAAAAGCTCTAAAATCCAGATAGACGGAATTTCCAACTACTCATGACTTGCTCTTCGAATTTCCAACTATAGGAAATTTTGTCCAGGATTGGCGGTGGGTGACACCCCCACCCCCTATCGCCACGTCCCTGAGTACGGAACGTGCTTATTAAATAAGAAGCCGTGAAGCATTTGTCTAACGACTACTACACGTATTTGGGTGTGCGGTGGTTCAGCAGATAGAGATGCAGGCTGCAAGCCAAGAGGTCCTCGATTCGAATCCCACCTGCGGCAACCGCGTTGTGTCCTTGGGCAAGACACTCAGATCCGATTGCCCGCGTGGAGGCACGGTGGTGTTGTATACTAAGGCGTACTGCACGTCGATGGTGCACTTATCTTCAATCAATGCTAACCCTTCTTGTGTGGAGTTACACACTAAAAACTAAAGTGTTAAAACTGACACTTTCAAGCTGTTAAACCCATTCTAACTCTTAGGGTTTGATTTTAACATTCAAAGTGCAATACTTTAAGCACTTAGACATTACAATCGTCAGACATCTGAAACTTGAATGGATGGCACTTCCCATGTGTCTAGCATTGGTGGTTCTTCCAGAAGCGTCCATAATTTGATTTGCGCTTGGTGGGTACATAATTAAAAGGACACAACGCAGATGACGCGGATCAGGCTCGAGAGTTCGAGCCTGATCCGCGTATCTGCGTTGTTTCCTTTTAAGTGTCGCGACATTACGCTTGTCAAGTGGTGTTATTGTAACACCTGTCAAGTTCTGGGATATCTACACGTGAACAAAGTGCTAGTTCAACACTTAGTAAGTGTTAAATACAGCACTTCAAGTGTAGTTTTTAACACTTTAGTTTTTAGCATGTAGTACGTTGGGGAGTCTGACAATTGCTCGGAGTTGATCGGTGGTTCTCTCCGGGTACTCCGGCTTTCTCCACCCGTAACACTGCCCAACACGAGGTGGCCCTGGCTGTCGAAAGTGTCATTAAACCCAATAAATAAATAAATAAATAAATAAATGTATTTGGCCACATCTAAGGCATGCCTTCATGTTATAGTTGAAATATTTTATGTGCCGAGACTTGTGCCATATCGTTTAGGGCAAATTAGGTTTAACCCCCCCCCCCCCACCCCCACCCCTGCACAATCGGTAAACCCTGTGTCGGACTAGATGTATTAAATTGCATTTGCAGTATACGTTTATATGGAATATAATGAAAAAATTACAGAAATGTACAGACGTAAAAATACACGGCACCAAAAAAACATACCTCTGAGTCTTCCTGCCATTTCCATATTAACAATTTGATTAATCCTGACATAAAAGTGGCTGCTGTTTACAGACAAATGTTTTCCGGATTGTTCAGTTAATATTTAATTGTTATAACTTTAAGTACGTGCAAATTATTAAAAGCTTAGAGTGTGGTTTCTTGATCAAAATCAAATGGCGTCACTGTGTACTTAACTTGGAGAGAATATAACATTTTCCGTGACGAAAAAGTTGGGTTGTTTACACTACCCCCGCCCCGAATAACGAGATTGGTGTGCAAAAATGCTGAAAATGTTTTTCCCAAAATCGTTCATTCAAAATCAATAATGTGTCCCAAACAGATAGGTGATGAAAAATATCTTAATCTTTGAAGTAATCTGAAGCATTTGAACTGTGCATAGAGATTTTGATGACATAATAGTCACGTGGCAACAATGACAACAGTGTTTTTGGAAAAAAAATAGAGTTTTATATATTCATGATTATACATTTGAATTTGAATAAAACTACGAGCTCAATTGTTACATTGAGCAATTAGTGCTGAATAGGACAGAAAACCGAGGCTGGAAACAGTTTCACGCGATTACGTACTATCAACCATAATCTATGGATCGAACGAGGAAGTATTTACAACCTCCGTATCCGATCGAAAACAGGATATATGAAGTGTGTACAATGAAAGACCTGGAATAGGAATGGCATTTCATTATGACTTGTTCCGATCTATTCATTTCTAAGAGAGGAATTATCTGAAGCAATTTCTCACGGAATTGTTCACTTGTCTCAATTAGACAAAATGTGCAAAGTGAAAGTCATAAGAGCCAATAGCAACCCAATGCTATACAATACTATTAGTTATCCTTGTGTTTTCCAGGGTGAATGGGAATTTACACCGGTTTGGGAACTCATACACCCTGAGGCCAAGCCGAAGGGTGTATGAGTTCCCAGACCGGTGTAAACTCACATACACCCTGGAAAACACAAGGATAGAGGATTTATTTCCATGAATTTTGGTGTACTTAATTAATACTTTAACCTATAGTGTGGGTAAAAACTTACAGAAAAGCCAAACAAATTTGGATGTCATTGGAACTGGCTCAATGAGCCAGTTCCAATGACATCCATATCTATAATATTTTATTACACATAAATATTAAATTTCCTGTATTTTTATTTTTGTTATAACATAACCGAGCAGAAGGTATGAATTAATAATTAAAAATGGGTACATTTTTAGCCATATAGCTTGCTCTTGTATATTCTTGTTTTTACACCGTGGTTAAACACGGTATAAAAAAAGCTACTGTGGATTGCAAGTTACACCGTACCTCTAAGCCAATCAAAATGCAGTATTTTGTTTCATTTGGAAATAATAGTTGGAACATGACCGCGCTCTTCTTTTATTCCAGTGACTCCAAACTAAGACATAGTCTAACAATTGGTATAAATTGTAAATAATACCGAAACAGAATTTTTCGATCATCTCTGACTTATCTCGTCATGAAAATCGGCTTTCTATAAAGTTATCCCCCTTGAAATTATCAGACGGACGAGGAAGGTTAAATTAAGACGCATGTAATTATAGAGAAAACACCTATGACATCAGTAGATAATAAAGTTAAGTTTCCTTTTGTTGTTCTTAATAAACGAAAACAACAGACAGCTGTCTGTTTCGTTTATTAACGCTTACAAAAGGAAACTTGTTTTTTAACCCTTTACCTAAAGAATCGCCCGCATCCGTCCGTGTAATATGCAAATTGAGCAGTTGAAAAAATGAATTTTTTCAAAATATTTCAACAAAACCATATCATGTGACCCCCTCATTGGAACGAGCTCATTGAGCTCGTTCCAATGAGGGGGTCACATGATATGGTGTTGTTGAAATTTTTTGAAAAATTTTAAAAAAAATGATATCTAAAATAATAAATTTTGATATCGTCTGTGTTGGGTAAAGGGTTAAGGCAATTAATTAGCAAAAATTATAAACAACTAAGTAACTGTCCACTTTGCTACATGACATAGCGAACGTGGTTTTACAGTAATTTGCAAGTTTTTATGCCCCAAAGGAAAAAAAATTAAACAATTTTACCCACCCGACTTTTATATTAATGAAGATGATGGTGTCGTATTATTTGTCACGATGCGCACACTGTTGACACAATTAACAGAAAAAAAGGTCATAGAACCGGTTATAGAGCCGTTTTCTTATTTTCAAATTGGTTTAAATAGAGAGTAATCGCTTGACTGGACTGGTTACGTGAAATAATTCATCAGAAGTGAGGGACGTTGTACAAACACGAGTGCGCGAATGCGCACGAGTGCTTTACAATATAGTCTCTCGCCTCGAATGAATTATTTCACGTAACCAGTCCAGTCAAGCGATTACTCTGTTTATTACTTTTCATTATTAACGATAATTAGATTATTTAACCCTTTACCTAACGTAACGGCCAGCGCTAATCTCAAAAATCGCCAATTAATTTTCATTATTTTTTCATTTTTTGTCTTTAAAACATAGGTTATGACCCCACATTGGAACGAGCTCGTCGAACTCGTTCCATTGAGGGGTCATAACCTATGTTTTTGAGACAAAAAATGAAAATAATAGTTATTCAAGAATTTTGTTTGCAAGTGTCGTCTGCTTTTCATGTTAGGTAAAGGGTTAAAAAAAACCCCCAAAAACAATGAAGCACCCATTACACCCACGGCAAAGCGTCTTCGTTTGCGAGCACGGATACATGATACAATTGTTGATTGCATAATTCACTTGTGAAGTTATCGTTTATAATCAAAACCGGAAATACCAGTAAATCACACTTTGGAGAATAATAGTTAAACATCCAAAGTGATTGGAAATTTTTTTTTTTAAAAAGCCAGCTTCTGTATTTTTTGCTCCTCGGGGAAATGCCCGAAATTTGTGAAATGATGCGCACATCGATGATATAATTTCGCTAAACTTTCGAAAGTTCTACTTTTATATGAAATTCCGATACTCTTAGTGTTAAATTTATTACAACGTTATAAAATTAAGTGGGGTCGAACTTTCCCGTAAATCTCTTTCAATGATAATTGTCAGCCATGTTCTTTTACCCTGTGCTCATTGATTAAAATTGAAATTTCAAGCGGCAAATGTTCCGCGGAATTTAATTAGGGATTTAACCAGGTCATTCTTGTGTGACGAATCTCAATGGGCTCTCGGGAACAAGCTTGAATTCGTCAAATTCCTTGTTGCAAAATGGATTAGGATACATCACTGTTAATTGTCGGCTTTTGAAGAGTTCAAAAGAGTCAATGTTTTTAATGCGACCCCAAAATATCGACTTGAATGCAGTCATTGTTCTCGTCAGAACACTGAAGTTAAGCAAAGTCGAGCTCGGTTAATCCTCGGATGGGTGACCGTCTTAGCGATCGATTCGGACTCCCGCGTTGTGTCCTTGGGCAAGACACTTAACCCCAACTGTCCACTTGGAGGCACGATGACGCCGTGCACTAAGGCGTACTGCACGTCGATGGTGCGCATGTCTTCAACCAATCTAACCCTGCCTGTGCTGCAGAGCGGAGTTACGATGTTGGGGAGCTGGCAGCTGCTCGTCGTTGCTCGGTGGTTCTCTCCGGCTTCCCCCACAGTTTTACGGTCATGATTAGCCATTCGTGCATAAGTATGTGACCTTAAACACCAATAAATAAATAAATAATGCAGTCATTTGAATTTACAAAATAAGATCAACGAAGATAAATTTTGTGAGACACTGATCCGTTGAACCAAGCCTTCCGAACGTGACTATGGACCTCAGTGCAACATGTACACAGTTGGAACATTCTAACTCTCTCTCCAGGTTGCCCTCCCAAGTTGTCTTGCCCCACTTGCCATTTCAAGATCCCAGGGACCCTGCTTGTTATCGTTTCTGTATTGTTTCCGAATAGCCATAACTGCTCAACCCATCCCAGGTTTATCTCGTCATGAAAATAGACCATCAATAAAGTTATCTCCTCTGAAACTATTCGACAGAAGGGAAAGTCCAATTGAGAAGCATGTAATTGTTGAGAAAACACCAATGACATCAGTAAATAATAAAATGAAGTTTCCTTTTGTTACTATTAATAAATGAAAACAACAATTATCTCTCAATCAATAATAGTTTCAAAAGGAAACTTGTCGTTTAACGACAAGCTAATTACAAGCATCCAAGTAATTGGCCACTTTGGCTCTTTGTTCAGCGAATGTATTTTACAGGACTTGGCAAGTTTTTATTCTTCCCAGGAAAAAAATTAGCACATCGTATGATTATGATTTATGATTTATTGGTGTTTAAGGTCACATACTTATGCACAATGGCTAATCGTGACCGTGACAGTTTTACGGGTGGAGGAAGCCGGAGTACCCGGAGAGAACCACCGAGCAACGACGAGCAGCTGTCAGCTCCCCAACATCGTAACTCTGAACTCTGCACCGCAGCACAGGCAGGGTTAGATTGGTTGAAGACATGCGCACCATCGACGTGCAGTACGCCTCAGTACACAGCGTCATCGTGCCCCCATGTAGGCAATCGGGGTGAAGTGTGAGCACATCGTACCTCCAAGACTTTTATTTTACTAAAAAGGATTGTGTCCGTCTTATACGTCACAATGTGCACACCGTTCATATAATCAACAAATCGCGTATCAAATTAATAAAATATCGTACTTTAACCCTTTACTCAACGTAACTACCAAAACCGGCCAGCGCTATTCACAAAAATCGCCAATTAATTTTCATTATTTTTTCATTTTTTATCTCAAAAACATAGGTTATGACCCCTCCTTGGAACGAGCCCGTCGAGCTCGTTCCAACGAGGGGTCATAACCTATGTTTTTGAGTCAAAAAATGAAAAAGATAGTTGTTCAAGAATTTTGATTGCAAGTGTCGTCTGCTTTTCATGTTAGGTAAAGGGTCAATCTGGGAACATTAGTGAATGAAATTGAAATGTTTTGAGTCATATTATTGTCCATGCCACTGGTATATTCTCGCAGACTGACATACAGGGGATGTTTTATGCGAATAAAATAAATGTTTATAATCAACCGGAATTTTTTTTACTGAACATCAAAAGATGGCGAAAGCGCCGCCTTTTTATTTTCAAATGGATTTAACCCTTTTAACCCGAGCAGCCGCCTTTCCGGCCAAGAAGCACAATACGTCATAATTCCTTATGTAGGATGGATGGTTGCTGAGTGATTGTGTGGGGTAGACCAATTAGTATTTTCAACGTGCAGCCTTGGGGCTGCACGTTGAAAATATTAATTTGTCTACCCCCAAATAATGAATGTGGACTCTTCCAATTGCTGCCATTGAATGACATGGAAGATACCACCAGGGTTCAAAGGGTTAGACAAAGAATAATAGTCAAATGTTCAAACTGATTCTGTATTTTTATACTACTCTACTGGCCAGTGGAGGCACGGTGGCTCAGCAGGTAGAGGTGCAGGCCGCAAGAGAGGTCCTCGGTTCAAATCCCACCTGCGGCAACCGCATTGTGTCCTTGGGCAATACACTTCACCCCATCGTCCACGTGGGGACATGGGGCGTTGTGTACTAAGGCGTACTGAACGTCGATGGTGCACTTGTCTTCAACCAATGCTAACCCTGCTTGTGTGGAATTAGTATGTTAAGGATTCTGACAGTTGCTCGTTGTTTCTCTCCTGGTACTCCGGCTTCCTCCACCCAATCAATCAATGCTAACCCTGCTTGTGTGGAGTTAGTACGTTGGGGAGTCTGACAGTTGATCGGTGGTTCTCTCCGGTTAAATCCGGCTTCACCCACCCGTAAACTGTCCAACACGAGGTGACCCTGGCTGTCGAAAGTGTCGTTAAACCCCAATAAATAAATAAATGAATAAATAAATAATATAATACAGAGAATGCCCGAGGTTCGTTGAACGATTCGCATATCGATGATACAACTTCACTAACTTTTCGAAGTTTCAGTTTTTATATGAAAATGAATTTTCTTAGTGCCAAATGTACCAACAACATTACAAGATTAAGTGGTGCTAACCTTCCTGTAAGTCTCCAATGACGAAAATTGTCAGCCGTGCACAGGAACGAAGTGTTTCGATAAGAAATCGATAATAAATCTTCTGTATGGGAAATCAAGGAGCGGAACTAAAGGTAGACGGCGGAGCTTTATCTTCTCAAATTACCTGTAATATTTTTTTAAAGTTGGTCGCGTCCAAAACCCGAACAGAAAGAAACACAAATGCATTCGACCAAACGAACATTAAAATACACAATTGCGTCGAAACATAGGCATATAAATATATACGCCCCCCTGCTCCCCCCCCCCCCCCCCACACACACACAAACACAAAGAACGCACGCTCACATCCTCCGCATATTTGGTGAGTAGATTGAGGTAAAAATACCCGGGCAATGGTATTTTCACCTCGGCTGTAACCCCTGTTCTGTGAGTAAGCCGGCGGTTCATAGACTGAAACGTTACTTGTGTTTCTATTGCTAATTCATTCAGTTTGGGCCTTAGGGTAAAAACCGCACTCCGTAAGCATTTTAATGCACCTTCAGCACACTCTTCAAACATTATTAATTACCTGTTGGGGGCGCGGTGGCTCAGTAGGTAGAGCTGCAGGCTGCAAGCCGAGAGGTCCTCGGTTCGAATCCCACCCGCGGCAACCGCGTTGTGTCCTTGGGCAAGACACTTCACCCCCATTGCCCATGTGGGGGCACGATGACGCCGTGTACTAAGGCGTACTGCACGTCGATGGTACGCATGTCTTCAACCAATCTAACCCTGCCTGTGCTGCAGTGCGGAGTTACGATGTTGGGGAGCTGGCAGCTGCTCGTCGTTGCTCGGTGGTTCTCTCCGGGTACTCCGGCTTCCTCCACCCGTAAAACTGTCACGGTCATGATTAGCCATTGTGCATAAATATGTGACCTTAAACATAAATAAATAAATAAATAATTACCTGTTAATGCACCTGTTCGGATAACTCTTTTGTGGGATGTAGAGTTACCTATGGTCATTGCAGAATTTGCCACATAAATTTGCGTATCACATCGCCGATTTTTTAATATCAATAATTATTCACTCTGCAAGTGACGTAATATCCTGAAAAAGAGGAAAAAGGAATATTTTTCAGGTAAATCAAATATACGATGAAATAAGGATTAATATTTGTCTGAAAATATATCGAATACAGCTGTTAACACTTAGAAAACTGAACTCGACTTTACTCACCTTTATTGTAAAAGACAATCAAGTGCTTTGGTGCTGATAGGAAGACACGTAAAATCTGAGCAGTTGTTTCTCGTCAAGTGTCGTTTGCCTCAATAGGCAAACGACACTTGACAAGAAACACATGTTAAGCCATAAACCTTGAATACAGGGATGTGGCGACAGGGTGTGTGCGTGTGTGTGTGTGTGTGTGTGGGGGGGGGGGGGGGGGGGTGTCTCACCCCACCCCCCAGCTAGGAGTATTTTTTTCAATAGTTGGAAATTCCGAGGTCAAAAATCAAATGGTTGGAAATTCAATAAATTAACATTGTTCATGAAAAATATTAAAATTCCAACTAATGATGAGAAATTTTGATCTTTTATTTCTAACTGGAAACTTGAGTTTCAAATTTCCTACTCTAAAATTGACATGGCCTCAAAATTTCGACTCTGACATCAATCCGGTAAATTTTCTGACCCAGACACATTATAAATGATGCTTTTTCTGTTTCAGGACTAGTGAAAATTTTCAGAAGGGTTCATAACCCTTTACCGAATGCAGACGATTTCAAAATTCATTATTTTAAATATCATTTTTTTAATTTTTAAAAAATTTTTTCAACAAAACCATATCATGTGACCCCTCTTTGGAACGAGCTCGTTCCAAAGAGGGGTCACATGATATGGTTTTGTTGAAATTTTTCGAAAAATAATATTTTTCAGCAACTGTATTTCCATATTACGCGGGCGGATGCGGGCGATTCGTTGGGTAAAGGGTTAACAGATATCACCCAGCACTGCAGTGCAACCACCTATCGAAACCACTCACAGTTGGAATTTACACCGGTGGCACCCCCCCCCCCCCCCAGCTGAAACCCTCAAGCCACATCCCTGCTTGAATAGTATATAATGTTCAATAACTGAACTCTTGTGTCCGAGTTTTATACTAGTTAAATGTGAAACGAATTTTAAGTATTGTGTAAGGTAGAATTCAAATAGGGACGTAGCGACCGGGGGCATAGAGGGCACGTGTCACCGCCCCCATGGTTTTCTAAGATAGCTGAGAGAGAGAGAGAGAGAGAGAGAGAGAGAGAGAGAGAAAGAAAGAGAGAGAGAGAGAAAAAGAAAGAGAGAGAGAGAGAGAGAGAGAGAGAGAGAGAGAGAGAGAGAGAGAGAGAGAGAGAGAGCGAGAGAGAGAGAGAGAGAGAGAGAAAGAGAGAGAGAATAATATACAAATAATCCATCAGTTGAAAAAATATATTGTTCCAAAATATTTCTACAAAACTATATCATGTACCCCTCAATGGAACAAGCTCAACTGGCTCCTTTCAATGGCCCTTTCAATGAGAGGTAACGTGATGTGGAGAGAGAGAGAGAGAGAGAGAGAGAGAGAGAGAGAGAGAGAGAGAGGAGAGAGAGAGAGAGAGAGAGAGAGAGAGAGAGAGAGAGAAATATACAAATAATTCATCAGTTGAAAAAATATATTGTTCCAGAAAATTTCTACAAAACTATATCATGTACCCCTCAATAGAACGAGCACAACGAGAGCCTTTCAAAAAAATTTCTACAAAACTGTATCATGTATCCCTCATTGGAACAAGCTCAACTGGCCCCTTTCAATGCCCCTTTCAATGAGAAGTAACGTGATGTGGAGAGAGAGAGAGAGAGAGAGAGAGAGAGAGAGAGAGAGAGAGAGAGAGAGAGAGACAGACAGACAGACAGAGACAGAGACAGACAGACAGACAGACAGACAGACAGACAGACAGACAGAGACAGAGAGAGAGCGACAAATTCAACAGTTGAAAAAATATATTGTTCAAACAATTCCTACAAAAATATATCATGTACCCCCCATTGGAACGAGCTCAACAAGCTCATCCCAATGAGAGGTAACATGATAAGGTTTTGTTGAACTTTTTTGAAAGAATTGAAAAAATAATATTTATATTAATAAATTCTGATTTCGTCTGTGTTGTTTAAGGGGTTAACACAAAATCATCTAGGATATTCACTCACCTGAACGAGGCCTGCAGGCAAATGAGCTGCAAGACGAACGAATACATTTTTCGTATTCCGAATTCCAAGTTTATGCGTGTGTATTTCCTGGATGAGTTGTCGGAACAAAACTGATGAATTGATTCAACTGCGAAACATTTCAGTAGCGCAACATAATTCAGATCATAAACCCATGGCAAAAACAATCAATATCCACTCGTGCGCAGATAAAAACAAGAAGACTGACATTATCTGTTTCAACTGAATAACGAGCTCATATTCCTACAAGATTAGTAGTTGCCAATTCAACTGCACTGCACAGAGGCTGCGGAGGCTCGCGAAAAGTGGAGGGCACACATTTTCAAGGCAACCATGGTTCAGCCCAATGGGAGGAAAAGTTACAATCGTATCGGTAAATATACCGTGACACACTATAGTGTCTTGTCTAGATGAGCATGCCGCGATGTGGTCACTGTCCTGTCCATTTCTTCTACTTCAAGCATCTTCCAACCCGAAGGGTCGCCTTCGGGTTGGAAGATGGTCGAAGTAGAAGAAACGAACTGAAGCGACTGAAGTGGGATTAATTGGCCAAGTGTTGTTTGGATTTGCATATAATATATATATACGTTTGAATGTGTCCATTTTAACTTATTAGTCCAGGCACATTAGACATAAAAATGAGAAAGTAAGGAAAAAAATCGGAGAAAGCTGATTTTTTTTATATGTTTCCGGGACACACATTGCGGATAAAGTGTGAAAAGTCCCCGCGAATCCGAGTTGAGCTTTTTAAGTTATAGCGTTTTTTTGATGAAAAAAAAAAATTTAAAAAAAAATTCGACCCAGCTCCATATTTCTCATTCTTATTCGCCTTAGTAGGGTGAGAATCATAAATATCGTGCTGAATTATTTTGAGAATACATATCCCCAACAGAAAATGCCAACTTTGTACCAATCCTCACACTCAATGGTGAAATATTCACGAAAATGTACAAAATTACGAAATTTTTTTTATTTTTTTCATACACACAACGGTACACAACGTCCATTAAATCAAATCTACGACTACTTTGGGAGTTAAATTATATACCAAAACTTGCAGAAAAGCAGTGGCTTTATAATGATATATAACAATAGTCATTTATTCCATAATGAACTGGTGAAACGTGTAAAATATTAACCATACCCCCTAAACTCAAATTCAAACGGCATCGACTTTTCTCATTCAAATACCGTATTACACGTTTGTCCAGTGACGTTTGACCAACCACTTTATATCAAAGCAGTGGAGATTGTGTCTTCGTCAGATAAGTTGACAAAAGTTTTCATTAGACTCGGCGGCTTCCATATGATTATGTCATATTTAGGGGCAATTGGTTCGATCATGGCTGGTAGCGGCTTGGATGAACTTTGGGGGACTGTTTATGCTGGTGGGTCAATCCATCATTTGATCAGTGGTCATGCATATTCAAGAGCAGTTCGTGCCCATTTGCTAACACAAATTGCCATTACAAAACTTGTGTTTGAAGAAAGCCGAACACTAGATAACATAGACTGCACAGAAGTCAATGAAATATTCTGTGGACTTGCCAGAGGTGACTGTACAACAGCTGACGCTGTCAATCAAGAAAGTGTCAACCATCTACTGTCAAAATTACACGAACTGCTCCAGAATGCGTCCGTAGGACGCACAGGAAAGCTTTGGGTACAAAACTACGAGCAAATAGGTCTTCTCCAGTTGTTCTTGAGAGCAGAGCGCACAGGCGACTGGGAACTCCACACATATTGTGTTCGCAATATGATTCCAGTATTTCACGCAGGTAGTCATTTTGCATACGCAAAAAGTTCTCATCTTTATTTGCAGCAGATGAATGAGCTAACAGAAATAATGCAACAGGATGATTTGAAGTTGTTCACTGAGAAAGGTTACTTTACCATAAGGCGTTCAGATAAATTCTGGGACGGGATATATTCTGATCAGACCATAGAGCAGTGTTTAATGAGAATGTTCAAGCTCCCTGGTGGTCTCACACATGGCAGGGGAATAACCGATAGCACTGTTGCGAAATGGGTACATGGACTACCTCTTTGCCTTCCGATATGTAATGCTCTCGAAAATTTTGTTCATGTTCACACTGGTCATGGCGAACAACATCGGGATCTCCGTCAAAGTTCACAATTGACTGATGCCAATGATATCACCAAATTATTGAACTGGCTCAGAGTGCATTCCCCCTTTCAGAATAGAGATCCACTACAATTAGTCTCTATAGCGACCGGGCTTGTGGCCGACGAAACTGTGAACTGTGACCAAGTTCGCAAAATTGGTGAATGTTGCGTATCGAATGTTGTACGCAAAACGTTCAACAGCATCAAACTACGACGTGTTGGCACTGTGAAGTCTTTCGCATCGATGGCAAATAGCATCAAAGTCCGTGGAAGTAAGGTAGTGATTGACCCCACAATTCTGTTCAACCGCATCACATGTGTTATTCAGTCACAAGCAGAGATGGAAGAGTATCTCAAATATGAACTCGCCCCGAAACCACCAGCACTGTTTGATTCTGCTGGAATGAGGAAGACACAGAAAAGCACGCTCGGTAAGATCCTCAAAACATACGGTTCCGAGCAAACTAAAATCCCAGAACATTCTCTGTTTGTTGTAGATGGTGGATTTTTATTGAGGGCAGTTGTATGGCCTAAACAGTCGTCATATAAGGACATATGTACATCATATTCCAATTATCTAGTGAGACATTTTGGGGCGAACGTCGTGGTTGTTTTTGATGGTTATGCTTGTACAATGTCGACAAAGGGCATGGAACAAGCCCGTAGATCTAAAGACAGGTATTCCATTGATATCAATATCTCACCCGAGTTACCAGCCACCACACCCCAATCCGATTTCCTTGCAAATGCCAAGAACAAAACCCAACTGATCGATCTTCTAATGCAGGAGCTATCTGCTATCAATATTCAGTCCAAACAGGCCGAGGCTGATGCTGATGTACTGATAGCCGAAACTGCACTTGACATCGCTCAAGATGACAACAATGTTGTCGTTGTGGGAACAGACACAGACTTGTTAGTCATTCTTACCTCTCGAGTTCAACCGGGATGTAATATTCACATGATGTATTCCATTACCCCAAACTTACTAGTTTCAGTTAGTGAAATAGCAACCAAAATGGGTGACCATAGAAGCAACCTCCTTGTAGCACATTCTATAAGTGGTTGTGACACTACTTCTGCACTCTTTCGAGTTGGTAAGAAGAAAGTATTCAGTACAATTGTCTCCGATGTTACTAGCGACTCACAACAGTATGTCAACACAATTTTGGCGGATGACAGTACACCAAGTGCAGTAGCCGCTACCGGGGAACAACTTCTCCTGATCTTATACGGGAGTAAAACTGTTTCCTCTCTCGACCAATATAGATATGTCACTTACAAGAGTTATGTAGCAAAATCTAAACTGAATAAACCCATCGACCTAGCCTCACTCCCACCAAGCAGCGATGCTGCACAACAACATGTCTACAGATGTTATCTCCAGGTCCAACAATGGCTGGGCACTTCGCTTCCTCCGACGGATTGGGGGTGGTCGCTAGACAATGGACTTCTTGTACCGACTGCAGCCACAAAGCCATGTGCCCCCGATAACCTACTGAATCTGATCAGTTGTGGTTGCAAGAGTGCTTGTACAAAAAGGTGTGGGTGTAAGAAGGCAGGACTCTCTTGCTCAGGTTTGTGTAATTGCAGTTCGGATTCTTGTAACAACCACAGAAACACTGTCCTGTCGGAAATTTCTGAGTTCGATGAATAATATGTATATAGGTCATGTCATTTCTGTATATAGCGTTGATAATAGTCAATGTAACTTAATCCATGTTGATTGATTTGTACATTCTGTAAATATTATTTATTGATTTTTGTACATTCTGTAAATATTATTTATTGATCTAATGCTGCCAGACACAGACGTGTCTGTTCGGTCCCAAGCCCGAAAATAGGTGAGTTCTCATGCTGACGAATTTTATGCCAAAAGGGGAACTCGGCCAGAAGCAGAGGGGGTCTTCCATAATGTCTATTTTGTAAGCAATGATAAAAGTCTTCAAATGGTGGTGGATTTTTTATCGTCTGTCCAACTAACATCCCGTTCTGTACTACGACCCTTTGGGCAAATCCGTTAGGAAAATCGTCATTTTTTGCGTAAATCCGATACTTTTTTGTGAATTTTCAATAATTTTTCGCAGAAATTGTCACAGAATGCACATTTTCCTCTAGGTAAATGTATATTAGACATTATGTAGCTCGAAATACGCGTAAACAAAAAATACAGTTGGATCAATTCGAGGTTACAAAGTTCGTGTGATTTTTTTTTATTTTTTTCAAACGCGTTTTCGAAAAAAGGCTGTAGAAAAAAAAGCTCAACTGGGATTTTAGGGGACTTTTGTCTAATCGTTCAGTGACATGTACTCGACATTCCCTGAAAAAAATCAGCTTTCTCCGATTTTTTTCCCTAGTGAAACCTAATGTTCTTGGACTATATTGTGTCACCAAGCAACATGTCTGTGGAAAAAAGTGGAGGGGCACGTGTCACCTGTGCCCCATGGCTGCGCCGCCTCTTACAGTGCAGTAGATAACTCTTCCTTGTGGTGGGTGTAGGGATGTGGATCAATGGCATTTGCGATGCATATTGACGATGCAGCGCATCGGCGCGTCCCATTGTGGCAGGTGGCGATGCTTCGTTCGAACATTTTGTTGTCTCCACTGCGCTCCACCATACCATATTAATTATTTAACTAATTTAACGAGAAAAAAATAGGGCCGCTCTCCAAAATAACCATTATTACCAGTTTAGCGGGCGTTCCTTGGGCCATTATCGCAATTTTGGTGGCATTAATACGCGCTAAATGTCCATCATCACGTGACGTGCCGGGCCGCTAATGGTACCTCCTTTGCACTAGCGCACGACGTCCGACACGTCACATGGCCGAATTACCTCCCGTTCCGAATCCTCTATTTCTGCTTTGTAAATTAGGATGCCGCGCGCGGTAAACAAATCTCACAGCAGATATTTGGGGTGATAACACCAATTAAAATCTTTCTACTGAGCCACGAGGAACCATATAATGATATGAGGTCAATATAGATATATATCGCCCCTTGAGTGCATCAAGGTGCCATTTAAAGGAGATGGCTTATACAAGCTAAAAGCTTACTGCTGAATCCTTTCAACAAATCTCGTCACTGACTCATTACTTTAATGCATACCATTGAATTGTGCACTCTGTAAGACAATCATCTTGTAGTTTATTATATGTATGCATCATATTTTCTCATGAATAAATATTGTTTAAACAAAAAGGTGCCATCTGCATTGCAGATGGCACCTTGATGCACTCAAGGGGCGATATAATTCTGTTTTTTTGAAACTGGTAGACTCAATTCTGGATTTTTTGCTTCGGTTATTTCGCTCTTGGTTTTCGAAAAACTTCAAAAAAGTAACTGACGACAACTCATGAATATTCAAACTTTTATCTTAATTGTTCATTTCTATTCACATTGAAATGTAAGTATATTTCTTGATTAAAGGACAAGTATGTTGAGTAATTCTCGGATTTGATTAAATTATACTGAGTCCAAAAAGAAAGTATAATAGAAACAAATGTGAAAACATAGCATAAAGGATGAAATATAATAGTTCTAATGTCGCATGTTTGTGGATAAGAAGTCGTGCAAAGAGTTTAATGACATGTTGTTGTTGTCCACCCAACCGTATACAATTTTGCTATGGATTTCAAAATAGCACATGCTACCCGAGAATGTCAAATTGAATGGGTGACCGACGATTTTCTTTGTCTTATGTCGTGCTAGAGAGCCTGGGTTATTGAGAAAACAAGCTAGTTTTTGTCTTCCGACATTTTAAAAAATGCCAGGGTTAACCGAAAATCAGAGGTTGCGTGTCATTGGTATGCATGAGGCTGGCCGGATACCTCCAGATGAGCTCGATGCTAAGTTCGGAGTCACTGTGGCCACTATTTACCGTCTCATTGGAATGTATAGAACCACTGGATCTACTGCTGACCGACCGCGTTCAGGTCGACCAAGACCCCAGCACAAGACCGACACATCAGGACGTCTCACTTGCGGGTACGCTTCCTTCCGGCCACGAGGACAGCAGCAATTACTCCTGGTAGAACTAACAATAGAATCAGTGCACAAACTGTTCGCAACAGTATCGCTGAACAGGGCATCCGAAGTAGGCGTCCATACCACGGACCAATCCTTACCCAACGGTATCGTGCCGTCAGAATGGAATGGGTACGTCAGTGTGTTTGCTGAACTCAGCAGCGTTGGTGCATATTTCTTTTTAGAGATGAATCACGATTTTGTCCACGGCGCGCTGATGATAGGGCAAAAGTGTATCGCCGACGAGGAGAACGGGTTCCTGATGCTTGCGTGCGGGAATGCGACCTATTCGGCGGGGGTAGTGTAATGGTTTGGGCAGGAATTTCCTTGCACCATCGAACGCAGTTGATCTTCATCGATGGTAATCTGATGGACAGCGATATAGGGACGAAATTCTTAACGCTGTTGTTATGCCGTTGTTCAAAGCTAACGTTGGATTGCATTTATTTAAGGCAATGTCCGCTGTCAGGTGGCGCGTATCTGTCGTGACGTTCTTGAGGAGCAGACCATCGAACTTCTTCCTTGACCCCCACTTTCGCCAGATTTGTCGCCAATCTTTGGGATCTATTGGACGGTCCGTCACGACTTCATGATCTTCAGACTTTAGGCGCTTTACGTAATGTTCTAAGGCAGGAGTGGAACGCAATACCACAGGGTGACATTCAGAGACTTATCAGGTATATATCACGAAATTAAATCCCAGCGCCGGCAATTCAGGGATTAAAGATTTGTAGCGAAATGAACAATGACATATTCATAATGACGTTCACCCAAAAATTCATATAAAAGAGCCCTTTGGTTTCGCGGTCTGTGTTTTTATCTCTATTTTCTTGAACAAACGTTCATCTGCTAATAATTACATTGTTAATGTCGTTATACGTTTTGGGTCCAAATACTCAATTCCCATTGGTCAGCAGGATGAAAACGTCATGGCCAAATGTAATTCATTTTCCAATGAATACATTTGGTTGAACTTTGACCCGCATTTACGGTAGAGCGCAGTCGACAGAATGTAATTCGGGCGGTGTTTGTGTGGGTTTTTAACTTTTAGCGCCTCTCGCAGTGATCAACTCCGCTGCTGTTTTTTTGGTGACATTTCCAAACTGTGGCATAAAGCCCGTTACTAAAATACTCGTTTCCATTTCTAAAGTTGTGAAAATTAAAAATCAGAGTTGTGCGCTTTGTCTTTTGTGTGAGGGTGGTTTTTCGCCTCGTTCGTTCGTACATGTTTTATTTCGTCTTTCTGCATTGTTGTTTGGTAAAAAGTAGTTTAAACAGTTGCGGAATGTAATTATAAGAATTGAATGCAATTTTTATAATCTTTATTGGAGTATGAACGTGTGGGAATGGGTACAAATTGTCCCCATTCCCACATGCTCATACTCCAATAAAGATTATAAAAAATGCATTCAATTCTTAAATATTTCCAAAACGTGACGCCATGTTGTTTATTTAAGGAAGAACGTGCGACGATTAAATAGTCCGTGCGCTCATTAAATATGCTAATAAGTCGGTCACGTGGGTCATGTGAAATAGATATCTATCTCACATGGCCTTCTCACACGAGACACGCATATCTTGCATAGGAGGTGGAGGAAAAGATCTTTCTTACCCACCCAACGTGAAAATCCTTATTTGAAAATATTTAATGATCATCACTGGGTTATTTCATCATCGTCTGCATTTTATAAATAAACACGGCGTCTCGCTTCACTTCATATGACACAGCTACCCATCCATCCCAACACCACTCAAACCAAGGATGATTTTCTCTCATCATACACAATATGACGTCATAGAAATCAATAACAAAAGTAACGTCATCAGAATGTCAGTTTTATCAATTCGTTTCAGTGTGTTAACCCATCGCTGACGTGAACTACCGCTCTTTTTATGACCCTGCATGTCGTTAAACCCATCAAATAAATAAATAAATAAATAAATAAATAAATAAATAAATAAATAAATAAATAAATAACGTTGAGCAGAACCAGGCGTCGACGACGCAAGACAACTGTTAAATATGGCTCACCCCCTACTTCTATAGCCGAAACTAGAGGAATGGGAACAATTGGAACAGCAATAGTGCATTTTTTAGGCTTAGTCTGTGGAGAATTAAGCACTCTCACTACACACCACTGGGGGATGATTTTCGCCCACCACATGACATCACCGAAATAACATCACTCAACATGACATCACCGAAATAAAAATACTCCTCGTCTGATGAAAATTACTGTTCTACCGACTGATTGTAGAGAAAAATGAATTGCATATTCGGAAACGGCATGCAGAGTTTCCGAATATACAAAAAGTATTTTCTAGGAAACCGAACGCCGACTCACGACAGCGACCGGTTAACATATTGAAGCGAGTTGAAACAGCTGATATTCCAGCCATGTCACTTTTAAAATTAAGCCCATTGTATCTACAGCTGACACTAGAATTCGTGTCACAATTAGCACAGAAAATGCTCGTTAGTTAATTAGCACTTTACTGTAGACGAATGAAGGTCGGGAATACACAAGAGCGTTTGCGCTGTGCAATGCAAAATGTAATGGACTATTAGCGAGGTCGATAGTGGAATCACGAACTGAACCGGTCAAAGAGAAAGAAAATATTGAGACCGTAGTATGTGGAGGGTGGATTACTACTAAATCGCCGTAGGCTAGATTTTTCACTTAGTAATTATTTACAATTTCTGAAGACAAACACTTGCAAACTTTCAGCACATGGACCACCGGTATTCTTAACTGTTCATAACAGCACAAGAAACACATCCAAACTTTCAGCACATGGACCACCGGGTGTACCCGGTGGTCCATGTGATGAAAGTTTGGATGTGTTTCTTGTGCTGTTATGAACAGTTAAGAATACTTTTCGAGTGGAGAATATATGGCGCTGCGATTAAGTAGTAGTTCACTCTCTTTATTCTGTAGTCGAATTTTAATATCTATTTACGTTATTACATGTATATGTATCCCAGTAGAGGTTAGGAATGATGTTAATGGCCTCTATTTAATAGAACAGAATTGGACAAAGTTGGGCACGCTGCTTTTCGACAAGAATTGCGTTACGCTAATGGCACAGTTTGAGAGGGACAAAAGTCACTTATTCAGCGCGCTGTTACGTCAAAACAATGCACATTACAGTGACAGGACTTATAGTTTCAACTGTATGACGTCATGTAGCGTGCAGTGGAAAAAAGGCATCTTCAAGTGGTGTGAGGTGGAATGGGTACCTGAGTCAATTGAAGGCAAGTGACGTGTCATACATGTTTACAAAATACAGGTGATGGAGAAATAGTCCGGCAGTCCTCAAATGAGAATGGCCGCCCGGGGTGAGTAAGATAGATCTGTCCCTGTGCCCCATCTAGGCCTCACCCCGGGTCATGCGTATCTGAACAGACATGTGGTGGGACATAGCAATATAGGTTGAGAAACTTATATGGAAAACAGGTGCGCAATTGAGTTTCACTCAGATAAATCGAATTTTGAGACAACGAATCAAGAAGTAAAAGCAAAATGTCAATTTGATGAACCTCCCGGGACAACTCGGGGACAATCAGCGGAAACTTTGCTTGTGTTATAAAAATAATTTGATAGGTTTACAACTTTACACTTTACTTTTGTTGGTGCAGTATTAAGATGATTGGAAAGTAATTGTATTCACTTTAGAAGGCAGATATTACTAGTACCACCAACCCAGTGGCTCCAGAATGTTCTATTCCAAAGAACACCTTCCCGACTGTATACAAACTCATCCCAAGCATGATCGACCGAAGCAATATTTGCTTTCAAAGTTTTGATGCGCATGCTGAGAGGGCTTCAAAAGAAAAAAAAAAAAAAGAAAAAATGAATGCCGGTAGATGGTAACGTCAATGCAGAAAAAAACACTGATCTCGATACAACTGGATTACTCATTTGTCACACATGGAAAAGAGTCTGAAAGGCCCCTATCTTCGGTGATGGCGGATGTTGCTATAAATAACAACACTCATAAAATAAATGCTCTAAAGTGTTCATTTTTCTGACGCCAATCCAGCGCCGGGGAGAGGAAATTCGGGTCCCAAAATTAATTCTGTGATGACACCCCTTTCGAAAGTGTTGGGATATTGATGCAGATGCCGAAGTTCTTGAAGTGAAGAATTCTTGAAGTGATAACAGCAGGTCTGGTGCATATCTATATAGATAACAGTCTATTAAACCATTACCCACCCTAACGGCCAAAACCGACCAGTGCTATTCACAAAAACTGACATTCATTTTCCATGTTTTTGCCTCAAAAACATAGCATATGTCCCCCTCATTGGGACGAGCTCGTTGAACTCGCTCCAATGAGGTGTCATAAGCCATGTTTTTTGACAGAAAAAATAAATATTCAACACTTTTATTTGCAAGTGTCGTCTGCTTTTCATGTTAAGTAAAGGGTTAACAGTAGAAAATCTCAACCGGGCACTCCCATTCCTTCTTTACATTGGTGGCAACTGGTATTCCAATACAACGGAAACTTATCTTGCCGTTTATCGCTCCGGGATTGGGGAGCCAAAGGCTTGGCACAGAAGTCAGAATCTTGGGAGACCCAGGCCTGATCCAAAAATCCTGTGCTAAGCCCCCCCAAGTTCCGGGCTCCGGGGTTACTACCACGGGCCCGCCACCCTCTCCCCGGCCCAGCTCAGCCCCTCGCAATCTCGCCCCAATCAATTTTGTTGAGGGTGAGCACATTTTTCGCGTCAATACAAATTGAATTTATAACATACTTTAGTTTTTATTGACAAAAATAAATGCCGAGATTGGACAGTTAATATTGTGTGACTAGTTTTTGTGCTGGATAACCACTCTTACGTGAACGCTGTTACGCTGTGACTATAGTCACAGCTTAACAGCGTTCACGTCATCAGACGTCATCAATGGGAAGCGTTATCGCCTTGATTGACCTGACGCCATATAAGGGGAAGGAGCAAAGTGAGTTGAGACGTTTGTCGCTGATGTTTCAGCAATCCAGTTCCATACAAATCAGTGAGAAACACTCAACAGCTAAATTTTATCTCACCACTGCTCTGGTGTTTTCAGGTCTGCATTCTTAAATATGCAGAAGGGCTAAAAATCACCCCACCGCCTCGCATGTCCTAGGGGAGCGATTAGCTCTCCTCAAGCTTACAAAAGCTAAAAGTGGCAAAATGAAGTTTTACTATTAATGAATTCCGTCTAGTGGTCTTTGTGCATTTTATTTGGTGCTACCAACAAAATAGTCTCTGTGAGACGGCTACACTGCCCCCCCCCCCCGTCCTCAGCAAGGCCCGGAGATGTGGGAGGGGCAGTGCGGCCGTCTTACAGAGACCACTAACGTAGCAGATATCTGAAAAGATGTTGGTTTTAGGAATTGGCTGTTATGGTTATCCTTATTTTATAAGGTCAAGAGGGCTAGTTTTCGCCATCCTTAATTTTCTGTGGGGCGCGCAGTAGGCAAACGAATAAATCGCTCACCTGAAAATGCAAGGTCTGTGTTTTTTTGTTTTGTTTTTTTCTTTTGACACTGTCGTGTCATAAATTTTAATACGATCGAAGAATATTATACAGCAGCGTCCCTTGGTCAGGCTGAATACGCCATTTCATAGAAGAGCCATTGGACGTATCGATTTGCTTCTAACACTTCACGTGCTTCTACCGGGTCACAAGCAGACGACACCCTTCAATTTCCGGAATCATTACAATATTTCATTTGTGACTCATGACATAGCTTATGATAGCACATTGAAGCGAGCGCGTTCTAATGTGGAGAAACAATTGAAAACTAAGGGTGAACGACGATCATCCCTTTCCATAAGCTAGGCTGCTACCATTTTTTTTTCAAATTTGAATGGAAAGAAATTTTTGTGAGTAAAAAAAAGTTAACCGAGTTGTTAGGTGATGGTTAACTCATGTGACGTCATTCTATATACCATCTTTCTCTTCAAAGTGCAAAATAAGCATTTTTCCAATTGTGATAATTATGTTGTATATTTACTAAGAGTATAAAATGGTGATCAATACTTTATTGTCACTTTCGTTGTATTCTATTCACATTCTTCCCCTTTATCTCCCTACTGTGTGTCTCCAAACCTCTTTTCTTTCAATAAGTGTCTTCCGACGGTTAGGTACAAAACAGGAAAGTGACATTTATCACGATTCCGGCGAACCAACATCTCAGCAGTGATCATATTATACTCGACAACAAACGGAACGTTTATTCACCAAACCACGTCGTTTTTTTGTCTAGAAATATTGCATAACATAATAATAGACTGAGCGAATCAATTTTACCCTTTACCACGAAAAATCCTCAAACGATATAGGCAAATAGACAGGGGAGTTACAACGTGTGCGAATGCCCCCCCCCCCCCCCCCCCCCACACACACATACACAAATTGGAGTTGCACTTGAGGGAGCATCTCTCATTTGTGATTTGAAAATTTTGATAGAATGAGGCGACAGATCGATTATACGATCCTGACCCACGCCATATGCGCTTTGTCCCTGGGCAAGACACTTAATCCTGATCGTCCAAATTTGAGCACGGCGATGCTGTGTACTGCGGCGTACTACAAATCGGTGGTACACTTGCCTTAAACCGCTGGAAGGTCTGCTTATACAGTACATTAGCCGTGGACTGGTCGTTATCCACGCGTGGGCAGTGATATCCAAGCGTGGGAAGTGATGTCCACGCATGTATTTAACACTTAATAAAAAGCATCATCAGCAAAATTTTAATTAATGAAGCACCGGGTTGTACCCGGTGCTTCATTAATTAAAGTTTTGATGATTATTCCTATAATTAGTGTTTGGAATCTAATACTATTGCGTCCGTGGAAAAGTTGCCCATGCATGAAACGTGACAAGTCCAAGGCGGCTGTACTGGGGCCCGGTTGATTCACTCTCGGCACAGCACAAATTGTAACAAAGTTATGACGTCACTTGTACCGGTGAATCAACCAGCTACCAACTGGTCCATTGCACAATGGTATATGGCCTTCAAAATCTTTCATATTCGGGAATAATAATTGGCATTCTTCGCATTGAAACATTGTCTGTCTGTCAGACATTTTGTCGAATGACGTCACGGTACAAATCTTGCACCACCTCGCGAGGAGGTGTAAATTTGTGCCGGTCGGCACAGTCCCGTCACACGTTCTGTTCGTGGTTGATTGTGGGGAATCCCTGTTCCGTCACAGTTTGTGCTGTGCAGAGAGTGAATCAACCGGGCGCCTGTAAGTAATAGAGACTGAAAGTAGCTCGCCACTGCTCGTTGGTTCTCTTCGGGAACTCCAGCTTCTTCCACCCGTAAAATTGTCCAACATGGTATGAATCCAAAACTTGCGCTTTTCCAACTGCATTTTATACTGTTTATGTAGAATAAACTGTAACTGATGTAAATAGATTATGTAATTTTATCCAACCATAACTCGGGTCTATCACGATAGACGCTAAAGCTCCTTCGAACTTGGGGTGATGAAGCAAATTTGAACAATTTTATTCATTTAGCAATTAATTTGGTGGGTCCCACCTACTTGTCTACCTGATAGCTGAATGATATCGTTAACTGCTTATTAATGTTGAACACCAAGCAATTTACTATACTTTGATACACATTTGGCCTATCAACTGCCTGTGGTAAACAGTAACTTCCTGTTAATTGTATAAATATGTGCTTATACACGTGAAGCTGCGACGATGGTGAAAGACTGAATACGAACACACGTTTGATCACAAACCGGTAGACAGATGAACGAACAAACGAATGGAGAAACAAACTGGCACTAGTTCTTTGATCACAAAAAGCCAGCCGGACGGGCTGACGGATGGATGGACTGATGGACGCTCTTACGGATGGGCCCTCGAATGAGTGTTTTTCTTCTGTTGCAAACCCATCCCTAACCAAAAGAATAATTACCACTCAAGAAACAATACCCGATACAAAGATAATGGAAATCTCTTTACGTTAGGCCACGCCTCCTAACATTTAGGAAAGTAAATATAAACCCAGTTGGACAAAACCAACAGGTTTCGGCTGCACCTTAAAATGTAAAATTGTACTGCAGTATGTGGACAAACGTCTCCATCGCTTATATTTTTAGCCTCAGAATTTCCAATTCAAGTCGTTAAATTGTTTGAAAGAGCTTATTTACTTCTCCAACAAGACATCGGGCATCAAGAGAAAAATGGGGGAGGGGGGGGGGGGGGGGAGACGAATGGAAATATACGTTTTAACAATAAGAAATGCTACGTCATGTCCATAAAACAAAAAAACTCAAACATTTTACAATTCAAACTGCCACTTGAAAGCTTTTCATCAAACCGATCTTTCCGCTTGCAAGCATATAATGACCTCCAAGGTAATACCCAAACCGGCGACGTAAACGGAAGGCATGCCCAGTAGAAGTGCTCGCACGTTTCAGGGAAAGGTTGCAGGACCCCGGGCAAGACCCCGGAAGTGACGTCATGTCACGTGACCTAGCGGCGCCATGTTGTGTTGTCATGGTAACCCGCGTGAGCGGCCATGTGGTGACGTCATCCCCATAGTGATACGTGGTGTTAGTGCGCATGCGCAGCGCGTGTTGTTAGGGTGATACGTGTTTCCGTCGTCCATTTTGTATACTGGAGGCCGCCATCTTGGTTTCTATGGTAGCACGTGGTTGCTATGTTACCCAAAGGCCTACAACAAGACAGGGTTATTTTCGGAGGGTGTGTTCGATTGAATAGGAGTAAATCTAATTACCACAAACAACCAGACAAGTTGTACTATTTCGATTTTTTTTCAGAATTCTCTGCTTGTAGTTATCTATGCAATCATTTTCGTCTACCTGGCCATGTTCCTTTGTTCTGGAGTATACTCCAGTAGAGAAGAAGAGCATATCAGCTGGAACAGCTTTGCTTATTATTACTATATTTCGTTTTTCTGGCCTGTTCTTGTTAGTTCTTACCCTATTCCGTGTACTCTTGTTGTTTCATTTATCCAGGTCATTTATATAGATTATAACTAACCAATCAGATCGCTTGATTTCTCATAATCTGTATGCAGAGTTATCTCTTCTTATTACAATGAAGTCCTATCTAAGTCTCATCACCTCTGTATCCAATGGACACGTCCCATGGAATCCCTTTTTGTGAAACGTTTAAGGTTATGGAATCCCTTTTTAGTCGTATGAGGCCATGAGGGCCATGAGAAAAGCCCTCAATGGGGCCTAATTTACTATCCCGCATAGCCTCATTTCTTTTGAGGTCATGAGGGCCATGAAAAAATCCCTCAATGAGGCCTAATTTACTATCCCTCTTAGCCTCATCTCGGTATTTAACAGCCACATCCCCAGGCACCCCAATTTCGACACCCCTTTTTGAAAAACATATGGCCTTTGGCGCCCCTTTTTTGTCGTACGTCACTTACGGGGTCCTGCAACCTTTCCCTGAAACGTGCGAGCACTACTACTATGCCCCCTTCCCTGTTTTAAATTACTTGATGGAATCAATCGACAAAAATGGCCAAAACAGTAAAAAGACAGCCTTCTTGGAACATACCACTCAAATAGTACGAATCAGTTATGTGGGATCCAAACACACAGTAAGAAATTAAATAAGAAAGAAAAATCAACTGCCAAATTAATGACTGCAAATCAAGGGGGAAAAAAACTCTGTTGCCACAGGTCGACAAGATATTAAACGTGTTAGAAATAATAATCATATTTTTAGCTTGTAGCCTTCTTATCTTTTACTTGGTATCTCACTGGATAATACCAGCTTTATCCCTTGAAGAACTTATTATTTATTGGTGTTTAAGGACACATATTTATGCACAATGACTAATCATGACCGTGACAGTTTTACGGGTGGAGGAAGCCGGTGAGTATTCTGAGAGAACCACCGAGCAACGACGAGCAGCTGCCAGCCCCCCCCCCCCCCCCAACATCGTAACTCCGCACTGCAGCACACGCAGGGTTAGTTTGGTTGAAGACATGCGCACCATCGACGTGCAGTACGCCTTAGTACACGGCGTCATCGTGCCCCCATGTGGACAATCGGGGTTAAGTGCCTTGCCCAAGGACACAACGCGGGAGTTCGAATCGATCGCTCAGACGGTCACCCATCCGAGGACTAACCGGGCTTGACGTTGCCTAACTTCGGTGATCTGACGAGAACAGGTTACCGCAATGCCATCGCCCCCCCCCCCCCCCGTCATTGAAGAACTTACGAAACATTACAAGTTATTGTGATGAATTGACGGTAACATGTTCTGAGGAAATTGATTTTAATGTATTTATTTAGATAGAGGGCCCCGCGAAGCTTCGATATTGGATTCGATTTCTAATCTTAAGTTGCTATTCGGTTCGATTCGAAATCAACTGCCCGATACGTTATCTTTCGAATCTTTTCTCAGGAATTAAAGCTTAGTATCGGTCATCTACGTTATCTCACAAAACGTGCCACCACCCATACTAATTTCTGTCTCACTTGTCACTACCACTGTTGAAAGTAAATGTAAGGTTTCCAAACAGTGCCGACGATACTCTGCCTGCTAGCGCCGTGCAGTGCCTGGTACCGGTGATTCTCACTGCCCCTGTTTTTTTTTAACTATAATTTTTACTGGGTAATATTTCAACTACATCAGCAAGGCATGCCTTCGACGAAGGCATGCCTTGATGATGTAGTTAGATAGAGATGATTACCATTATGTGGATGTACAAAATATGTATCCGAGTCGAGCTCCGGGTTCTAAGGGCCGATCACGACGAGTAGAAGACGAGTTGTGATCTACCCTTAGAACCCGTAGCGAGACTCGGATACATATTTTGTACATCCACATAATGGTAATAATCATTTTATCTTACAATATATTGGGGATAAGTCAAGAATGTAGACGAATATATAACGAACTATTTATTCGTACGGATGAACAAAAAGAATAAAATGGAACTCACGTGAAAGGAACGTGCTTGTATCCGGACCCCTGATACAAACATCTGTATCAGGGGGTCGGATACACGACAGGTGCGGAGTTAATACAGACAAAATACATGTTGATTGTAAGATAAAATATGTTATCAATCGGGACTTGCGAGATAACAGTCGGAACAAATAAGGTTTACAGTCCATCTCCTCCAATGGGTCATTTTCAAGATGCATCTGATGCGATTCAAGGTTCGATTCGATTTCGAATAATCGACCGGATTCGATTCGAATAAAACATGTGTGATTCGCCGGGCCCTATTTAGATACACTCGTCTGGAATATTTCAGTTGGTTGGAAAAGCGAACCATAGGTACCTGTGATTCTCATAGGTTCGCTTTTCCGACCAACTGAAATATTCCAGACGAGTGAATCTTAACCCTTTACCCAACGCAGACGATATCAAAATTTATTATTTTAAATATCAGTTTTTGAAATTTTTCAAAAAATTTCAACAAAACCATATCATGTGACCCCCTCGTTGGAATGAGCTCGACGAGCTCGTTCCAACAAGGGGTCACATGATATGGTTTTGTTGAAAGTTTTTGAAAAATAATATTTTTTCAACTGCTGAATTTGCATATTACGCAGGCGGATGCGGCCGATTCGTTGGGTAAAGGGTTAACATAGGTGGTGGACTATTTAAGGTCCAGATGGACCCTGGCTAAGTAGAGTTCCTCACAGACTTTAACTAGTGTCTTGATAGCTTGATATTACATCCAAGTATAGTTAACTTTACCTCTCTCACCCAACAGCCTTACATTTTCAACCCGATTTGCATAAATGTTTCCGTAGAGATACTTGTCCTCTAATAAGACAACAGCTTCATTGAGGAGAAAAAGGAAATAACGAGGAGATTCATCAACAGTTCGTCCGCCTTAGACGGGTCACTTTCCACGGGTGGGCAATATTTCCACGGAGGCAATAACATTTGATTCCAAACACTAATTATACGAATTGTCATCAAAAATTCAATTAATGAATTAATTAAAATTTTGCTACTGATGGTTTTTATTGCCTGGTAAACGCATGCGTGGATATCAATGCCGACGAGTGGATTACAATCAGTCCACGGCGGCTGTATTGTATAGCTTAATCCCCCAGGAGTGTGGGATTCAAATATTAGTGAACATCCCCACATATACAAAATAAATCCTATCATTTTGATATACAATTGTATCATTTTGAACAATCCCCTTCCGTAAGCCAGTATTTCTGTGGCATAATCAGTGGCGTAGATAGCTTTTCGCTGGCGGAGGGGCAAGCCCAAAATTTTCCGACAGACCGAAAATTTTCCGACAGTGTAACAACAACAACAAAACCCCAAACAAACAGAAAGAATCTGTTGTTTACTGCAAATGTACTGAAAATTGGTCTTTTTTACCCAAAATTTACCCAGAATGGCATGTTTTTATCCCCCAAAGCCAGCATTTTAATGTTATTAGGCATAAATTCCCCTAAAAATGGTCCCAAAAAATTTCCGACAAAACTTCTGGTGGGGGGGGGGGGGGGGGGCCTCCGCCCCCCCCCCCCCCTTTATCTACGCCACTGGGCATAATACTACAAGTATAATTCGAGACTGAGTCGGACAACTTTCAGGGGTAATAAGCCAGAATCTCAAGAGAGATTCTGCGATTGTCAGACATTTCCTGTACGATAACAATCGAAATTTGAACCCCATGCGAGTTGCTTGAAGGCACGCATACCATCGAAATGCCGCGTGCTACCACATGAGCTAGAAACCGGAATGTTTTTTTCAAAATACTCCTCCGTCGAGGAGTACGTGATAAAAAGTGCTCGATCAAATCCTTCCAAAAACATTCGCCGAAAAAACCTCGAATTATAACTTTGTTTTATGCACCTAAAATAACAAAAATAAGACATTTTGAAAACAGAAATCCTCTCAAACAAATAAACTTAGGAATCAACCGTTATTCCGTATAAAGTTCCATTATAAAGAAGAAGAAAAAAATAAAACAAAACAGAAAACCCTATGTGACATGATTTTGAAAAATACATCAGTACATTTTGACAAGTTGGTTATAGTTATCGATTTTTGCGTGCACGTTGAGTAACGAGTGAAGATTTTATCGACATTTTCGTCCGCCTGTTGAATGCCATTTTAAAGTTTTTATCGATATTATTTTATTGTTTCGTAAAAGTGCAAAACAAAAGACGACTTCATACAGTACGTGGAGAGTGTATTATCACTAAATCACCCGCAGAGTGGAGATTCCACCCAAGCAATAATTGCAACTTTGTTGCAAAGCAGAACCAGCACAAGCAAAGTTTCAGCCAATGGACCTCCGGGTTAAACCCGGAGGTCCATTGGCTGAAACATTGCTTGTGTTTTTGTCGATAAGTACGAAATTTGAAAGTAAAAACTTGGGTGATAACTCCACTGCGCGGGTGATTTAGTTGCAATCCACTCTCCACGTACTGTATATTGTTCAAGATATCTAATTGTCCGTTGAACGACCGGTTAACGTGAAACCATACGCCAGATGTAATTTTCACATGTCATGGGCATTGGCCTATGGGATGGTATGTTTAGCAGTTATCAGAACAAGGGTAGAGTATTTAACCCTTTACGTAACATGAAAAGCAGACGACACTTGCCAAAAAATTCTTGGATAACTCATTTTTTAAATTTTTTGTCTCATAAACATAGGTTATGACCCCTCGTTGGAACGAGCTCGACGAGCTCGTTCCAATGAGGTTATATAACCTATGTTTTTGAGACAAAAAATGAAAAAAATAATGAGAATTAATTGGCTATTTTTGAGAATAGCGCTGGTCGGTTTTGGCCGTTACGTTGGGAAAATGGTTAAGTACAAATCCTAGGTAGGTAAGGGCATTTTGTTGAAATTTGTAGCCATTTCCAGTGCAAGAGCTGAGTATTTTTCAGGACAGATCCTAGATAGGGAAGGACATTTTAAAAATGACGAGAAAAACTGCCCCGCCCTAACAATGCCCTCAATATGTCCGTGGCGATGGGCGACAGGACGAACAGTTTCCCAGAGACTGAGCATGAAATGTTGAACGTCTTGCACAAGAATACAACGCTACCAACTTCTGGTTTCACATTTTAAATTTTTTTCATTTACTACCTTCGTCATCATGATAATCTAACACCACCGATTACCCATTTGTTACTTTCCCTGAAAATGTTCATTCCACTAGCTTCATAGTCGTGACACTGGGTCATCTATTGTGTCGGGATGTGTACGTCATCCATTACTTCCAATCCTCATTGCCTGTGCTAATCGTTGTGGGGTTTCCCATAGAGACACCTGTATACCTACTAGAACCTTCCGCTACAAGCTATCAGAGCACCAGTTTACGTTTGTTCGGTATTCAGCGCTATTATGAACTGTTTCTTTAGTCACGTTTCATGGAGTTTGCACGTAGAGTGTCGTTCATACAATGCGATGTCCTTTTCAAGTCTGGGAATAAGTAGACTGAGGTCCCCAGCGGGTAACTTTGGTGATGCCACTGTGAACCTCAATCTGAACCAAGGTTCCAGGCCTAAAGATAAAAAGGTACCCAGGGGACAAATTAGCCCACTGTATGGGATAACATCATCAAGTGCACCATCTGGGGACCTCATTCTGCAAATGATAGCTTGCTTATTTCCAGGCTTGGTCCCTTTGCGCAAAAAGATAACCAGATATTCTTTCGTACTGCAGTCATAGATATTCCAATCAATACGGACTTAATTCATATTCAAAACATCAATATATTAACACACATATTGGCACTACGCAGCGTAATCATAAAACTACAATCGTGATGTGTCTTCATTCTAACAGTATTGTAACGTCATTAGGCATAAAAAATTAAAAAAATCTGTTTCTCAAACCCTCCCACATGGTTCTTTTGGCTGCCACATGCTCTCTTTTTATAACCAATGCAAACATGAAAAAATAAAAATAGTTTACCCAAGTTAATAAAATTGATAAATTTGTCCCGTGAGTGCAAGAAGACTTTGCAATGCTTTAGTATTGCAAAGCCTTCTTGCACTCAATGGACGAAATACACCACCACCCATACTATTCTGTAGATTACGAGGCCAAAAACATAAAACAAACCAAGAACATGAACTTTTGATGGCAAAAAATAAAAAGTCAAATAAAAACCTCCCGCACGCATGCAATTTCACAAAATGGTCCTGAGAAACAGAAGATCTACTTTACGGGGCCTTAAAGATGAAATCAACTCTAGATTGAAAAACATTTCTTGCATTGATTCATAGAAAATGAATGTTATGGGACTTTTACATTAAATCGTCTGGAATTTGTCAGTTGGTGGAAAGGTTCATTCCCACTAAACCAATTCCCTGTAGACAAACTCCCACGAGGCCAATTCACAAAAGACCAATTCCCCTTAGACCAACTGATGTGTTCTACTTTTAAAATATTTTATATCAATAATTTGATATATTTATAAATATTTATAAATGTATTTAATGTTATTGATATTCAAGCCTGAAAATAAGCAGTCTGTCATTTGCAGAATGAGGTCCCCAGAGGGAGAATTTGCTGATGCTATCCCATACAGTGGGCCAGTTTATCCTCTGGGTACCTCTTTCTGATTTTTTTTGAGACCATGATTCAGGTTGAGGTTCGCAGAGGGTAAATTTAGTGATGCTACCCTGCTATGCTACCAAATTCACCCTCCGGGGACCTCATTTTTCAGATGATAGTCTGCTCATTTTCTGGCTTGTCGATATTTTATAGATGTTGGGCAGATTTTTATAAATAATTGTTTTCCTAATTATCAATAATCAACTCTTAATCAGAAACACTATGTAGTTGGTCTAAGGGGAATGGGTCTAGTGGGAAGACACCGGTGGAAAAAGCGAACCGTTGCTTTTCCGACCATCGGAAAAATTTCACATGATTTAATATAAAACATGGGCGATGGACTTTTTACGGGCTACACTGGTTCCAGGTCATGGAGGTTCGAATTCTTTACTTGATTATACTGGTGGCCAACATTTAAAAAATAATGTTTTTTTTACAGAGAACTTCACCGGAATCTGAAAAAAAAAAATGTCAGCGCCATTTTAAAACAGAACATCATCATTGCCAATAAGCATATGTCAGAATGCTTAAAAAAGGACGAATGCATCCTAATATTTTTCTCTGTCACGCGCACTTGTTTGTTTATAATCCCTAGCCATTCCCAGTGCATTAATGGGCTCGCCTAACACAGGCCTGGCATTCTGAAAAATGCAGGAGGGCAAACAATCGCTCTCCTCAATCAGCTTAGGAGAGCAATTAGCTTTACACAGCATTTTAAGTATCCAATTGAACGAACTCATTGAAACTGAAACCAACAAACTACATCAGTGATTTTATTAACTTTACTAAGGTAAAGCGAAATCTCTTAGACATCGAGATGTCTCACTCAACAACCAAACACACACTTGACAAGACCTGTGTGTGTACCCAGACCTGTTGTCCAAGAAAGTCATACGTCTACCACTACCACCTTCAACCCCCCAAGGGGGTTGAAGGTGGTAGTGGTAGGCGTATGTCTTTCTTGGACAACAGGTCTGCTTGAATCTACAGTCACATCCTGGTGCAAGTGCTTCAAGTGACAGGATAGTAGTAATGGTACTATATTATAGTGTCAATAGTCCTTGAATAATTACCCCTCAAACTGTGATGTCAGTTGTTGAACTTGAAACTCACAGAAAAAAAAATATTGCTGTGACCCATTTTGCTTCAAATGATTGCAACTGTGTTTGGGTATGGTTGCAGCCATTACCTTTTACCAATAAACCACTTTCAAAATGAAATTACGTGATGTTATGTGACTTCGAAGTTAAATTACATTTTTTGCTTTACAACAAAAATTTAATGTGAGCATAATACATGTAATCTCAATCATCCCAGACCAAAATATTTAGGAGAGCAATTTTTCGCTCTCCTTAATTCTTTCAGGAGGGCAGTAAGGAGAGCTAAAAAATCGCTCTCCTGAAATTGCCAAGTCTGCTAACAGGCAACGTTTGATGCAAGCGTATAATCGTAACTGGCATATTTTAACCCTTTACCTAACATGAAAAGCAGACGACACTTGCAAAAAAAATTCTTGAATAATTAATTTTTTTCATTTTTTGTCTCAAAAACATAGGTTATGACCCCTCGTTGGAACGAGCTCGACGAGCTCGTTCCAACGAGGGGTCATAACCTATGTTTTTGAGACAAAAAATGAAAATATTTTGAAAATTAATTGACGATTTTTGAGAATAGCGCTGGCCGGTTTTGGCCGTTACGTTGGGTAAAGGGTTAATAAATAATGACCAACATCCAAACAGGAAAATATGAACAGAAGTCACATGTTAGCAATTCTTACCGAGTGCCTTCAACAAAAGAGCTATCTTGTTATTTACCTGCAGTACATTTAACTTTGTATCGTGTTTTATGTATTGCGTTATTGATTCGAGGTTTATGAAACCCTTGGAAAATTACGTTCACGCAAACCACCGTTTTCATGGCTGCACCTACGAAGATTAATTTTTGTAAAATTCCATGTATGTTATACACCCTAAAATCAATTGGATTTAATTATTTATTGGAGTTTAACGACACTTTCGACATCAGGGTCACTTCGTGTCGGACAGATTTACAGGTGGAGAAAGCCGGAGTACCCGAGAGAATCACCAAGAAACGGCGAACAATTGTCACACTCCCCAATGTAGGCTTACTAACTCCACACAAGCAGGGTTAGCATTGGTTAAAGACGTGCAGCACGCCTTAGTACACAACGCCACTGTATCCCCACATGAAAAATCGAGATCGAGTGTCTTGCCCAATGACACAACGCAGTTACCACTGGTCAGGATTAAGCAGTCTAAGTTTGGGTTTAAAGTCCAATGCTCTAACCACTCGAGCATTCAACAGGCGGTAGAAAATACAGACAAATGCTTCCCTCCACCCATTTGATGGAAGAGTTATGTCCCGTCTTAATTTTGAAGACAGTCGAAAAACCCGTAAAATACTACTAGGCCTGTTGGAATTAAGTCCGATATATTTGTGTAAATAATAAATCAAACTCGATTCCAGATCACTTCAGATCATATCTAACAAAAGATGGAAGAGTTATCCCTCTTTCATAATGGCGGTTGCCTTTAAAACAGTAGCAAATTTAGTGTTGTTACCGTGCAGAGCATACAGGATTTCACGTAGTACATACGCCATAAATTAAATGAAGGTATAGCCTATAGGATCGATTCTAAAAGTACGACTCTGTAGATATTTTCATTACATGTTTTAAGTTTCACCCACACCATCCAACGATACACACATGCACACCCAACATGTGTGACCTGAGAGGCACCATGTATGAAAATTGTTAATTTCTCATCCCTATCAGTTACAATGATGTAGCGTGCTGCGTTCACTTGAAAGAATAATACACATTGTCTCACTTGTGACCGAGACAAATGGCTTTTTTCGCTCGCGCAAACGCTCGCGAAAAATAAACATTTGTCTCGGTCACTCATGAGATAATTTTCGGTATCCACTCAAAAATAATAGATATCCTCTATTTATCTGCTCTTTTTTAGCTTTACGACACAGTATTCATCGCAAGGCTTGTGGATATGTCGCTATCTGTTACTGGGCTTTTTTATTTTGTATAACAGTCTTTAGTTTATTTGAACGAATTCTTGAATACGGTTGTCTGAACGTTAATAACTATACTCTTTTAAGAACGACGAAGTCATTCGCGGCGTGAATTACATATCAGTGCCTGTCACCACGTCACTTTATTCAATCGAACACTTACTTTTAAACGTATAAGAACTTTTGTTTGCGAAAAATATCAATATCTGGATTCTTCTGTATCCAAGGTAGAAGAATAGGTATATACAAGTGTGTTTGTACAGCTTAATCGTATAGTAGGTTTTATCCCCTCAACTGAATTGATTTCTTCTGTCATTAGTCAAATATAGATGTGATAATATTACAAGCATTGTTTAATCGTATGTAAAGACCTCATCAAATTATAATTAGTCACCATACTCTCAATGGGATGCATTACGGGTTCAGTTCAAAAACAGTAGCGAAAATAGCCTCCTTTCAATATATGGAGTAGATTCCAATTTATTACACATCCATAATAATCCATTAAAGAGTGGCGTAGCGGAAAATCTTGTGCTCCCCCACCCCCTCCTACGCGAGATAGAGACGGGGGCTCTTTCATAATGGCGGTTGCCTTTAAAACGGGAGCAAATTTATTGTTACCGTGCAGAGCATACAGGATTTCACGTAGTACATACGCCATAAATTAAATGAAGGTATAGCCTATAGGATCGATTCTAAAAGTACGACTCTGTAGATATTGTCATTACATGTTTTAAGTTTCACCCACACCATCCAACGATACACACATGCACACCCAACATGTGTGATTTGAGAGGCACCATGTATGGAAATTGTTAATTTCTCATCCCTATCAGTTACAATGATGTAGCGTGCTGCGTTCACTTGAAAGAATAATACACAGACTCCAAAGAGAACGTCGTGTGGAAGTGAGAGTTTGAAATTATGTGTATTTGGTACACTGTGGACTGTGCAACAGTCACACAGGTAAACATATCAATACATACACAACCTGGCAGACTGTCATCATTTCCTGCCATCGTTTATTCATCTCTCTTCCTCTACACTTTTTACTATCTCTCTCTCTCTCGCCCTCTCTCCTTTTCCCTCTTTCTTCCAGCTTTGGGACGTCCTTCAAGACGCCCCCCCCCCCTCTAGCCGCCCCGCCGCAATGCGGGCTCTGCGGGCCCATCCCCTACGCCACTGCCATTAAACTTTAAACCCTTGTATTCAACGGAATCGCCGCTATGATATAAATGATTCTGTATTCGACGGGTGATATACAAGCCGGAACTTTTTTACCGTACCGTTTAGTTACGCTTCGAAAAGTTTCCAAATTTCGTTATACGATCATCGACCGTCTGTCGCATAGTGTGAAAATGAAAACGTCCAAAGCAAAACAAAGTCGCTTCACAAAAAATTAGTTAGCCAAAAATGAGATAATATTTTAAAAAAAACCCAATCATTTTCAACCAGAACATTAACTCAGTCCCGTGGCCGTCTCGTTTTCTGGATCCCATTATATCTAAATTGGTCAACTTGATTTCGGTAAATTTTCGTACATCTTGACATGCTTCGAACTTCTTTTAAAAATGTTTCTCCCAGCTGTTTTACAAATCTGCACAAATTTGTACTTATATTTTTACTAACAGTAATAGCCACCAAATGGTTAGGCGTGAATGGGCACCAGCCGTAGAGAAACAGCGATACGAATTTCATCAAACACTGGTTCCGAAAAGGTTATTTTGATTTTTTATCGATCCATTTGATCAGTACAGCTTCAATCAAAACAAACTCTTCACCTTTGGGTTTAAACATCGGAATTTAAATTTGTTTATTCAAATGAATTTTAATGCATGGGTTGTGTAATAAACACAGAATGCGATGATGTGTGACCCCGGATGTCAAAAGTGACAAAAAATAAATAAATAAATACATTTCAGATTAAAATCAGATATGCATAGTGCCGCCGCGTGCCACACTGGCACGCGGCGGCGCTTTACATCGCTATTTTGTTTCGGCAATTTATGATCAATTAAGTGATGGCGCGAACCTCTCAACTTGAAATGCTGTTGAAAAAAATAAAAAAGTACGACATTCTTGCTTTGCTGAGTTTAAATAAACCGTAGTGTGAGCAAACAATTCGTTAGCACTTTTAAACTCCAATAAACTCTTTGGTGAAGGAGCAGCTGATCCTTCAGTTCTACCTATATCTACGCTTCTGGGTCCAAAACACTTCAAAGTGATCATTAAAAACTAATAAATCTTTAATGTTTCAGCTACTAATTAGAGACGAACATAGGTAGCTTTTTTTCTAAGTTTGCAATGGAGGTGGGTGATGCATGAAAGGTGTCGCAGCGTGCTTTTGACACGAGTGAAAGGGTACGGGAATGTGTGACCATCGTTCCGCAAAACAATGCATGCAAACGACATGACAATGATGCAACCAACCCAACTAAGCCACACCGGTACTTTTGAGCGACTGAACTACAAATGGCCCACGTATGCGCATGCTTACCTGAGTTCATCTGTTATTTTATGGCCTTGTTTGTTTTAACTTTTTTAACTTACGCAGCGTCCCAAAACGCCTACCGCTATTCATAAAAAAACCCATCCGAAATCAAATTTTATTATCTTTTCAATTTGTGCCCTCAAAACATAGCTAATGTTCCCCTCATTGGTGCAAGCTCTCCGTGGGTGCGACAGATATATGCTTTTGAACCGTGCTTACGTCATCAGAATAAAATATCAAGGTGTGACACAGGTGCTTGTGTTGTGTGGGCTTTTCTGTGATGTACCGTCTTAACCCTGTTGTATTCTACTCAGTCATCATGCCAGTTATAGAAAATAGGTCCCCGGTAATTAGTGGTGATGATGAAGGCCAGAAGGCAACTCTCGCAGACTGTACCAACAATTTTCTCAAACTTTTCTCATTTACACAATGGTCCAAAAAATGTTTGTCAAATCAGTCATCAAGTCAAGAAGAATGTTCTATGTGTCATTGTCTCTTTTAAATTTTCACAGCCTCTCTTAAGCACCTTCATATTGATATCAAAATTTCAAGTTTCTACTTTCTCGCAAAATGCAACTTCGAATTTAATCAATTCAATCTTGTTTGACAGAGCTCAGCTCTGTCAAACAAGATTGTATTGGTTAAATTCCTAGATGCATGATGGGGAAAAAATTACTACTTGAAATTCGGGTATTTCGACATCGGTGTGAAGGTCAATTAGAGTGATTACGACAGGGAAGAGAGCGATAGCAGTTTACCTACAAAATAGCCAGGTGGATTCCACACATGGCTGGCCAGTCGTTTTCTGAAACGAGGTTATTATAAGGAACTTAACTTACAATCTGGTGGTATTATACGACTACCAACACCCAAGAATACATGCAGCATGATGTAAATATTATGTATAATTATCTCGTGTGCTGAGCCTTCACTGATATTAAATAAGACACAAGGCAATTTATATACAAATCTGAAATCGGCGATTTATTTATCTATTTGTTTATTTATTTGGGCTTTGACGACATTTTCTTTTGACAGAATCATATCGTGTCGGACAGCCAAAGTACCCAGATGTCATGTCACCGTGTGCTAAAATACGAGTGTAACAATATGTACACCTTGCCTGCTGCACATGGGCTCACACTAAGTATGTCGAGATGTGCTCCCTCATTAGAGCACTATTTTAGTTCAACCCTTTACCTAACGAATCGGCCACATCCGCCCGCGTGACATGTAATTTCAGCAGCTGAAAAAAAAATTATTTTTCAAAAAATTTCAACAAAACCACATCATGTGACCCCTCTTGTGTTGCTATTTGTGAAACAGATAAGTGGAATAATAGTTTCTTTCATGATTTATTACAAGCAGTGAAAGCCAGCCAGCCCAGTTGATACATGTGACCAAAACATTTCACTATTTGCATGGATTAGCTCCCCTGCCTCAAGGGTCACATACAATGGAATGAGGAACTTATGAAAACCCAATCAAGGAATAATGGATATTACAACAACCCCTCTTTGGAACGAGCTCGTTGAGCTCGTTCCACTGAGTGGGTCAGATGATATGGTTTTATTGAAAGTTTTTGAAAAATTAAAAAAATGCTATTTAAAATAATAAATTTTGATATCGTCTGCGTTGGGTGAAGGGTTAAACATATTTTTATTCGCTTATATCGTTGCAAACTTGGATTGAAAGTCAGAGGCTAGTCACTTTTAGAACCGTCACTCCATTATAAAATAAAAACACTTTGTGGTGCATAGCAACAAAATGCTAATAGTACACAAGTATGAGTTTACGATTAACAATATAAGTTGGGTACACAGAGAAAATCGAAACACAGAAAAATAAAAACAATTAACTGGTAGAGTGCTGGAAGCCCATATCTTGGCTTTATTCTGATTTACAGGTCCCGTTACTTAAAGGCTTCATACTATGTGGATGTGCTTCATCTTATCTTTAAAGTGAAATTATTTAGTCTGTAAGGTTTGCCTTGTTACACTTTATAGGAGAATGCCCAGAGGCAATGAATTACAACAAGGCAAAGACATATGAACAAATTTTGATAACTAAAAATAATTTAGCACTAAACAGTTAAGCTGAACGAGAGGTTATAAAAAGAAAAGAACGAATTGTGATGTTGGTGTTTGTGAAGTTATTATTAAGGTTGATGATGATGATAATATTGGTGAAGCAAGTGTTCC
The DNA here is from genome assembly GCA_031216915.1 of Pictodentalium vernedei. NCBI lineage: Eukaryota > Metazoa > Mollusca > Scaphopoda > Dentaliida > Dentaliidae > Pictodentalium > Pictodentalium vernedei. The sequence goes on along the minus strand of CM062289.1, from coordinate 113,636,222 downwards.
CTAGTGCTAGTGCACAAAGTGCACATGGGACCTTTCCTATCGCCAGACTTATCGTTTCCATACTTTTGTCTGACCAATGGTACAGTTAAAACTAGAAGTCCTGTCATGAAATGCGCACAAATAGCACGTTGATATGCGCGTTAATGTACGCGTTATGGCCCAAGTAAAGCTATCAAATTTTGTACATATGGCCTGTGCACAAGCAATGTTTCAGCCAATGGACCTCCGGGTAACCCGGAGGTCCATTGGCAGAAACATTGCATGTGTTTGCTATGAGTATCCAAGAGAGCCTGCCGTGCTTTGGATGCCATTCGATATGGTAATTGCGCGCAATTCCAACGCGCAATTAAGCCGAGATAAGCGCACTATTCGTGACAGGACTTCTAGTTTTAACTGTACACTGATTTCAGCTGTACTTGCGTGCATTGTGCACAATATGCTCACAACACACGCAGCACACGGAAACACGCCGCATGTGCCAAGATGTGCTTATGTATAAGTGCATAATTTGCTTACAACACACGCCGGACATGGACACATGAGACCTTTCTCCTCGCCAGGATATTCTTTGCACTCTAATGACTGGCCCATGGTACCCGATCTCCCCAGATGTGCTTGCGCGCTAGTACGTGCACAATCTGCACATAACGAACAATTCATAGGCACACACTGGAATAGCCTAGACGCGCTTATGTGCTATTGCGCAGTGGGCACACGCCACATACAACATGCATACACCGGAAGCGCAGATTTGTGGTTATGTGCAAGTGCACAAACTGCCTCAAAAACATAACGCACATACGGGGATTTCGTGGTTCTTATGACACTGTCTATTACTGTTGGGCGGATACCTTTTTAAAAAGTTGTCTGAGGACACTTAATCTCTGTCGAAAACTTCTGATTTCACCCCACTATCCGAAAAGGCAGCACCCCTGACTTGACTCGTCATGACAATCGACATTCGATCAAGTTATGCCCCTTGAAATTATAGAGGAATGTCCAATTAAGAAGAATGTAATTGTTGAAAAAACACCTATGACATCAGAAGATGAAACGAAGTTTCCTTTTGTTACTTTTCATAAACGAAAGCAACAGACAGCTCTCGGAGCTGTCTGTTGTTTTCGTTTATTAAACGTTACAAAAAGAAACTTGACTTTTTATGGCAAGCTAACTAGAAGCAACTAAGTAACTGTTCTCTGTGCTCTTCGTTCAGCGAATGTGTTTTTACAGTAATTTGCATGTTTTTATTCTTCCCAGGAAAACAAATAGCAAATTTCACCTCCTAGACTTTTATAGTAATGGAAAGGATAGTGTCTGTATTATATGTCACGATGCGCACACTGTTAATATAATGAACAGAAAAAGGTAACAGAACAAAAAGATGGTGAAAGCGCCGTTTTCTTATTTTTAAGTGTGTTTAAACAGAGTATAATTGTCAAACGTCCAAACTGATTCGGAAAAAATGTGAAAAGCCAGCTTCTGTATTCTTATACTACTCTACAGGAAAATGCCTGAAGTTTGTGAAATCGTCGCCTGAGTGCTAGAATGTTCTATGTCCCATAGGGGAGCGTCTATATAGGGGTCCCATAGGGGACATAGAACATTCTAGCACTCAGGCGACGAAATGATGCGAACATCGATGATACAGCTTCACTAACATTTGAAATGTCAATATTTATATGAAATTCTCATACTCTAGTGTTGAATTTACAGACAACTTTAGAAAATTAAGGGGAGCTAACTTTCTGTAAATCTCTTCCAATGACGAAAATTGTCAGCCAAGTCTACGTCGCTGATGGACAGACATGTGTTACCCCTTTACCCAACGTAACGGCCAAAACCGGCCAGCGCTATTCTCAAAAATCGCCAATTAATTTTCATTATGTTTTTCATTTTTTGTCTCAAAAACATAGGTTATGACCCCTCGTTGGAACGAGCTCGACGAGCCTGTTCCAACGAGGGGTCATAACCTATGATTTTTAGACAAAAAATGAAAAAGAATTGTTATTGAAGAATTTTTTTGGCATGTGTCGTCTGCTTTTCATGTTAGGCAAAGGGTTAACCGTTTAGACAATGTCAGCATAAAAGTCGATATTGTCTTGCAGTTATTTCTTGCCTCATTCCGATAGATATCGCCTGGATGTCATCGAGTGCTTTATGAAATGAGATCATAATCTCGACGAGTGAAGGATCGATGGTATTACCATCTGCAGTGTTCTATTCAATAGAAGGCATTCTGTACGCCTTGCTCGGGCATTTCCAATACATATTCATTTTGACTCCAAATTGTAATGCGATAATTGCGTTTGAGGTGATTATGAAAGATGTTTACATGTCTGAAGCATACTCTTTTCTGCAACTAACGTAAATTTAAAAATCTTACTTTCACCCATTCATCCCTCAAAATTGTAGCCCCTCCTGTATTATTGAATTGTACTCTCTTCTCCAGATTAATTAAATGATAAGGAAGAAAGCAAATTTAATCTGTTCTATGAATGGGGAGTGCGTGGCTGTGTCACATGGGCGGATTCAGAGGGGCGCAACGGGCGCGAGCCCCTCCTATTTTTATAATTCAAAACTCCGAGAGCAGTCTGTTGTTTTCGTTTATTAAAAGTAACAAAAGGAAAACTTCGCTCTGTGTATTCTCATCAATTACATGATTCTTAATTGGACCTTCCTCGCCCGTCTCATAATTTCAGGGGAGATAACTTTATCGAAAGTCGATTTTCATGACGAGATAAGTCAGGGATGTATTTGCTGCGATAACATTGAAAGGGAAAGCATTGTCCTGCATTATGCTACAGAGATTTTCTTCTGGTCTGGACGATTACTGGGCTACTCCCAATGTGATACACGTTTAACCCTTTACCCAACGTAACGGCCAAAACCGGCCAGCGCTATTCTCAAAAATCGCCAATTAATTTTCATTATTTTTTAATTTTTTGTCTCAAAGGCATAGGTTATGACCCCTCGTTGGAACGAGCTCGTTGAGCTCGTTCCATAGAGGGGTCATAACCTATGTTTTTGAGACAAAAAAATGAAAAGAAAGTAGTTATTCGAGAATTTTTTTTTGTAAGTGTCGTCTGCTTTTCATGTTAAGTAAAGGGTTAATTTTCCTCTCAACTAGAATAGTGACGGGGAATCTCGATTTCGGCTCGAATCAAATCCGACAAACGATATCGAATCAAATCGAATTTAGAACCGCGAAGAACATGTACATGGCGTTTCTATTGTTCAAAATTATTTGTGCAAGGGCTACACTTGGATGTCGTAACAAACCAGCAACAAAGAAATTCCAAAACATTCTGCCATCTATTTGCTCACAGCTCTTTCTTCCCTACGCCCTCGAGGATAGTGGAGTGTTACATAATGGACGCGATGCGGGCGTCGCTTGCAATTCTATAAATTAACAGCTGAGGATTCGCCTTGTAAGTTTGTAATTACCATCACGAATAGTGCCTCCGAACAACAGATGAATAAGTCCATTGTACGCTGGTATCCTTGACACTGGGTATGTTTCAGATTTCATATTGGCCCAGCATTGTGGTGTATTTAATAATTGTGTTTGTTTTACAACCAAATTAAACCTTTGCCCGAATAGAAGACGAGACTTGCAAACATAATCTCGAATAACTAATGTGTTTCATTTTTTACCTCATAACATAGTTCTTATAACTCCTTATTGGAATGAGCCCGCTGAGCTCGTTCCAACGGGGATTCACAAGCTATGTTTTGCTATGTTTTTTAGGCAAAAATTCAAAATATAGTATAATTTAGATTGCAACGTTTTGAAATAGCGCTATAGCCCGTTACGATCGATGGGTTAGGTTGGCCTTCGAAGATGGTGGAAGTAGAAGAAATGGACAGGACAGTGGCCACACCGCGGCATGCTCATCTAAATAAGACACTATTGTGTTACGGTACATTTACCAATATACTATTGTAACTTTTCCTCCCATTGGGCTGAACCATGGTAGCCTTGAAAATGTGTGCCCCTCCACTTTTCTCTAGTTTCCGCCGCCTCTGACTAGCTTAGAGAGACCTTTCAAAGAATCACTGTCAATATCAAGATAAGAAATTGGAAAGACATTTTTTTGGCAGCCATCTCCATCTTTTACTGATACTGAAGAACAACTTGTAACTATTTCGACATTTTTTCTGAGAAAATATGTTTTTGTATTGCAGATAATGAAAAAAGTTAGCTTTTGAAAAAAAATGGTGAAATGTATGGTTCCCGACGGAACCCCGCTGGTGACATGTCGAGAATAAAATAAAAAATAAAAAGCTGTGCGTATACGAGATTAAAATCGTGCGCGCGAGATATTTATTATTTATTTATTTATTGGCGTTTAAGGCCGCATATTTATGCACAATGGCTATTCATGGCCACGGCAGTTTTACGGGTGGAGAAAGCCGGAGTACCTGGAGAGAACCACCGAGCAACTGTCAGCTCCGCAACATACTAACTCCACACAAGCAGGTCTATAGCTTTGGTTGAAGACAGGTGCATCATCGACGTGCAGTACGCATTAGTACATAATTTCACCGTGGCCCCACTTGGACAGTGGGGGTGAAGTTTCTTTCCCAAGGATGCAATACCCAAGGGATTCGAATCGAGGACCTCTCGGCTTACAGCCTGCACCTCTACCTACTGAGCCACCTCTCCCCCGTGTGCGCGAGATTGTATGCACGAGACTAAAAGTCGTGCTCAAGAGATTATAAGTCGTGCTCAATAAATGAAAAGTCCTTCAATCTCATAATCACGACTTATAATGGTTCAGCATTGGTTGGAGACAGGTGCACCATCAACTTGCAGTACACCTTAGTGCACAGCGCAACCGTGCCCCCACGTGGGCAATCGGGATTAAGTTCAATGCCATAACCACCGAGCCATCACGCTCCCTTACTTGTTATTGCTTTTTGAGTTATATACTGTCCAAAAAAGGTTAAGCCCCCCCCCCCCCCTTCCCGCCACCTCCCTATAATACCAGTAGGTATACAGTAAATGGGTAAATTCTCCTGTGAAAACCTGCTATTTGCAGTAGGGGGAATATGCCTTATTAGTGAAGCAAGGGTTTCTAGAGCTTTCTTTTTTACTGAATGAATATTAGGCACCGACGACGTCATCACAACGCTGAAAAACGTCACGTTGTTCAGTACTTGATGGAACACCCTCAAGCATATCTAACACACCTTAACCCTTTACCTAACATGAAAGCAGACGACACTTGCAAACAAAATTCTTGAATAACTAATCTTTTTCATTTTTTGTCTCAAAAACATAGGTTATGACCTCTCGTTGGAACGAGCTCGTTCCAGCGAGGGGTCATGACCAATGTTTTTGAGGCAAATGAAAAAATAATAAAAATTAATCGGCGATTTTTGAGAATAGCACTGGCCGGTTTTGGCCGTTACGTTAGGTAAAGGGTTAATCGGCGTGGCATGCTGTCCATGACCTTCCGAATTTCTCTCACTGTGGTGTTGTCGCATTTCTCTGTAAGCATACAGCAGTGAAGTGGTCAATAGCCAGCAAATATTCACCAATTTTAAGGATGTATGCCAGATCCGATAGAAGAAGGCAGAATGTCACAATATGAGCTATTCGTATACCCACAGGTATTATAGGGGGGGGGGGGGGTGCTTAACTTGTTTTGAACAGTATAATTATATTTGCTCAACTTGTGTACTATGGCGCATTGATCTTTGAAAAAACGTTCAAAATCATAATGGCATGTTGGACACTTCTTTTTCGGGTTTCCTTTAGGGTAATTATTCTAACATGATACAATACACAGCGTGTTCGTCTATATTTTGCACCATAATGTTCTCTTCGAGCATCAAGTCAAACAGTATGACGCGACGACGATCATGTCATTCCATTTTTGTCATAAAATAAACGACCAATTGTCTGTAATACAACTAAGAGTTCGACGAATCCTTGAGATGTCCACATGCAAAACAAGACATATTTTATGGATTTCTCTCTCCATATATAGATATTAATGAGATATCAGTGATAAGCTACTGAAAACGAACAGTTTATTTGATAAACAAATTAACCACTTCACGTCTCAATATGTGACTTTTCTTCATATTTGAATGTGGTGGGAAGGTGAGTGCAGGGAGGTGCAGGTATAGAAAAAAAATTTAAGCATCCAGTCTCAAAATTAGTTAATAAATAAGAGCCAGTTTAACCCTTTACTTAACATGAAAAGCAGACGACACTTGCAAACAAAATTCTTGAATGACTAATTTGGTTCATTTTTTGTCTCCAAAACATAGGTTGTGACTCCTCTTTGGAACGAGCTCGACGAGCTCGTTCCAAAGAGGCGTCATGAGCTATGTTTTTGAGACAAGTCGAGCTCGTTGCAAAGAGAGGGGTCATGACCCATGTTTTTGAGACAAAAAATGAAAAAATAATAAAAATTAATTGGCGATATTTGTGAATAGCGCTGGCCGGTTTCGGCCGTTACGTTGTTTAAGGGTTAAATAAAAATCTATCCACCTCTTGCTAGATGGAGTGACTACCAGATGAACTTTTCCGATGCAAAATTGATGGAGACAGCCTTTCTAATGGCAAATATTTCTCATCCCCAACTATTTCATCATTAAAAATATCTTTTGAAAAAGTGCCTCCCCTTGTATTTGTTAAACTTACAACGAAAACCGACATGATACGAAAATGTGATCAGGGCATCCAGTTGTCACTTTTAAAGACAGAGAATTGTAGAAGATTCCGATTTTTTATACAGAGAGTAATAGCTTGCCTGGACTGGTTATACGTAAAATAATTCATGAGAGGTGAGGGACGTTGTACGAAAACGAGTGCAAGAATGCGCATGAGTGTTGTACAATATAGTCCCTCGCATCGAATAAATTATTTCACATAACCAGTCCAGTGAAGCGATTACTCTGTTTATTACTTTTCATTATTAACGATAATTATATTATTTAACCCTTTACCTAACGTAACGGTCAAAACTGGCCAGCGCTATTCTCAAAAATCGCCAATTAATTTTCATTATTTTTTCATTTTTTGTCTCTAAAACATAGGTTATGACCCCTCATTGGAACGAGCTCGTTGAGCCCGTTTCAATGAGTGGTCATAACCTATGTTTTTGAGACAAAAAATAAAAATAATAGTTATTCAAGGATTTTTTTTGCAAGTGTCGTCTGCTTTTCAAGTTCGGTAAAGGGTTAAAAAAAACAAAAAACAATGAAGTCCCCATTACACCAACGGCAAAGCGTCTTCGTTTGCGCGCACGGATACATGACCCAATTGTTGATTGCATAATTCACGTGTGAAGTTATTGTTTATAATCAAACCCGGAAATCCCAGTAAATCACACTTTGGAAAGTAATAAAATACAATATTTACATGACCGTACATATCCTCATATATTGAGGTGGGTGGGGTTGGGTATGTGGCCCATTTTTTCCCGACCATGACAGGAATTTGCCCGTCGGTTCTTATATACACATCTCTATGAGTGTTGGCGAAATGTTGGACAAGGAGTGTAGAATTACCGAGATTAGCCACGAAAACCCACAATGGAGTGGTAAACGCCTTGGCAAACTGCCACACCCTCAATTACGACATCGTTGATTGCTATTCCGTCTCACATATTACCAAACTGGCAACTACCTGTTAAAGGTTTAGGCTTATTATGAGGTCTTTAAACATGCCAACTATCGGGCAATGGCACTCTGCCCTTCTACCATCCGGCGAGACCAAGACGTTTTGGTGTGGGGCGGAGGCGACCCCCCCCTCCACCCCCATAGTTTAACACTGGATATTTATACGCCCTAAAATATACCATCTAATCTATTAACACTTTACCTAACGTAAGGGCCTAAACCGACCAGAGCTATTCACAAAAATTAGCATTCAATTTTTATTATTTTTTCATTTTTTGTCTCAAAAATAGCTTGTCCCATCGCCTCACTGCAAAGGGCTCGTTGAGATAGTTCCAATGAGGGGATGGGTCATTAGCTATATTTTTGACGCAAAAATAAACAAAAAAATTAGTTATTCAATGATTTGGTTTGTAAGTGTTGTCTGCCTTTCGTATTTGTAAAGGGTTAAAGAGATTGTCATGAAAAACAAGCATTCCACTGGAAGGTATGTCAAATATGTACTTTAATATTATTCGAAAGATCAGTTTCTATGCCACATCGTATTGATGATACAGTTGAAAAATATTTACATAAAGTCAAAGAGAGAGGAAACACTATTTTTAATTTTATTCAAATAGGTTGTACCGACGAGAGATATATTTTCAAATCGATGACGAAACAAGTCGTCCCTTGAGTGTAACAAGACGCCATATGCAATTTTTAGCATTGCAGATGGCTCCCTATTCCACACAATGGATGAAGTGTAAGAAGTAAGCCTATATATTTACATTATTGAGATCAGTATTTCCCATACTGGGTCAAGTGAAGGGGGGGGGGGGGGTGGGGGTGGGAGGTTTTGCTGACGTCACCTTTGTTTCCAAAACAAAAAAAAAAAAACAAAAAAACACGTGGAATATTTAACAGGTACAATCCTGGTCAGAAAATGGCGGAAGTGAACTGACTGAACTTAGTATCAAATAAATATAGAATATACCCATAGTAGCTTGAATGGTGAACATTTGCTACACTAAGCTACTTTGGGTATATTTTATTTATACCATAATTGTCAGATTAATAAGAAATTAAATGTTAAATAAATCAATATTCGCAATGTGCGAATCTATTTTTGTTTACATGAGCACCGGTGGGCAGTACTTCCGCTGGCAATTGTATCGCCGAAACGAAATAGAAAACGAAACCGAAAATTACGGGGCCTTTTTCATTTTAATAACATACTATTTCGAGTTATGCGTGCTTTATTTTTCGCATCTTATGAGATAAACTTATTTAAAAACGTAATAAATAATTGCCGGTTTCATTTCCTTCTTCACGAGACGACGAGCGATAAATTTAGACAAGTTTGCATTCAAGGCGAGGTCACCAAAGGTCAACCTGGATGTAGTTCGACTGTTGGTGTAAATTTTTACTCTTGAAATCCCATTGCTGGCGTGTTCACCACGGTTGGTGTGTAATGTTAAAATTTATGTCATAGTCTTGTTTATATACAGTAGAATAGGTATTCATGGTATAAAAAAGATATTGGTATATTACGGCACAATCCTGGTCAGAAAATGGCGGATGTGAACTCGATTCAGCATCAAATAAATAGATGTTGGTATATCACATGAAGCGTCGTTAATTTCGACGCAACAACCCATGTCTTATTTCCTGATTATCAACTAGTGTCTAATCGGCGCGTGATCCCATAGAAGCAGCATTGCATTCTTGTGCGTAGTTCACATGACGTCAATTACGACAACAGGTGCAAGTAAAGCGCATTCATGGCGTCATGGTGTGAAGCGTCTGAGCCAACGAACTGATTGTCGGTTGTTTTGGGAGAATTTAGCGACAATGAATTAAATAAAAAGTGTAAAAAACATTCGAAAATTCATGTGATATACAGAATCTTTAACTCGTGATGTTTCGATATAAGATTTTTTGAAACTCGTTTGATGAATTCGATTCACAACTCGCCTAAAGGCTCGTTGTGAATCAAATTCATCAAACTCGTTTCAAAAAATCTTATATCCAAACATCACTCGTTTGAGATATAACACGCTTGATCATTTGTGTTAAAATTAAGTTTTACAGTAAGTATCAATTGTACTATCATTAATAATATGGTAGATCCCAGTTCAAAGCAAAACATTCGTTAAAGAACACATTGAAATGTGATTGCATAATCTGATTTGAGTTGCGTATCATCGTTGCATTACAACGCGAAACTGAGCTACCATTTCAAAAGTTCAACATTCGAAATGCATTGATATAAATCAAGTACTGGGAATACCTATTCCATATGAATTTTCATAGTTGAGTTTTTCCGTAAGGAAATGAGTGACAAATGCATCGATTAACGGTAACTGCCATTGTTGGCTCCCTATTTCGCTCCAACACGTCGTTTTTATTGTTTTGAAAACAAAAGTGAGGTGTGTCCACCCTACGTGACCCAACATGGGGAATGCTGATAAAGTCTATTCGAGAAGACAATATCCATAATTCATCAAACAATGCTCATCCTGCTGATAAATATAGTTTTAACTCTTTACCCATGTAAGCCCATCGATGTGGCCAATTTACAGTACGTGGAGAGTGTATTATCACTAAATCACCCGTAGAGTGAAGATTCCACCCAAGCAATAATTGCAAATTTGTTGCAAAGCATAACCAGCACAAGCAAAGTTTCAGCCAATGGACCTCCGGGTTAAACCCGGAGGTCCATTGGCTGAAACATTGCTTGTGTTTTTGTCGATATGTACAAAACTTGAAAGTTATAGCTTGGGTGATAACTCCACTCCACGGGTGATTTAGTTACAATCCACTCTCCACGTACTGTATAAGATCGCTAATTGTGTGCCGTGAAGGATGCCGACAGAAGATGCGGGGTGGAGCGCCTTTTTCTATCAAGAAGCGGACGGACAGAGGGGCAAGAGTAGGAAAAGCTTCATATTTCAATTAACATTTGCAAATATTTCGACGAAAGGCCACCTCCAAACCCCCCATCAGTGGGATTGGTTACAACTTGGTTACATCCATCTCGTGCTTCTACGTGTTCATGCAATATGCCACCTTTTGTCATCTTTGCTTCGGACATCGCTACATAATATATAGAAATATAATATGTGTGCACTTTGCAACCCGCGCCACCAACACACACATCAACGCAAACGCGGATTCTCAACAGCATCGTGACACACTGTACATTAGGTTCTACGCATTCATGGGAGTTAGATATTGTGCTAATTAATAACAGATTGATCACGAAGATATTAGTCAAGTCTAAGACAGTCGAAAGGATTACAGGTGATAATTGGAGAATAAACGCGGTTACGTCTGAAAGAAACTCTGTTGACGTTTGAGTAAATAGCCTAATACAATAGATATTGATTATTGGTATTTGGAATTGATGGTTCAACAAGTGCACAACATCTGAGTCGTTACGTCTCTGTCAATACATCCTTGTTAAAAGAAAGACGTGCCGACCAGAAGGTCCATCAGTGAAACTATAGTGACCGAAGTAGTTCAATATCTCACAACCCATACAAACTTGTGAGACATCCTGTGTATTTATGACTTCGCCAGAAAGTCCGGTGCGTACATGTACACACTAAAAACTAAAGTGTTAAAACTGACACTTTCAAGGTGTTAAACCCATTCTAACTTTTAGGGTTTGATTTTAACACTCAAAGTGCAGTGCTCTAAGCACTTAGACATTACAGTCGTCAGACATCTGAAACTGGAATGGATGGCACTTCCCATGTGTCTAGCATTGGTGGTTCTTCCAGAATCGTCCATAATTTGATTTGCGCTTGGTGGGTGCATAATTAAAAGGACACAACGCAGCTGACGCGGATCAGGCTCGAGAGTTCGAGCCTGATCCGCGTCATCTGCGTTGCTTCCTTTTAAGTTTCGCGACATTACACGTGTCAAGTGGTATTATTGTCAACACCTGTCAAGTTCTGGGATATCTACACTTGAACAAAGTGCTAGTTCAGCACTTAGTAAGTGTTAAATACAGCACTTCAAGTGTAGTTTTTAACACTTTAGTTTTTAGCGTGTACAGTGCAAAGACTATTGAAACATACTGTACAGTCGCCGTGGACTGAGCAGTGGTGTCCACGCGTTTACCCTGTAATAAAAATCTTCATCAGCAAAATTGTAATTAATGAAGCACCGAGTTGTACCTGGTGCTTAATTAATTAAATTGTTGACGATTATTCCTGTAATTAGTGCTTTGAATCTAATATTATTGCGTCCGTGGAAATATTGCCCACCCGTGGAAAGTGACGAGTCCACGGCGGCCGTACTGCATACACGGATAACAGTCGGAGAGTGACCTCTCCTTTGTTTATTCATCTATCAAAATGGCGGCAGCCGATAGCCACATCCCCTTAACTTTGAACAAGAAAGAATTAAGTCATTCAGTTTGATACATTCGTTACGCATTGTGTTTGTGACCTGGAGGGTATCATTTCAGTCAATACTGTCAACGGCGCAATGGACGAAACCATCCTGGTCAGTAGGAAGCTTCAGTAATAATTTAAATTATTACCGAGCCTCGATTCAGATTTTTTGCTCTTTATACCGTCTGCTCGTCCACTACCAATTTTATCTCTACGCAAAAATTTATGCACACCGATTTTAAAGGGTTAACTCTATTAGGTCTTTACCAAACCGTGCAACTAACATTGTCCTCCGTGAAATCAATGCTTCAGTTATATGTTATTAGACAAATCTTTCCGGAAAATCCAGATGGTGGTGAGAAACGATATTCCAGAATCAGCGATCTTTCAGTTTTTGAGTTCAAAGGCCGCTAGCAGTGATACTGGAAGGTCAATACAGCAAGGCGAACCGTGGCGGGGTGTTTAGGGGGTGGGGGGTGGGGGGTGGGGTGGAGTTACTTCAAACATTATCTGTCTTGACACAGACCATAGTTTTCTCGACAAAAAGACCTTCAATCATCATCCCTGTTCCATGTATCGGGTGTTAGATGTTCCAATATACTGAGCACTCTCGCCAGATCTCGCACAAGAGACAGGATATGCGTATGACAGGCTCTCATGTAAGGTGAGTGATACTGCAAATACATGAACATTCCATTAAAACAATACCTATATTTTCTGAGAAACCAAGATATGTTTGAGCTGGGAACTGATTACAAGGCAGAACTCGATTTCCACGCACATATGGATAAGGATTACGAAGGCAAGAGGTCTGGTTAAAACCTTTACCCAACTTAACGGCCAAAACCGGCCAGCGCTATTCACAAAAATCGGCAATTCCTTTTCATTATTTTTTTCAATTTTTGTCTCAAAACATAGATTATGAACCCTCTTTGGAACGAGCTCGTCGGGAACGTTCCAAAGAGGGATCATAACCTAAATTTTTGAGACCAAAAAAATGAAAAAAATTAATTATTCAAGAATTGTGTTTGCATGTGTCGTCTGCTTTTCATGTTAGGTAAAGGGTTAAACTATCAGATATCATCGACAGCTGCCAGACGCCCAACCATCTGATATCACAGAATACGGCATAGACGGTTGTCTGTCGTTAGACCGCCTGGTATCACAGAATGTGGCATCAACGGTTATAATAATAACTCTTTGGCCAGCCGCTGATTTGTCGCGGTCCTCATAAGAGAAGGCCATCTTTCCCCCTGCACCCCACCCCCTCTTCCCCTCCTCTCCTCCCAGCATTCAGATATAAACTGCTTAATGGTGTCCCTCACTTCCTCTTTTTCAATTTCTTCAATAAGCATTCCTACCCTCTCCCTCGTGTCCGCCTTCAGCCATCTATTCTTTGTTTCTTCACCCCACTTCTGCATTATTCTTCCAGTAAATTTTATTCTATGAGGTATATACTGTGGGCATTCCAAGAGAAAATGTTCCAGGGTCTCCACTACTCCAGAGTGGCACATTTGGCATCCCTTTTCCCCATCTCTCCCAATTTTTCCCCGAAGCTCCAGTGATCTTGATCTCAGTTTGAACAGCAGTGACCCTCCAAAGGTGCCATCTAGGTAGTTCTCAAAAGCTGGCTTTTCTTTATATTGTAACCCCTGCAGTGATCTTTTCACGCTAACCCCTGCTCGCCAGTTTCGATTGCAATCTTCCATGACTCTCTCTTTGACAAACCTTTTGCCTTCTTTCATTCCTACTTCTATGTTTGTGACCTCTATAGAGTAATTGTCCATTAGTTCCCTCACATGTTTTGACCACCCCGTTTCTATATTAGAATTCCAAATGGTATCGAGCATCAATTTGCACCACCGGTTGTCAGGCAGGTTTCTCAAGTAGTTAAAGTAACACAGTTTTCCCAAATCTACCCTGTCCTTGATTTTCATCCACCCGAGCTCCCCCCTTGCTGCTTCCAAAGCTGCAGCATTACTCGACCCTGTTATCCATCTGCCGGCATCATTCTGAATACTTTCCAACTTCTTAATAACGGTTTGGTTTAATGGAATCACGTCCGTGCCATACGTTATACTTGGTAAACCCACCCTCTCCCACAGTGTTTTCCCCACAAAGACCTCGTTGAAACTATTTTTCCCTAAAAGTTTTAGTTGGTTCAGAATTCTTTTCCCTTTCAGAATCAGTTTGGCTGAGTAATTTCTGTACACCCCTCTTCCCGTTATATTTATGCTTACCCCTAGATACTCATACTCTCCCTTTTCTCCTACAGTGATTTGTTTGCTTTCCCCTTCGGGGATTGAGAACTCCCCCACTCTCCATCTCTTCGTCATATCTACCTTGCGTCCAACGGGTATTACCTTGCTTTTATTTTCATTTAGTTCGAGCCGCCAAGTGTTCCCATAACTACCAACAATTTCCAGCAATTTCTCTAGCCCCTGTTCAGTTCTAGACATTAACACCATGTCGTCCGCAAAGAATAAGCCTGGTATCTTTATGTCTCCAACATTTACCCCCTCCGCACTCTGAATTAGTTCGTCCCCTAAATCTTTAACATACAATGCAAACAAAATCGGTGAAAAGATACACCCCTGCTTGAGGCCTATATCCATAGGGACTCGTTTTGTAGTGATACTCCCTAGACTGAGTTGGCTTTGCACATCTGTATACAGTGCTTTCATGATTCCCACAAAGTCACCCCCCAGTCCGATGCCCTCGAGCTTTCGCCACATACCTTCCCTCCACACTCGGTCGTACGCTTTTTTCACATCTAGAAATGCCAGAAACATCTTTTTCTTTTCAGCCTTTGTTTATTCTATCAGTTGGGTGAGTGTAAATAGGTGATCAGTGACTCTTCGTCCTTTCCTGAAACCATTTTGAATTTCTCCTAGAAAACCTTTCTCTTCAATAACTTCCTCTAGTCTACTGTATATGACCTTACAGAATACTTTTCCGATGTTACTACTAACTGATATCCCCCTATAGTTATCTAGAACTTCCTTATCCCCCTTTTTGTGTATGAACGACACCTTACTTTCCCTCCACTCTCCGGGGACCTCTTGCTTTCTCAGAGCCAGGTTGAAAAGGTTTGTCAGGACTTCAATAAGTGCCTCCCCTCCATTTTTGAGGAATTCGTTCGGAATTTCATCAGTCCCTCCCGCTTTACCATTTTTTAATTTCGAGACCACGTTCCGCACTTCTTCTGCCGTTATTTCGCTACATACACGATTGGATAGGTTCTCCTCCACCAGTGTATTTCTTTTTGGTGGGGACCCACTGCCCCATCGCCTATCGTTTATCTTTTCCCAGTGCTTGACTAACTCTGAAGCGATACGGCCTTTATCTTCTGTACTTTCCCCATCCACTTTGATACTCTGTACACTACTTTTCCCCCGTTTATTTACCCAGTTCCAAAATACGTTTGAGCTCGAACCCCCCGTTTCCTTTCATTAGTCTCGTGTCACACTACTTTTCCCCCGTTTATTTACCCAGTTCCAAAATACGTTTGAGCTCGAACCCCCCGTTTTCTTTATTGTTCTGGCAAGACTGCAATTGCGCTCCTTCCTATTATTATTCTTTATCTCATTCACCTTTTTCCGTGCCAGTTCATATTCTCCTTTCATTAGTCTCGTGTCATTGTTATCCACCCCTTCAAGCTTCCTACTTCTTCTGTAAGCAGCGCATTTTACCTTCCTTTCTTTTATAGCCTTTTTCAGTCCCTCGTTAACCCTGTATCCAAGCTCTCTCGTTGGGACCCTCACCCTTCCTATACAATCCTTCCCTGCCTCTGTTAGGCTATTTACTATGCCATCTGAAATACAGATTACCAGACGTCAAATCATCTAATATGATAGAATATGGCATCGATAGTTGCCAGACCAGCATGTTTCATTTAACTTGTTTCAGCGCCACGAAGATGTTGGCGACGGAAAACCTCGCCCCTTGCCTTTTCCCCGAGAACAGGGGCGTAAGTGCCCCCACGCACCCCGTCTTGATCCGGCATTGCAGACTTTTACATAGAAACACAGATACCGAAACAAGGTGAGTATGGGGATACTTGAGTAAGTTATCTAATGGTGTATGATCAACGAATTTTGAAACTTAGGTTTTTTCATACATTATAAGAATGGATTACCCCCAGGGGCGTGGCTAGCGGCGTCCGATTGGGGGGGGGTGTAGGGTTGTAAATTTCCAACTAGGGGGAGGGACCGGGAGGGGTAAACATGAACATTGCATTCAAACAATAGGCTAATACAATAGATATTGATTATTGGTATTTGGAAACTGATGGTTCAACAACCCCTCCCGGTCCCTCCCCCAGTTGGAAATTCACTACGGATAATTTTTTTTGAAAATGAAGCCATAAAAGGGTGCATAAAATTGATTCTAGTAACTGAAAAGCCAACACATTTATAATAGTATTATTTATATATTTATTTATTGGTGTTTAACGTCACATACTTATGCACGATGGCTAATCATGGCCGTGACAGTTTTTTACGGGTGGAGGAACCGAGTACCCGGAGAGAACCACCGAACATCGATGAGCTGTCAGCTCCTCAACATTCTGACTCTGTTCAAGCTCCGCTCAAGCAGGGTTACAGCAGTTGAAGACATGTGCACCATCGACGTGCAATATGCCTTACTACACGGCGTCATCGTGTAGGCAACCGGGATAAAGTGCCTTGCCTAAGGACATAACGCGGATCGTCCCGGACGGGGATCGAACTCGGGACCTCCAGCATAGAAGTCCAACAGTCTACAACTGAGCCACTGTGTTCCCATTTATAATAGAATTATCAGGTTGATATTATTATTTAGTATTACTCTGGGAATTGAATATGTGCTAAACAAATGCTCAAGCTGAGAACTTTGAGCAATTCATACTTCCCTAACATTAAATCAGATCTTATGCAGGAATGATCAGTTTCCGATGTTTCATCATTTTGTAGCACGCACGCACACACTCTGTCGCCACGTCCCTGATTAACCTGCGGAAAAACGAAAGAAATTTTTTAAAGTCCCACTAGGATCACGCGAATATTCGATATTCGAAAAAACATGCCGCGTTTGTGAGTGCATTGAAGGATACAATCATGTTTTTGAAGAATTTTGAATGTTGATTTCTGATGTCCAACCGGGAATCAAATCATCGGCAACACCTCCTGGCAATAAGGAATCCAGTTTCTAAATCACTAGACCATTGCGCATCTTCAAAAACGATGGTTTGAATCTTGCTTTTTAGATGACGTTCTCGTGATGGACAGATAGATACTTTACTCAGCAGCATCTGTATGTATTCAGAGTAATAAGTTTGGTATAAACAAAAACATTTAAACCTTTGATACTTTTGTACGTCTTATGACGTACGAAATCAAATAGCGAATTGATACTTTGTTCTCATTTGTTTTGTTATTATTTTTCGATTTTTTTTTAAAGTTTTAATGGCTTTCAAAAAATGCGGATACAAGAGCAAAAACCAATACTTTCCTTGCTTAAATTTCATATTCAGTCAAACTCAAATAATATTTTGTTTATTTAAATTTGTAATAAAACAAGTTTTGAACAACAAATTCAGACCACCAAAAATAATTTAGCCCTCAACCAGTTAATCAAAGCTCCAAGCTTCCTGTCAAATCCCTCCTTTAATTAGCAATTTGTTTAATGTCAAATATATGTTATATTGTGAGCTACGGTGCCTTGTGCTGTTACTTTTTCGTTGTTGTTCAGTTCTGTAACATATAGCATATTCTTTGAATCAATATAGAATAAACGTATAGTGTTTTCAAGTAAAAAAATTATTCTACGAGTAGGATTAAGAATGAAACCGACGAGCCTCTGGCGAGTCGGTTAGATTCTTAATTCTACGAGTAGAATAATTTTTTTTACTTGAAAACACTATACGTTTATTTTGTTTATCCCATAAATTTTCCTGCAGGGCAGTCGCGGCAAAATCGTGCTGTTACGCGCTACAAAACACAGCGAGAAGTGAGGAGCACATTAGTCCAATTCGATCGACCAGCAAAATTGGCATAAATAAACAAGGCGCAGTAATCCATTCCTGTCTAAAAATAATTCCTCTACAAATTTGAGCTAAACTTGCAAAAATACTTTATTATATGAGAAATGTGTGGTGTTTTCTACTGGCATTGTGTAATACTTTCAAAAAGATTTAAAGAAATCAACAATCGAACTATTAATTATGCTAGACAAATGTGGTAGAGGCCAGAGGTCAACAAGTCCGTCTCTACTAGGGGAATAAATTCTTTCAGTGTTAAACCTACGGGGAAAGTTTATCACCCTAGGTGAATAAAGCAAAAATTTATCCAAGGCCTTTATTGTTCAAATAAACGGCCATTTATGGGATAAATATTGTTTAAACTAACTAACCACTTAATCACTAGTGTGAAAAATATCTTGTTATTTGTACATTTCGACGTTTGACGTCGCATTTTGAAAAAAAAAAACGTTGAAGAAACTGAATTCCCAGTGACGTTTGAACGACAGGATACTAAATAACTCAGAACAAAGTGGAACACGGATTCTTTGTTGAAAATGTTTACTTTATATTCATAGTTTCAGCCACTTGGTAAAACATAAACAAAACTGCACACATGACCAGTGACGCCGGAAGCACGGGGGTGGGGGCAGCTGTCCTCCTTGCTTTCGGACCACGGGGGCGAGAGGGGACAGCAATGCCCTTCCCAGGTTCGTCACTCAATTTTTTCAATGATTTATTCTCGAAGTAAAGCTAAAAGGCACCACAAATCTGTTCTGGGAGCTTTCAAAATTCAATGGGGGAATTGAGGGAGTTTGGGAGGAGGTCTTCTTTCCCGGGTCTGACCACCCACCCCACCCTAAGTGCCTTTGGTGCCCCTGCACCTGGCAAGGAGGTAATTTACAATCTGCTGTTGCATCATGACACCCGAAACCTTCCCATTTTGGATTATTAAGGAATCAATTGAAACGTGACGTATAATGACATCGATTATAAAAAATACCCTTCATCAGAGTTTGACAAAAGCCATAATTTAAACTTACCTAAAATAAAGCATGTTTCATGTCAACAACATGTCAGTGGCAACCTTTATCGTGTCAAATTCTAAATTATTTATTAATGTTCAACTATTTGTGGGATAATCTCCGCCAATTGAGTTTTTCAATAACATTACTCAGTCATAACTCCAAGGCGGACCCATGAATCGTGTTTTAAGGGGGTGTGATAGTCTAACAAATGTAGTTAAGAGATCCGGAAACACAAATATCACCCCCCCCCCCCCCCCGGAAGCTGGAAGGTTGTGCTAGCTCCTAATAGAAATGTACCATGTGACACTGTGATATTGTCCCAAAACTGGGGCACCATGGTTAGATATATTCTTGGGTACTTTAGGAAAAGGGCCAGGGCCTCTGGAATTTGGAAAAATTGACGCTGAGAAGGTCCAGATTGGGGAAATACATACATAGAACGTCACGCGTGTGTGAATGGGTTAATCGATATGGCACGAGTGTCAGCGCGGAAGGATAGAACGAGAGGCCCCAGGCCTCGAGTTTTATCCTTCCGCGATGGCACAAGTGCCATATCGATTAACCCATTCACACACGCGTGTCGTTCTATGTTTATTACACGCCTTTGTGTCTATAAAACAATTATTAGAAGGACATTCAACAATTCATTTGATAATTATCACCAAAAAGAACACATTTTGTCGGCAACCAAACTTGCTTGGGGAACCTGTGTTACTCTTTCGTCCTCTGAGTTTCAATGTGTTCTATGTGCTTACTGGCACATAGAACACATTGGAACTCAGGGGACGACTTTTGGCTATTGCTTGGGATTGAAATTGTAATTGTGGTGCACGATTTGTAGAAAATTCCAGTGAAATTTCGCTTCTTTATAAAAATAGTCTGTCAACAATTTCCGTTCCGCACATATGTGCGGAACAGATTTATATTTTCCGCACGGCTTAGTGTTGCTGTAGATGGGGATTTCAAAGAGCAGGCGTGTAATAAATTTTAATATGTTTTATAACAAATGATGATTTTGTTTAATATTTATTGTCTTCGGGTATCAGATGTTATGTTATAGATAGACATTTCAGAAGAACAAATCGTTATTTTGATTGGAAGATACATAATTATCAGGCCTAAATTATGCGTAACACGTTTCAATGGTATAGGGCAGAGAACTGGGAATTTTCCAGTTGGAATTGGGAAAAATAAGTCTGATTTGACATTGGTAAAGGGCCCATTTTTCAGTCCGTGGTGCTGTCTCAGATTATCCCTATGGTATTCTTTTATGAGGACTCTGGTGCATTCGCGGCTATTTTCTTGCACCAAAAGACACAAGCGGATGCGGAGATGCGGAGAGGAGCTTATCCGGCACCTTTCAGCTATTTTTTGTTACTCAGTTTTTTTCATAAGTACGGAAGCCAGGGGACAAGGGTATTATTCGCGATAACAGAGGCACATCCACTACTTTTTGGCACCCGTTCCACAAGGTACATTTTTGCGTTTTGTTTTGACTTTCTCAAAGTCACGGATATTGAGAATTTTTCATCAAAATAAAAATTTCTCTCACAGGGCGGAACCAGTCTTGGGACTGTCCAACCCCTCTGTCTGGGATCATAGCCCTTGCGTCGGAGAAATCCTGACGCCACCCCTGTTTAGTCGCGAGGGATCCCTCTGACTGTCTGGTGGTGGTGTTATGGTGAAAACACATATTGATCAGAATAATGTTGACATAAGCTGGAAAAAGTTGGACGCATAAGCACCCCCCACCACATCCCTGTTTCTACACCCTGGCTATACTTAGCAAGTAAGGCCAAAGTGTGTGCAAAAAATGTTCTGGGAAAAGCGCCTGATGCCTTGGCATTCTATTTCTTTGAAGAGATGGAAAACAACCCTGTCCTCAAAGGCGCGTAACCATGTATCCATATTTGAGAGAGGGGACCACATGGATCGAAATCTAGAGTTGGGGTGAGGTATGAATGTGGTGCCCCTTTCGCGTTGAATGAGCCGCGTGGTTGGGCCTCCACCGGAGAAAGTTTGAAAAATATAGTGAAACGTGGATTGTCATAATTTCATTAGCTGATGCCCCATGTAGATTGTAAAATTCAGAATTTTTAGGGAGGGACCGTTCCATTTCTGGTGCAGGGCGTGTGTGTGTGTGTGTGTGTGGGGGGGGGGGGGGGGTGTTGGAGAGTACATTCTTTTACATCAGGTTGTTGATTAAAAAAAGGAAGTGCCCAATATAACCTGCACCGAATCAAAGGTACCACTTGAATTCTCAAAAGGCTTGTTCCACTCTAGGAACAACACTCGGAAATAGCTACTCAATAGGACGTTGAATGATGACGTCACACAGGTTGCTGTAAGCAATTCAGTTCAGCTGATGTCAATAAATTTTATGTAATTTCATTTCCTCTTACAAGATATATTGATTCTTCTGTTGAAACCAAATTATGGTAGTATGAGGATACATTTGCAGGTGAAATCTTTAAATCAATGCCCAAATCATTAATATGAAATAATTGCATGTTTCACAGAAAGAAATTAACATTGATGAAATTCTTCGGGCCGTAAGGGACGTAAGCGACTTAAACACTCGGCTAAACCCGGTTGAAGAAATAGACAGAACGCGATGTGTGTTTGAATCGGTGAGTGTTTTACATAACGAGTTGGAATGGCGTAGTCATATTTCGAGAAAACCGTAAGCTCAAGCGAAAAATGTCTACGCCATTCCAACGAGTTATGTAAAGCACTCACCGATTCAAACACACATCGCGTTCTGTGTTTATTACACATCCCGTGCATTAAAATTCATTTAAATAAACACATTTTAATTGCGATGTTCAAACACAAAGATTAAGGGTCCGTTTGTTTTGTTTGAAGCAGTACTGATCAAATGGATCGATACAAAAATCAAAACAACCTTTTGGGAACCAGTCTAAATTACGTTCGATATCTTTTCTATTGCCAATATTGGGTGCGTTTGTTGAAATTCGTATCGCTGTTTCTCTTCGGCTGGTGTCCATTTACGCCTAACCATTTGGTGGCTATTACTGTCAATAAAAATATAAGCACAAATTTGGGCAGATTTGCAAAACAGCTGAGAGAAACGTTTTTAAAAGAAACTCGAAGCATGTCAAGATGTCTGAAGATTTACCAAAATAAAGTTGACCAATTTAGATATAACGGGGTCCGCAGACGAGACGATAATGATTGTTTTTTTAATATTATCTCATTTTTGGTTATTTTTTTGTGAACCGACTTTTGATCTGGACGTTTTCATTTTCACCAACGCGACAGACGAGAGATAATTGTATAACGAAATTTGAAAACTTTTCGAAGCCTAACCAATGACTCGACGGGAAAGGAACTAGTATAAACGATACTAGGAAAAAGTTCCGGATTGTACATCACCAGTTGAATACAGAAACATTTATGTTATAGCGGCGATTCCGTTAAATACAAGGGATAAAAGTTTAATGGATGTGTAGAAAATTATAGTTTTGCATGGATATTTTAAAAAAGAGATGTGGTAGACTAGTCTAAATGGGAGAGTTGAATATTGTCTTTCAAACGGTAGGTTAAAACTTAACAATACAGCAGTAGGTTCATGCAGGGGTGGATGCAGAGTAACCCCCTACTAAGATGTTCATAATTTTCTATAACGTATGTATACGTGCGTGCATATCAACCAAATATTTTGCTTTAATCTTATTCAATATGTAAGAATACTATAATTTTTATTTTAACAAAAATGATTTAGTCCCAAGGTCCGAAATGTCGAATAAGGAACTGGAAATAAGTAACGATTGTCACGTCCAAGCAAATGTGAAAAGCATTATCGTCATAATAAACAAAAGATCGTGTTCTGGAAAGTGTTAACAAATTAGTACCAAGAGCAATTCGAGTAATTTTTTAGTGTTAGTTGATTGAAGTCAAGTAATCGATGCACAAGAGTCGGTGGGTGGGGTGGGGGGGGGGGGGGGAGAGAACTCTAGGAATTACTTCTAACATGGGGAGAGGCACGTTCATAGAAATGCATCCAAACACTGATATATATCAAATAAGTGTTGACTCACGTGACTTAGTGGCATGTTAAGAATACAATACGCTGAGCTATGTTTAGGCCTACCTCATCTCCGCACTACGATAAATGCACATTTTGGCTCTGTATTTAACCCTTTACCTAACATGAAAACCGGCCAACACTTGTAAAAAAATCTTGAATAACTAATTTTTTTCAATTTTTGTCTCCAAAACATAGGTTATGACCCCTCATTGGAACGAGCTCGACGATTTGTAGAAGTAGTATTATGATGTAAAATATAATTGTAAAGATACGTCTCTCTCTCTCTCTCCCTCTCTTTCTCTCCCTCTCTTTCTCTCTCAGCGCTAATCTGGTAAAAATTGGGGGCACTTGCCCCCTGTGCCCCGGTCCACAACGGGGCAGACGGAAAAAAATCAGTTATCATATATTTACTTTTGTCACGAACGAACCGATCGTTCGCGTCAATTTGTGCTGGCATCCAAGTAGTCTTGATTATTATACCTTCACTGAATCATGTAAACAGATGTGTTCACTTTCATGTTCTTGTCAATGAACCATCACATAAAACATATTGTTTCTATATCCCGATAAATTCTGTCTTTCGATTGGTCAGAATGCCTTGAACAAATAGCCATGGCAAAGGGTGCACCCAAACATCCAAGGTATATGAGAACGTGCAACACCAAGGGTATAAGCGCACGCGAAACATCGATGGTATATGGTTTAAATTAAAGCTTTCTGCTTTTGTTCGCCTTGATATAAAATCGGACCAAAAAACATGAAAATAGTCACAAATATCATTAGATTTCGGATAATTCGATCATATTTTGCTGTTATAAATTAAATAGGCGAATAATTGAATGAAACAACATGAGAAAAATAAAATAAGAGGAAATATAGTCCCCTCAGTTCCAATGTGTTCTATGTGCCAGTAAGAACTCGGAAGACGGTATGTGAATAATATACTGTTTACTCATTTTCTTAACTGGTAGAGTGCTGGAAGCCCATATTTGGGCTTTATTCTAAAGTGCAGGTGCCGCAACTTAATGGCTTCAAATTCTGTGGATGTGCTTCATATTATTTTTGAATTAAAATAATTTAATCTGAGAGGATTTGCCTTGTTACAATTTATGGGAGAGTGCCAAGTGGCACTCTCCATAAATTGTAACAAGGCAAAGAGACGTGGACTAATGCGGATGGCCAAAAATAATTTAGCACTCTACCAGTTAAAGACCCAAGGGATGTAAATGTTGTCTTCTGCGTTTGTAACAACAAAACAGTTATTCACGAATTTGGTCCAACTGATTATGGAGCGTGAGAAACGCGTTCACAATTTTTCTCCACTATGTTTCTGTTGTGTTTCAAACGGGACAAAAACGTCATCTCCGTCAACATGTATGGTATATGGAGATTTAATACCCGGATGTCTCATTTAAACACCTCACATGCGGCTCGGTGTTTAAAAACCGACACCTAGGGATTAAATCTCCATATACCATACATGTTGGCGGAGATAACTTATAATAATCATCAAATAGCTCATTACGGAAAATACCGTTTACAACACGTTTAATACGGAAATGACGTTAGTGGTCAACGTTGCTTTGGTAACGTTGTAGTTGGGTTGGTTTCAGAAGTAGAATTGAATTAATCTTATCTTAGTTTTCCTTAACTGTCTGCCTAATATAAATAGCAGACGACAGACAGTTGCAGAAAAAAATTTCCCGAATAACTGAATATTTTCATTTTTTGTCTCGACAACATAGCTTATAACCCCTCATTGAAACGAGATCGTTTCCATGAGGCACATAAGATATATTTTTGACACAAAAATTGAAAGAAAAAAAAAATACAAAAATTTCGATGATGCTTTTGATGACGTTTTTGACCAGCTTTAGTCGTTATGTTAGGTAAAAGATTAAATTATACATTATGCGATAAAAAGAATCTCAAATTCGTCACGATTAAACATGAAATTTCTGAACCTCAGGGACAGAAATTCAGTATGAAAATAAACAGCTGCGTCATGAGCGCATGATACGCCAGTTATTAATTACAAGAGGGAAGCACACAATATGAGTATACATGTGTACTTGTCAGGTTTTTTTTTATATTCTTGTACAATAATCATAACCAACAACATACTGTGTTCAATAATTTGGAAATAAAATTATTTGAATTTCATGTATATATCTTATGTCTATAGAGATCATAACTTCAAGAAAAAATCAACGATTTTCTAAGTAGTAAAGTCCCATAACTCTGGAATGATTAATCGAATGGCGACACCATCCGAAAGGGAGCTTCAATCTATCAACATAAACCAACTACCAAAAAATCGTGAAAATCTCTCGAAGCGTTCTCGAGTTGTCGTACGACGTGTAAAAAATCAACAATTTTCTAAGTAATAAAGTCCCATAACTCTGGAATGACTAATCGAACGCCGACACTAAACGAAAGGGAGCATCCCTCCATCGATATACACCACCTACCCAAAAATCACGAAAATCTCTCAAAGCATTCTCGAGTTATCGTACGACGTGTAAAAAATCAACAATTTTCTAAGTAATAAAGTCCCATAACTCTGGAATGACTAATCGGACGGCGACACTAAACGGAAGAGAGCTTCCCTCCATCGATATACACCACCTACCCAAAAATCACGAAAATCTCTCAAAGCGTTCTTGAGTTATCGTACGACGTGTGACCGGACGGACAGACGGACGGACAGACGGACAGCGGTATACTATAATACGACCCGTTTTTTTCAAATATCTGGTGTCATCAGATGTCAGGAGCAATTATTAAATAATCGACCTCCATAGATGACTACTGAAGTAATTGACCATTATAATTTAGGATCATCCCTGACTTATCTCGTCATGAAAATCGACTTTCGATAGTCATCTCCACTAAAATTATTGGATGGGTGAGGACGGTCCAATTGAGAAATATGTAATGGTTGAAAAAACACTTATGACATCAGTCGAAAATAAAGCGAAGTTTCCTTTTATTAATTTCAATAAATGAAAGCAGCAGGTAGCCCTCTTTTATCACACGCCTGTTCTAAGTCATCTCCATCCACTGCAACACTAAACCGTGCGGAAAATGAAAATCTGTACGGCACATATGTGCGGAACGGAAATCGTTGATGGACTACTTTTAAAAAGAAGCGAAATTTCACTGGAATTTTTAATAGACGTGAAGGCGTGTAATAAACGTAGAATGACACACGCGTGTGAATGGGTTAATCGATATGGCACGAGTGCCATCGCGGAAGAATAAAACTCGAGGCCTACGGCCTCTCGTTCTATCCTTCCGCGCTGACAATCGTGCCATATCGATTAACCAATTCACACGCATGTGTCATTCTGTGTATTTATGTCGAGCTAATTAGAAGCATCTAAGTAACCGTCCACTCCGACTCTTTTATTTATCAAATGTGTTTTACAGTAATTTTCAAGTTTTTATTCTTAACGGGGGAAGAAATTAGTAAATATTATCTCCTAGACTTTTATAATAAAGGAAAGGATAATGTCTGTATTAATGTCACGATGTGCATACTGTTGATATAATGAATAGACAAAATGCTACAGAACATCTCAAGATGGCGAAAGTAACGTTTCCTTATTTTTGAATCGGTTCAAATATACAATAATAGTCAAACATTCAAACTAATTGGGGAAAAAATCGTAAAAAGTCAGCTTCTGTATTTGTATTACTTTCCAAAGTGTGATTTACTGGGATTTCCGAGTTTGATTATAAACGATAACTTCACAAGTGAATTATGCAATCAACAATTGTGTCATGTATCCGTGCTCGCAAACGAAGACGCTTTAACGTGGGTATAATGGGGACTTCATTGTTGTTTTTTTTTTGTTTTTTTTATCCCTTCACATTATATGAAAAACAGACGACACTTGCGAAAATAATTCTTGAATAGCTATTATTTTAATTTTTTTGTCTCAAAAACATAGGTTATGACCCCTCATTGGAACGAGCTCGACGAGCTCGTTCCAACGAGGGGTCATAACCTATGTTTTAGAGACAAAAATGAAAAAATAATAAAAATTAATGGGCGATGTTTGATAATAGCGCTGGCCGTTACGTTAGGTAACGGGTTAAATAGTATAATTATCGTTAATAATGAAAAGTAATAAACATAGTAATTGCTTGACTGGACTGGTTACGTGAAATAATTCACTCGAGGCGAGGGACTATATTGTAAAACACTCGTGCGCATTCGCGCACTCGTGTTTGTACAACGCCCTGCACCTCTCATGAATTATTTCACGTAACCAGTTCAGTCAAGCGATTACTCTCTATTTATACTATGCTACAGGGAGATGCCCGAAGTTTGTGAAATGATACGCTCATCGATGATACAACTCCGTTAACATTTTGAAATTTCAATTTTATCTGAAATTCTCACACTTTTAGTGTTAAATGTTCTGACAACTTTAGAAAATCAAGGGAAGCTAACTTTCCTGTAAATCTCTTCCATTGACGAAAATTGTCAACCATGATTAAGAATAGCTGACATATAGTTACAGAAGCTCTTGTGCAGGTATATGAAGAGGTCCATGCATAGACCATCCTATACTACCAGACAACCTGCATTGTTGAAGGATTTATATTCCAGTAAGACTAAAATCTTCGCCCTCTGATTAGCTCCAGTAGCATATGTTACCGTTTGACGTCACCGCGCTAAAAATTTGAAATGAGGTTGCCCTTTTTTGCAATTACTTCATCAACAGTGACTTGCAAACCGCGCCCTTTTTTGTTGTTTTTTCACGCGTGCAGCAGACGAAGTTCCGAATGAAGTGTTGTTAAAATTACAAATCAGTTCACGATTTTATCTAGAGTGGACTGACCTTTGTCTGAATTGTTGATTATTTGTCCAATGACGTCATGGGGTACACGGGTTGTTTATTTACTAAACTTGTTATCGTTGAAAGTTGCCATGTTGATTTCGCGATGTGGGTTTTGGGCCTATCGGTAGGTTCTTGCTGGAACATATACGTAATTCTGATGAATCGACGGTAACATGATCTGAGATTTGCGTGCGGAGGTTTCCACGAAGCGTCTCATTTGAACACACAGTCATTCAGGCAGTAATGGGTGACAGGCAGTAACGGGTCAGGCGATGTTGAGCCTTAAAAAAGTCTAATTTGAAGTGCATTTCAAACTAAAATTTTATTCCAGGTTTGTGAAGTTATATGTTGCCCGTCGTCTTTGAAAGTTTCGTGAGTTCATTGTTGTTTTTTGTTGACAAAAGCGATTTTTTTAAAAGACTGAATGTGCGCCGGAAGAAAATTTCGACACGCAAAACCGCAAAAAAAAAGTTTTCGTCTCAACTACGGGAAAAGAAATATAAAGAATGTGGAATGTAAGTATTATTATTTGAACATGTTTGTCTACGCTTCAAATTCACGATAAAATAATTGGGATAAATATCTGGCATCATGATATATTTATTCCGTTTCAACAGAGAGTCGAGTTGTCAATACCGGGTCACAGTCAGACATGCGCAGTAAAACCTATTGAACACTGCTCAAGTAGAACTATTTTTAGAAAATTAACGCAACTACTGCATTTGATCCACTTCGTTTTCACTTCTTTCCACTGTAAAACTTGTGACTGGTGTGGTGAAATTAATTCAGAGAAGACACAGAAGACTTTTTGTGTCCAATAAATACATATGAAACAGGAAAATAGATCGCCAGTGGGTGCCAAAGAGGGTGATTCTTTATAGACACAAGCGACCCGTTACTGACCAAATTGCAACAGCCAAACGATCTAATTTTATAAAATAAACAGAAGCTTTCTCTGAAGATTTCCGCTGCAATAATGAGTGTCAGATACCTGTCTTTCAGTAACGAAAAACAAAATTTGGACAACTTATTTTATTTGAGAGAAATAAACCAAAATATGAAAGGTGACCCGTTATACCCCGAATGACTGTTCGCTCCGAGTTGCAGACCTTAGACCATGTTCCACCAATTCACCACAATAACTTATAATGTTTCGATCATAGAATATCACTAAAGCGTTATGAAAAACTCACTGGGTAAGTGTCAGTACAAGGACAAACTTCATCATAAAACAATGTGTTTTTTCGATATCCGTTTTATTTCAAATCATGTCCAAAAACTGCGGCAAAGTTAACAGGTAGAGTGCTACATTTTTCTTGACTACAAATTTCGTTTCGTCATATATTGCTCAGTCACATTTGATTGGATAGTGCCAATAGGCACTATCCAATCAAATATGACCGGGCAATGTATCATTACCAATAACTACTTCTTTCCATGGTCAATATGGAACCTCCAACAGAGTGTAAGTATTATAATCACAACCTGTAGTATTTCATAAAGCCCTAATATGGGCTTCCAGCAGTCTACCAGTTAAATGTATTTCAGGTGTATTTTATCAAACTTACACACTATTCAATGATGTTTTTCTACATTTATTTAAATTAAAAAAATATTATTTTCAACTTTATGGAAGTTTTTTCTACGAGAAAAATTCAAAAACCTATTCTTCCAGGAATATAGATGGGTGTTCAATATTAGTTTAACCCTTTACCCAACGAATCGCCCGCATCCGCCCACGTAATATGCAAATTCAGAAGCTGAAATATATTATTTTAAAAAAAAAATCAACAAAACCATATCATGTGACGATATCGTTGGAACGAGCTCTTAGACGAGTTTCATAAATAGAATATGCCCGAAGCACTCATTTCATATCCTTTATTTATAAGACGCCGTCGCTAGTTTATCAAACGACGCGCGCGTATTTATTTTTTAACCAGTTAAGCAACGTAACGGACATAAAACAGCCAGCTCTATCAGAAAGATCACTACCAATTTTTTTTCCAGTTTTTTCTCCAAAACAAATATCTCAAACCCTCATTGGAATGAACTTGACGCCCCGAAATAAGTCAGGGGTGTATCCCTACCTGACATTGAATCTTTATATTTAAATAGATGACTAAAATCTCCTTGCTTCTAACAGACAACCGACAATTATGTCTGCCCGTTTCATTTTTAAGCATATCTCACAAGTCCCCCGACCTAAAAAGAGTCCTACATGCTTGCAGATTTTACGAGGGAACTTTCGCGGGGGTCCTCTTCGCGGCCATTTTTTTCTCCCCCCCCCCCCCCCCCACTGCATGTGTAACATACGTCTGTCCAGGGTGAGATAGCAGGGAGAGACAGATGTATTCCACCCCACCCACGTGACGTTATACATTTACAACGTTATTATGACGTTATGCACATCGTATCAGTTTTTTTGCTACCAACTAATTCATTTTGACGTCATCAGAATGCCGTGTGATCAAAGTTTGATGCTCTAAAACTCTTTAAACCCCAAGATGCCGTCGTTCCTAATTGATTTCGTGGTATATACCTTTGGTATATACATAACTTTTGCATGCTCTTTCCGATGGTGTCATCAGTTTTTCAAAACAATTAATACCAAATGAGTTGATTATATCAGCACGTGACCGCCGCTTACCTCTGGCTAACGTAACCGCTGTATGGTGGGGGAGAAAAATAATCCCTGATGGGTACGGGTGTGCGATGGGAAAATCTCACCCTCGGGACAAGATATTTGGTCCAGACACTCGGCAAGCCTCGTGTCTGGCCCAAATATCTTGCCCTCGGGTGAGATTTTCCCATCCCACACCCGTACCCATCAGGGATTATAATAATCCACGCACCCTTGATAGGAAAGAAGCAGCCTGGATAGAAAATAAACTAAGTAATAAAATTAAGAATGAATAAAGAATAAAAATAAGTCAACGAGTGCAAACTTACCGCAAAAACTTATCCTCTGTTTTTTTTTAAAATTCACAACAATATGAACATACCGTGCAGTTTCAATGCCAATACTTTTAGTCTCTCAGTTATGTTATCCGCATAAAAATCCATGGAAAAATTTATTGATGCCTCTCAACTATTTGTCCAATAGCATCTTGTGTCGACCAGTGAATTCCTATGTAGCTTTTGTCAAGGATATCGTTTACAATTAATGAAACCAAGACTGTTATGACAGCCGATTCTAACAACAAAGAAAACCAAAAGCCTTTATTGATCCGTGTGGCCATTCCGCCTACGTGGTAAGAATCTCTTCAATCGCTGAATATTTTAACCCTTTTAAAAAAGATACGTTGAATGGTATTGTCTTTCGCTCTACTGTATATAGCAAAACTGGCCGAATCTATCTTGCATTAATGGGGAGGTTCAGTAATAATTTAATCCTACAGCCCTATAGGGCTGTAGGATTAAATTATCACTGATGCTCGTGTTTATTCAAGTGTTATTGCGTTGCCTACAGGCGGGTTCCCAACATCCGCTCTTTGCCAAAAATGTTCCAAAGGGTTTGGAGCGCGGTGGCTCAATGTACACGGCATTGAACTTCAAACGGAGAGGTCCACGGTTCGATCCCCGGTAATTGTGTTGTGTCCTTGCGCAAGGCACTGAATTCCGATTGCCCACGTAGGAGCACGGTGGCGCTGTGCACTAAGAGGTACTGCACGTCGGTGGTGCACTTGTCTTTAACCAATGCTAACCCTACTTATGTGGAGTTAGTACGTTAGGGAGTTTGAAGTTACTCGCCGTTGCTCGGGGTTCTCTCTGGGCATTCCGGCTTCCTCCGCCCGTAAAACTGTCTGGCATGAGGTGACCATGGCTGTCAAAAGTGTTGTTAAACTCCAATAAATAAATAAATAAATAAATAAATAAATAAATAAATAAATAAATAAATAAATAAATAAATTCAAAGTGTTAACTCACTGGAAGAGGTTGTCGCACCAAAGGGTTAACTCATTGGGAGAGGTCGTCGCACCTGCGACCCCATAATGACGACGGGTGCAAGCCATTGGATGTTCAAATGCTTTCGGATATGACAAATCGATTACATTTTTAGAGACTATAATTCGTAGCGCCCGTCGACATGAATATATTTATTTATTGGTGTTTAAGGTCACATATTTCTGCACATTGGCTAATCATGACCGCGACAGTTTTACGGGTGGAGGAAGCCGGAGTACCCGGAGAGAACCACCGAGCAACGGCGAGCAACTGTCAGCTCCCCAACATACGAACTCCACACAAGCAGGGTTAGCATTGGCTGAAGACAGGTGCACCATCGACGTGCAGTACGCCTTAGTACACAAGGTCACCGTGCCCCCACGTAGGCAATGGGGGTGAAGTGTCTTGCCCAAGGACACAACGCGGTTGCCGCAGGTGGGATTCGAACCAAGGACCTCTCGGCTTGCAGCCTGCACCTCTACCTACTGAGCCACGGCGCCCCCTCTGTCAACATGAATAAAATCTACAGCTCACCACTGTGCGATCTGGTTTAAGCTTAAACTATTTCATCAATCAGGATTGGCGACTAGAATCTGCGTCTTAAATTAATACCTCTCCTTTGTTTTGTGTTGCTTATTTCGTTGGACAGCTTTTGTTGCGACATCTTCGTTGTCTTGCTTTTCTTGAAAACAGCAAGGAGAGGAGTGAGGGTGGGGGGGGGGGGGGGGCGGCGTTAGTGGTGACGGAAACGCAATGAAAGTAGATGGATGGGTGGAGTGGTGACACGGGTCACGATCCAGCATGCACTGGACCAATCATGGTTCGCTCCGGTGGGAAATAAATTGAAAAAGGATCCACAGAAATATTATTTTCTTAATTCTCAAGTCGTAATAAGTTGATAAGAAAGTGTTAAAAGAGGATGTTTGTGTGTGTCTGGGGTGGAGTGGGGGTACCGGTTGTTAATATACTATATCTCCGAAACAACCATGTATATATAGTCCAATCATGGTTTTGGTCTTTTAGGGTGTGTTTGAGTTATGGTCTGGTCATGGTTTTGTTCGTTTGGGGTGTGTGTATTATGGTCTATCACAGTTTTGTTTTGGGTGCGTGTGTGATTGTCTGCCCATGGTTTTGGTCTTTTGGGGTGTGTGTATATTATGGTCAGTCGTAGTTGTTTTGGCGTGTCTGTGTGATGGTCTGGTCATGGTTTTGATCTTTTGAGATACACGTGTGTGTTATGATCTGGTCATGTGTTTGGTCTTTTGTGGCATGTGTGTGGGTATGTGTTATGGTTTGGTCGTAGTTTTGGTCTTTCGGGCCATACGTGTGATGGTCTGGGTGGTCATGGTTTTGGTCTTTTGGATGTGTGTATATCATGGCTTGGTTGTGGTTTGTTCTTTTGGGGTGTGTGTATAATGGTATAGTCATGGTTTTGGTCTTTTGATATTGTGTTATGGTCTAGTCCGATTTTGGTCTTTTGTTGTGCGTGTATTATGGCATGGTCATGGTTTTGGTGTTGTGTGTTTGAGGTTAAGAATTCGCACTGGCACAGACATTTTCTTTTAATATGCCGCCGAAAAATTGTTTTCATTTACTCCACTCCGATGGGTTTCAAACATGACAAAAAATACATAAAATTGGTTTAAACTAAGTGATGAGCTTAGGAACTGGTTAAACTGACATGCAATAATTGATGTTATTCATTGATGGGCTCTAATTTAGTCCTTACAAGGATGTTACGCAAGCTTTTGGTTTTCTTATAGGCGATGACAGGAGAAGAATCAAAGGTTCATTTAATTTAGCATTGGTTAAATTGAATTCAGATTTTAATATTTTTGCTATTTCGATATTCATTCTATTGTATGTTAAAGTGAAAGGAATGATGGATCTCCTTTCGCATTCTCCCTCTGTTATGTTCATACTAAATGGCCAGAGGGTTTGAAGCGTATTGATCCAAAAAGCTTCACGTTTTTTTCTAAATTCACCCGTTTCTTCTAATGTGTCTTTAACTGGTGGTTGTTCAATAGGATGGATTTCGAAATCGTCCAAAGAATGGCCAGAAAGGTTAAAATGTTGTGCTACTGGGGCATCAGCATTATGTTTTATATCCTGTTTGTGTTTAGTAGCACGTTCTCGGAATGGATTTTGACTCTGACCAACATACTGCTTCCGACAGCGTTTGCAAGTGATAAGATAAATATTATTCGGTGAATCACAAAAGGAGAGGGTTACGGATCTGATAATGATTTTTCGTTTGTTCGGAGGGGAAAATTCCTCTTTCTGATCAGGCATAAAAGTATACAGTCTACAACGCTGCTTTTTGAAATAATTACCGCACCACTACCATTCTGCAACGGTCTGTTTGTTCAATTTTCAGTGTTTCGAAATCATAGTTTCTGCTGGACTTTCGAGCTCTTTCGGAGTTTGGGATTTCAGGCTACGCAAAAAGCGCAGTGAGTACCCCCTCGATCTGAGTGAGCCAGATAGAGTAGAACAAGCCTCATTGAAATTTACCTTATCACTTGAATTGCGGTGGAAACGAATGAGCTGTGATTTGATGATACCTTTAAATGTATGTTGAGGATGAAATGATTTTGTGTGCAACAATTGATGTGAATCAGTTGGTTTAAAATATACTTTATAATCTAAATGACCGGATGCCTGAAATAGTTTGCCTTTATACACGGTCACATCGAGAAAATCAACTGAAATTTCACTGATAGTAGCCTTTAATTTAATGTTTGGATCATGATTGTTCAAAATTTCTAAAAATTCATCAAAATCTTCTTTTGAATGTTCCCAAATAATAAAAATGTCATCTAAATATCTGAGATATACAAGAGGATGCTTTGCACATTTGCTTAAGGCATTTTCCTCCCATTTCGCTACATTATGCTTGCAAAGTTGGGGCTGACTCTTTTGCCCATAGGACAACCCATTATTTTTAGAAAATATTCTCCATTGAATTGAAAGTCATTACCTTTTAAGCTCAGCTCTAAAAGATCCAAAATTTGTTCATCCGGGCGTTTGGCATCCGGATATTTTACAAATGCATTTTTAACCGATTTAACACCTTTATCAATATCAATGTTCGTATACATACTGTCGATATCCAAAGTAGTCAGGGTTGCATTTTTCGATATTTTCAATTTCGAAATTTGGGAGAGGAAATCCTGTGTATTTTTTTAGATAGCTCGGATGTCTGTTTGCTATAGGTTTAAGATGATAATCAATTAGTTCCGAGATCGCACAAGATTCTGAGTTACAAACTGATACAATTGGCTTCCCGGTGGAGTTACGTCATCCGTCCATGAAGAACGGTCCTTGTGGATCTTTCGTAGGATGTAAAATTATCTTGTTTGAGCACTGAGCTTAGCTGTTAAATATTTCAATTGTTTTTTGGTTATGGGCCTTCATCGAGGAGAAATTTTAAGATCTTATTGAATTTTTCGACATTACTAGGCCAAATAAGTGAATCAATTTTCTTATAATGTTTAGTGGTGACGGAAACGCAATGAAAGTAGATGGATGGGTGGAGTGGTGACACGGGTCACGATCCAGCATGCACTGGACCAATCATGGTTCGCTCCGGTGGGAAATAAATTGAAAAAGGATCCACAGAAATATTATTTTCTTAATTCTCAAGTCGTAATAAGTTGATAAGAAAGTGTTAAAAGAGGATGTTTGTGTGTGTCTAGGGTGGAGTGGGGGTACCGGTTGTTAATATACTATATCTCCGAAACAACCATGTATATATAGTCCAATCATGGTTTTGGTCTTTTAGGGTGTGTTTGAGTTATGGTCTGGTCATGGTTTTGTTCGTTTGGGGTGTGTGTATTATGGTCTATCACAGTTTTGTTTTGGGTGCGTGTGTGATTGTCTGCCCATGGTTTTGGTCTTTTGGGGTGTGTGTATATTATGGCCAGTCGTAGTTGTTTTGGCGTGTCTGTGTGATGGTCTGGTCATGGTTTTGATCTTTTGAGATACACGTGTGTGTTATGATCTGGTCATGTGTTTGGTCTTTTGTGGCATGTGTGTGGGTATGTGTTATGGTTTGGTCGTAGTTTTGGTCTTTCGGGCCATACGTGTGATGGTCTGGGTGGTCATGGTTTTGGTCTTTTGGATGTGTGTATATCATGGCTTGGTTGTGGTTTGTTCTTTTGGGGTGTGTGTATAATGGTATAGTCATGGTTTTGGTCTTTTGATATTGTGTTATGGTCTAGTCCGATTTTGGTCTTTTGTTGTGCGTGTATTATGGCATGGTCATGGTTTTGGTGTTGTGTGTTTGAGGTTAAGAATTCGCACTGGCACAGACATTTTCTTTTAATATGCCGCCGAAAAATTGTTTTCATTTACTCCTCTCCGATGGGTTTCAAACATGACAAAAAATACATAAAATTGGTTTAAACTAAGTGATGAGCTTAGGAACTGGTTAAACTGACATGCAATAATTGATGTTATTCATTGATGGGCTCTAATTTAGTCCTTACAAGGATGTTACGCAAGCTTTTGGTTTTCTTATAGGCGATGACAGGAGAAGAATCAAAGGTTCATTTAATTTAGCATTGGTTAAATTGAATTCAGATTTTAATATTTTTGCTATTTCGATATTCATTCTATTGTATATTAAAGTGAAAGGAATGATGGATCTCCTTTCGCATTCTCCCTCTGTTATGTTCATACTAAATGGCCAGAGGGTTTGAAGCGTATTGATCCAAAAAGCTTCACGTTTTTTTCTAAATTCATCCGTTTCTTCTAATGTGTCTTTAACTGGTGGTTGTTCAATAGGATGGATTTCGAAATCGTCCAAAGAATGGCCAGAAAGGTTAAAATGTTGTGCTACTGGGGCATCAGCATTATGTTTTATATCCTGTTTGTGTCCAGTAGCACGTTCTCGGAATGGATTTTGACTCTGACCAACATACTGCTTCCGACAGCGTTTGCAAGTGATAAGATAAATAATATTCGGTGAATCACAAAAGGAGAGGGTTACGGATCTGATAATGATTTTTCGTTTGTTCGGAGGGGAAAATTCCTCTTTCTGATCAGGCATAAAAGTATACAGTCTACAACGCTGCTTTTTGAAATAATTACCGCACCACTACCATTCTGCAACGGTCTGTTTGTTCAATTTTCAGTGTTTCGAAATCATAGTTTCTGCTGGACTTTCGAGCTCTTTCGGAGTTTGGGATTTCAGGCTACACAAAAAGCGCAGTGAGTACCCCCTCGATCTGAGTGAGCCAGATAGAGTAGAACAAGCCTCATTGAAATTTACCTTATCACTTGAATTGCGGTGGAAACGAATGAGCTGTGATTTGATGATACCTTTAAATGTATGTTGAGGATGAAATGATTTTGTGTGCAACAATTGATGTGAATCAGTTGGTTTAAAATATACTTTATAATCTAAATGACCGGATGCCTGAAATAGTTTGCCTTTATACACGGTCACATCGAGAAAATCAACTGAAATTTCACTGATAGTAGCCTTTAATTTAATGTTTGGATCATGATTATTCAAAATTTCTAAAAATTCATCAAAATCTTCTTTTGAATGTTCCCAAATAATAAAAATGTCATCTAAATATCTGAGATATACAAGAGGATGCTTTGCACATTTGCTTAAGGCATTTTCCTCCCATTTCGCTACATTATGCTTGCAAAGTTGGGGCTGACTCTTTTGCCCATAGGACAACCCATTATGTTTAGAAAATATTCTCCATTGAATTGAAAGTCATTACCTTTTAAGCTCAGCTCTAAAAGATCCAAAATTTGTTCATCCGGGCGTTTGGCATCCGGATATTTTACAAATGCATTTTTAACCGATTTAACACCTTTATCAATATCAATGTTCGTATACATACTGTCGATATCCAAAGTAGTCAGGGTTGCATTTTTCGATATTTTCAATTTCGAAATTTGGGAGAGGAAATCCTGTGTATTTTTTTAGATAGCTCGGATGTCTGTTTGCTATAGGTTTAAGATGATAATCAATTAGTTCCGAGATCGCACAAGATTCTGAGTTACAAACTGATACAATTGGCTTCCCGGTGGAGTTACGTCATCCGTCCATGAAGAACGGTCCTTGTGGATCTTTCGTAGGATGTAAAATTATCTTGTTTGAGCACTGAGCTTAGCTGTTAAATATTTCAATTGTTTTTTGGTTATGGACCTTCATCGAGGAGAAATTTTAAGATCTTATTGAATTTTTCGACATTACTAGGCCAAATAAGTGAATCAATTTTCTTATAATGTTTAGTATTGCTGAGTTGTCTCATGGCTTCCTTTATATAATTATCCCGAGATAGAACGACTACCCAACCACATTTGTCGGGTGGTTTAATTACTAATTTCTTATTTTTCCGAAGTTTCGCGAGGGCTCTCCGTTCACCAGCTGTTAAATTGTCTTTATCGGAGAGTATGTTCATTCTGAATACCTTTTGGAGGATTCGTTTGTTAGCCTCAATAATTTCGGGATCTACTTCACTATCTGGAGGTGATCAACCAGATGATTCTGTAAAAGGAAGTTTCCGACCGCTGGAGTTTCTAAAGCGGTCGGCTAATTTCATTTGCCTAAGAAAATTACAGTTGGATGATGGTAAATTTGTTTGGTTATCAGTTTTAGGCTTTGGTGCTGGTACAAAAGTTAAACAGCGATCTAGAAGAGACTTCTCTTGGGTTGTTAGGTCACTGTTGCCAGACAGATTAACCACGTTAGTTCCTAATCCCACATCTGTTAGGCGGTTGTTACCTTTGCCTTCACTTAGTTTAAATCTAGATGGTTCAACCAGTGATCGTACATAATATTGGAGGTTCTCGTTGTCCAATGGATTAAATCCTGAGCAACATCAAACTTCGCGTCATCAATTTTTGGTATCACGTTAACGTCCTTCAATTTCCGAATGGTTTCATTGATGATTCTCAAGGTTCTCCTCTCAGCCTGAGAGAGTTTTTGCGAAATGCTTTAGTTCAGCGAAATAAATTTTTGCTGATCTAAACTTGACCCTGATATCGCTAAGCATATTCCGCAACTGCTTAACTACGAGATCAGTATTATCGCTTCGAGAATTCACGCCAATATTTAATAATATTTTTTTTTTTGGGGGGGGGGGTGGGGACTGGGCTGGCCCCTGTACCCTTTAAACATAGAGCGAAAATGATTGAATTTGGCGCCGGATAACACTCTACCTGGATGTCCGGGTGGGGATTTCGATTAGTGCGTCCTAAATTTGAACTGCCAATCATAAAGATGTTTTTACAAAATAGGGGAGACGCCAATTCCTTTTGTCAAAAGTAACTCCGCTCTTATGCCGAAACTGGGAGAATTTAGAATCAAATGTGGGGCCCGAGTTGCGGCTCGGTGATTTGACTTTCTCTGAGTTCGATATACCTGGTTGAACCTCACTAGAGGCAGGAGAAGGGGGAGAAGAAACGGATGCAGGAGAGGAAACAGAAGGAGAAGCAGAGGAAGCAGGAGGAGTTCTAGTGCGAGCACTATTAGAACAGGAGAAGAAAGGCTGAGGACGAGTAGGAGGTAGAGGAGCACGACGAGGCGAGACAGCGTTACTCAATTTGCGAGCACCTTCAGTCACAATATGGACCGGAGATGTTTGCAAATTGAGGCGCTAACTCTGAGAGAAAGAATGCGAAGTAGAAGAGACGTGTGCCTGCGCGCGTGCGTGCGTGGTGCGTGTGTGCGTGCGTGCGTGCGTGCGCGTGTGTGTGTTATAGTCTGGAATAGTTTTGTTTTTTGTGGGATATATGTGTGTGTTATGGTCTGGTCATTGTTTTGGTCTTTCAGAATGTGTGTGTTATGGCCTGCTCATGGACTTGGCCTTTTGTGTTATGATCTGGTCATGGTTTGGTCCGCCTCTTCTACTTCAACCTTTTCCAGATGGGCGAAGAAGAAGACGTAGACAGAACAGGGTGGCTGCGGGATTCATTGGTTTAATGAAACTAAATTCCATCCATTTGGTGCATCAAGCCGCCACCTATAATGCTAAAGCATGTATGCACGCAAGGTACGATCTGTTTTATACTTGCATATAAAATATTACAGGAATGCCAATATCTTGATACATGTTCTGCTCTCAGGATTTTAAACTTATTGTGTAATCGTGCCTGCGGAAACGTGCAAATGGCGGGGCATGCACCCTCTGTGCGCCCACTCCCTGCTTCCGCCGTCTCTGCACGACCGTAGCTTCTCCGCTGCCGAACTTCACCGGCACTAAATGTTCATTTGTTAATCGAAAAATATTCAGATAACAGGTTTATTGCAATATCCGGATTTTTTATATTCTCTTTTATCTAACGAGTAATTAAGATATAATTTCATGACAGTATATATAGCAATGATCAACGTGTTCTGTCAAAGAAGAAGGTGATCTAACAGGCAGATTAACAGCCTAACTGTGGCCTTCTTCCAGAAAGGGCTGCCTTCTCCGACTCAGCTAAAGATTAGATCACAAATTAAAACATAATGTGCTACTTTTATCTTTTTTATTTTTACATATTCTAATGAAAACTAATTCTGCCTTCTTTTAAGCAGGTACACAGAAGATGCTTTTTGACCAGCACCCCAATAACCGCTATGGACAGTCTAACCG
The DNA here is from genome assembly GCA_031216915.1 of Pictodentalium vernedei. Classification (NCBI taxonomy): domain Eukaryota; kingdom Metazoa; phylum Mollusca; class Scaphopoda; order Dentaliida; family Dentaliidae; genus Pictodentalium; species Pictodentalium vernedei. The sequence goes on along the minus strand of CM062289.1, from coordinate 113,595,715 downwards.
TTATAGAAACGGTAACCCCCATGGTTCCTGAACATCCTCCACTCCATCCCTAAAAGTGGTCGACCACTTCAAGGGAGGCGAGCGTTGGTCCTGCGTCCCGCCTCTGTCCCTTTTTGTAAGCGCATTGCGCATCTTTTTGTCCCAACCCATTAGGATTACAATGCAGGCCTGCCCCCGAACCAGGGAAGTTCGGGTCTTCTTCTTGGTGGTCCCCGAAAGGGGTCGTTGTTGTTTCCTTCAAAGACATCCTATCAAACAGAGACAGCCTGAGGCAGATTATACTTGCCAGTGATGGCCATCACTCAATATCATCTCCGAAGTGGCAGACTATACTTGCCTGAAAATCCAGATCGACTGCACCCTCGGGGAGAGGTAGTACCTTTGTGAGAGGACCCAACCTTTCACACTGGTCCTCACCCGAGGGTTCAACCGACATAAGTCAAAGAGACCATCACGCCACAACCGGTTACACCTGCCGAGTACCTGAACCTGTTCCTCCTTCAACACGAGTAGTCATGTGGAAATTAGTCATTTACAGTCACTGAGGGTCGAAAGGGGCTTGTTCTCCATACCGTCCCTGCGAGCCTTCGGCGCGTTAAACCATTCCATTCGGTTCTGTCAAATAAGATATGAAAAATTAATTATTGTTCCTTTATAGGACAAATGGTGATTTTATAGCCTGAGATATTTGATACTTGTATGATTATTTATTAGGGAATAAAACTTTTCGTATTTAATCAACATGAATTTCCAATGAAGCCTGTTTGCATTCAACGTGGCAAATTTGTATTTAACTCCTTGCCCGTCCTTGGGCAAGGCACTTTATCCCAGTTACCTACATGTGAGCACGATGACGACGTGTACTAAGGCGTACTGCACGTCGATGGCGCACATGTCTTCAACCGCTGTAACCCTTCTTGAGCGGAGCTTGAACAGAGTTTGAATGTTGAGTAGCCGACAGTTGCTGGTCGATGCTCGGTGGTTCTCTCCAGGTACTCCGGCTTCCTCCATCCGTAAAACTGTCACGGTCACGATTAGCCATTGTGCATAAGTATGTGACCTTAAACACCAATAAATAAATAAATAAATAAATAAATAAATAAATAAATAAATAAATAAATAAATAAATAAATCCTTGCATGCTGTTGGTGGATATTCCTGACCAGGACACAAAATCTCTTCCCACATAAGTAGTATGGTTTGGGCTCATTCAACTACATTTTTGTCCTCTAAATTGAACTGACTTTTTGACGAATGATTTCTTTAGTTAACTTTAGATGCATTTTTCAACAAATCTAGTCATGGCTGCTTTTCAGCAGCCATGACTAGATTTGATGAAAACTATTTTGAAAATGCCCAGTGGGTTAAGAGTTAAGCACTATAAAAAGTGGGTGCGAAAAATATATACACATGAAATCAGTGTCCAATTTTGATGATTGAAATTTATTTATACCCCAGAACTGATGTGACAAGCTCTGTTTACCATCAGTGTAACCTGGGAATACAAGTTATGCCAGTCACTAACTGCCTGATAGCACATAATAAGTGTTAGATGATTGACAATAAATAGCCCGTCTGTTCAGTTTGCCCCGAGTGCACGAAAAGGACAGCAACCGAATAAAACAAACATCCCTGATTCATGTCGTCATGAAATTCGACTTTCGATAAAATTATCTCCCTTAAAATTATTAGACGCGCGAGGAAGGTCCAATGGAGAAGCAAGTAATCGTTGAGAAAACATCTATGTCCTTTGACATGACAAATCAGCTTCCGGCCACACGCTAAAAACTAAAGTGTTAAAAACTACACTTGAAATGCTGTATTTAACACCTACTAAGTGCTGAACTAGCACTTTGTTCAAGTGTAGACATCCCAGATCTTGACAGATGTTACAATAATACCACTTGACAAGTGTAATGTCGCGACACTTAAAATTAAACAACGCAGATGACGCGGATCAGGCTCGAACTCTCGAGCTTGATCCGCGTCATCTGCGTTGTGTCCTTTTAATTATGTACCCACCAAGCGCAAATCAAATTATGGACGATTCTGGAAGAACCATCAATGCAGGACACATGGGAAGTGCCATCCATTAAAGTTTCAGATGTCTGACGATTGTAATGTCAAAGTGCTTAAAGCATTGCACTTTGTGTGTTAAAATCAAACCCTACGAGTTAGAATGGGTTTAACACATTGAAAGTGTCGGTTTTAACACTTTAGTTTTTAGTGTGCAAAGTGTACATCAGTAGCAAATAAAGCCAAGTTTCCTTTTGTTTCTTTTAATGAACGAAAACAACAGACAGGTCCCGGAGCTGTCTGTTGTTTTCGTTTATTAAAAGTTACAAAGGAAACGTTGCTTTTTATGTCAAGTTAGCGAGAAGCAACTAGTTCACAGATAATCCGTCTTTAAAACTATCAGTACCACACCGCCCAACACTTTGGTTCTTTGTTTATCGAGTGTGTTTTTACTGTGATTCGCAAGTTTTTATTCTTCCCAGGAATAAAATCAGCAAATCTCACCTCCGAGGCTTTTATTTTAATGGAAAGGAGACTGTCCGTGTTGTGTGTCGCCATGCGCACACTGTACCCGGTGCTTCATTAATTAAGTTTTTGATGATTATTCCTGTAAGTAGTGTTTGGAATCTAATATTATTGCGTCCGTGGCAATATTACCCATCTGTGGAAAGTGACCAATCCAGGGCGGTCCAACTGTAAATGAATCTCCTCGGTATTTCCTGTTTATCCGTAATGAAGCCACTGACTTATCGTTAGAGGACAAAAACTATTCTACGCGAACATTTATACAAATCAGGTTGAAAATGTTAGGCTGGCGGATGAGAAAGGTAAAGTTAACTACGCTGGGGGTATTATGTCAGCTCTTGCGATCAACCAATCAGCGCGAGTAAATGGTGACGGCCCATGTCGCAATATTAGATCGATGACGACGTCATCGGTGACCCCATATAAAATCAATATTATGTGTGAGACCACCATATTGTTTTTAGAAATAAAATACAACCGCCACCTCTCAAAAATGGCAATCTTACAGCCAACGTTCTGAATCGTCCGTTGAATGGGATTAAAGTTTATTAAACTCACTTGAACAAAAAGAAATAATCTGTTTATAATATGTGTCACAAATTGAGAAACTTATTTCCATCGATAACCCCATCCGATAGCTGAATGTAAATCGAAACATTGTACACTTCCGGATGGTCGGTGTGATCGCCCTTGACATTTGATTGTTGTGAGAATTCCAGATTAGAGCTGTAGGTTTTTAAATTTCGTGTTCGGTTTCGGTTTTGGTTTTTCAGATGGAGTAAAACCTCGGTTCGGTTCGGTTTTCGGTTTGTTCATGAGGCCAAATAAAATTCGATAAAACTCATTCTTATGTCCGGAGTCATAACTGGATGGCAGTGAAATTGAGTGAAACTCAATGAATGCCCGAAATAAACTATAATACATGAAGAATCAGGAAGGCCAATATAATAATTACCTAAATATACAGAACTTTTATTGTGCTTGGCCATTTTTCGAGGTCTGACACCTACACACAACTTGAGGAAAGCTGCGAACACAACTAATTTGAAATGTCGGAAATTCACAGAATGTAGCCTTCCCAGAGTAGTAAGAGCACCCAGACACTGCCATTGGCAGTGTCTGAGTTCTCTCACTACTCTGGGATGGCTACATTCTGTGAATTTCTGCAGCAAGAGAGTATTTAATAAAAAACGAAAAACCTTAGATTACGGGATGTCGACGGTTTCGGTTTAAAAAAAAAACAACTAAAAACCTCGGTTCGGTTTCGGTTAACCTACAGCTCTATTCCAGATGCAAACCAACCCAATGAGAAAATAAATTCCCGGGTCGATTAATTAAAGGGACACTCTGGATATTGTCCGTTGACCTAATAAATACGTTATGAGATGTTTAGTGGTCATGTGAGGCGAAGTGAGATCAATATTAGGAGAGGCTAACGCCTCGCTTAATATTGATCTCACTTCGCCTCATATGACACCATATCCGACCACTAATCACCCCGTAACGTATAATATCAAGCTCTCAAGATACCGGTTATATTCTGCGAGGAAATCGACGCAGCTAGGGTCCATTATTATGATTATTATTGCGTCCGTGGAAATATTTCCCACACGTGGAAAGTGACCAGTCCACGGCGACCAAACTGTATGCTCTATCATTGGAGCGAGATCGTTTTTATATTCAAATACTGAAGCAACTTGTTCAATTTTTGCAATATTAGATCTCGTTTCCAATTAAAAGGACATATCTGGAATTACTGGATATTGGCCAAATGGCTATTTTGGACCATAATTTTATTTTGTGATGGTGTAGATTTAGTAAATAATGGTTATTAATGGTGATATGACCACACTAATATAGGGGTGGTCTTGATTCAAACTGCGTACAGTCAGGTGCATGTCAGTTGGAGGTGAAGGTCACACATGATCGCTTACTAACTACAACAGACCTGGTTGGAAACTGACATTTTGTAGGTGACAAATGGGACAATTTTTGTGAAAATTTGTTTTGGGAAATCCTTTTGATAAAAATGAATAAGAAATCCCTAAGTTTTTCCTTTGTTAGAAGTTCATCTTGTGTTGTAAAATTCTCAGTGGGGGATAAAGAATGAGAAAATTTTTACCCATTTTTGAGCTATCAACTGTTTTGCTTTTGCTTTGTGCTTATTAGTTTTACAAGGATTGGCAAGCAAGTTACGCAACTTATATTAACGCCTCTCTTTGGACCAAAGGCGCAGATTTGTAGGATGCCCTTCGTAGTGGCAACTTCGCGACCTTGCTCTTCTCGAATTCTACGAAGGGGTCTTTAACCAGCACTGTCTCTCTCCCCATTGAGGACAGCCTTTTTACATCCCCGCCCGATAGGACGATACGTTGTGACAGCAACCGAGGATCGATCCCTTGACCTCTGGCATGAGAGACCAGCGCACATTTGTCCATTCGGCCACCACTCTCTGTTTTCTGCAGGAAAGGCCACAATGTAACCTTCCAGAAAATGTTTACATTATGAGGGTTGTGAATAGGGGAGGTAATTTAAATGAAAAATACCCTCATCCGTGTTTACGAGAAGTTGTACATTTTTTGAAAACCGACATATTCGGCCGAACAGCTGTTACAAGACCATTACTTAAGATTCTAGAAAGGAAAATGCCCGCTTCTTCCCTCTCTTGTAGAAATTATCTCTTAGGCCTAAAAAAGTTAAAAATCTGTTTCTCAGGCCCTCTAGCATGGTCCTTTTGGCTGCCGTATGCTCTCTTTTTATAACCAATGCAAACATAAAAAAAAAATAAAAATTAAATGGTTTTTGTCTGATATTTTACCCAAGATAATAAAATTGATAAATTTGTCTATTGAGTGCAACAAGGCTTTGCAATGCTTTAGCATTGCAAAGTCTTATTGCACTCAAGGGACGAAATACACCACCACCCATGCTATTCAGTAGATTATGAAGCCTAAAACATAAAACAAACAAAGAACATGAATTTTTGATTGCAAAGCTATAATAATTTTACAAAAATAAAAAAATAAGATAAAAAAAACGCCCGCCCGCATGCAATTTTACAAAAATGGCATGAGAAACAGAAGATCTACTTTGTGGGGCCTTATTTCATATTTTGATGCCATACTACTTTTTGACAAAGAATGTTGTCTTAGAGCTTTAATTGATATAGATGACTGAATTTATAAATTGAAATATTGCCCATCACATTCGACAAAATGACGGTTTTACGTTTCTGATTCACAGTGGGACGGATTATAGAAGCGGGATCTCCTTGTAACTCAATGAACATTATTCTTGAATTCTGTCCTATATCATGTCAGCATGTCAGCAGAGACAATATGAAAGACACCGAGAAGGGTCTTAAACACTCAACTGAATCCAGAGATGTCATTGTTAAGTCTTCTGCTACTACATGTATGGTATAATCGCAGAGTCATATACAGGTATAATCTGCCCATGTAGCCTTCACAGTCTGTAAGACGATACTGCGTGTCGTAACGATCATCGTGTCATCGATCATAGTTATACAATGGTCTCCTGTTGAAAATAGTTACAATACAGAGTGAATTTATCATAAATAAAACACAATCGGGGATGGCGAGGAGATTTTCCAACAGGATGAAAAGAGAGTAATCGTTTGACTGGAACGGTTACGTGAAATAATTCACGAGGTGAAGGACGTTGTACAAACACGAGTGCACGAATGCGCACGAGTGTTTTACAATATAGTCCCTCGCCACGAATGAATTATTTCACGTAACTAGTCTAGTCAAGCGATTACTCTGCTGATTACTTATCATTATTAACGATAGTTATATTATTTAACCCTTTACCTAACATAACGTCCAGTGCAATTCTCAAAAATCGCCAATTAATTTTCATTATCTTTTCATTTTTTGTCTCTAAAACATAGGTTATGACCCTTCATTGGAACGAGCTCGTCGAGCTCGTTCCAGTGAGGGGTCATAACCTATGTTTTTGAGACAAAAAATGAAAAGAATAGTTATTCAAGAATTTTTGTGTAAGTATCGTCTGCTTTTCATATTAGGTAAATAAAGAGTTAAAGAAAAAAAAAAAAAAGCAATGAAGTCCCTATTGCATCCACGGCAAAGCGTCTTCGTTTGCGCGCACGGATACATGACCCAATTGTTGATTGCATAATTCGCTTGTGAAATTATCGTTTATAATCAAACCCGGAAATCCCAGTAAATCACACTTTGGAAAGTAATAAATTCTGATAAATTCTGCGAAAACAAAAAGGAATTAAACTTGTGCTTCTTCACAGAAGTCGTTCACGGTATCAACATTTGCAATTGTTTCAAAAAAAAAATTCTTTTGCAAAAGGATTTTTCTCAGTTGCACGGTATGGTAATTATGCGAAAAGGATTTTGGTGATTCGTTTAGTAAAGGGTTAAAATTTACCCAAGTCATGTTTCCGTTGCCTTCTACTCTCCACAGGGAGTACGGTGGGTCAGTAATTAGAGCATTCGACATCAAACTGAATTGTTCACGCTTCGATTCTGACCAGTGGTAACTGCATTGTGTTCTTGGGCAAAACACTTAATCCTTTACCCAACGCAGACGATATCAAAATTTATTATTTTAAATATAATTTTTTCAAATTTTTCAAAAAACTTCAACAAAACCATATCATGTGACCCCTCGTTGGAACGAGCTCAACGAGCTCGTTCCAACGAGGGGTCACATGATATGGTTTTGTTGAATGTTTTTGAAAAATAATATTTTTTCAACTGCTAAATTTGCATATTACACGGGAGGATGCCGCCGATTCGTTGGGTAAAGGGTTAATCCCGATTACCCACGTGGGGGCACGGTGGCGTTGTGTACTAAAACGCACTACTTGTCGATGGATCACTCTGTGTACTCCGGCTTCCTCCATCTGTAAGGCTGTCTGTCAAAAGTTTTGTTAAACTCAATAAATAAATAAATAAATAAATAAATAAATAAATAAATAAATAAATAAATAAATAAATAAATAAATAAATAAATCTACTCTCCCCGCACTGTTTTACAGTGACAGTGTGGTGATTCATTCGTTACCACACTGGACCTAATATCAAGTGGTAGGCGATTCTACCCTGACCAGCGCCCCCTGCATTGTGTCGTCATGCCCATTTGGGAGCAGGGTGGCGTTGTGTACTAAAGCGTAAGGCACGACCACGGTACAACTGCCTTCAATCATCACTAACCCTGCTTTTGTCGGGTTAGTAAATTGGGGAGCCCGATAGTTATTTGACGTTACTAGGTGGTTCCCTCCGAGAATTCCGTCTTCTTCCACCAGTATAACTCCCGACGCTGATTGTTGACAGTTTCGTTGAACCTCTATAAATAAACAACTGTTTTGCTTTTATACTACAATGTAAATAATTTATTATGGGGACTGTTTCGTCATGACAAGCAAACAAAATAGATACAAGAGATCACTGCTGACCTCGTTGTCATGGAAACGTACCCGGTATATTTATGTGAAAACAGACCCGGGGCCCTCTAATTGACCGGATAACATTCCACTCTACCCGGAACACTGAATGTAAACGGAAGTGCGAGAAATAATATTCTCATTATGGGCCCACTTAATCGATCTACGGATACACTCAAAAGCATAAAAATGCAAACAACAGAATATATAGTCTGTACACGAAAAGAAACACACACAAAAATAAATGTTTTCCGGATATGTAATTTGGATGTAATAAGGATGGCAACTTAACTCTTCACCAGACACAAATAGCGGACGACATTTGTAACATCATTTTGAAGAACTAAAAAGTCCTGCCTTCATCCAATGATAACCCTGGTTGTGTGAAGTTAGTATGTTAGCATTACGCGCAGCTGCTCGATGGTTCTCGCCGAGAAGCCTACTACTTTCTCCACCCGTAAAACTGTTCAACACGATGTGATCCTGGCTGTCGAAAGTGTCGTTAACCCTTTACCTAACATGAAAAGCAGACGACACTTGCAAAAATAATTCTTGAATAACTAATTTTTTTCACTTTTTGTCTCAAAAACATAGGTTATGACCCCTCGTTGGAATGGGCCCGTCGAGCTCGTTCCAACGAGGGGTCATAACCTATGTTTTTGAGACAAAAAATGAAAAAAATAATGAAAATTAATTGGCGATTTTTGAGAATAGCGCTGGCCGGTTTTGGCCGTTACGTTGGGTAAAGGGTTAAACTCAAATAAATAATTAAATAACTGAAAAGTTTCATATTTTTGACATAGAATATATAGCCTATATTCCCTCATTGGAACGAGCTCAACGAGATCGTTCCAGTGAGGGGTCATAAGCTACATTTTTGGGGCGACAATTGGAAAAATAATAAAATTTGAATGGCACTTTTTTGTGAACAGAGCTGGCAGGTTAATATTAAAAGTTAAAGAGACAAACAAAAGTCTGGTCGAATCCAAAAGACTCAAGACACGACGTGTAGCGTGTCTGTAAAATAAAACCTAGGCCTGTTAGGCTTCAAAAGGCACAAGACACGACATGTATAGTGCCTGTAAAATTTACTTGGTACCCACATCTGTTAGGCTTAAAAAAAACCCCCCAAGACACGTGTATATCGCCTGTAAATGTACTTAAGAGCCTGCGTCTGTTAGACTTCAAAAGGCAATTACATAGCGCCTGTACAATGTACTTAAAATTCACGTCTGCTTGACTCAAAAGGCACAAGACACGGCGTTTATAGTGTCTGTACTATTTATTTATAATCCCTCATAGATTAGGCATGATTACGTAACTCATCGAAACAATTTTCCAGTTTCAAGAACTGTAAAAAAATAATCTGAACATGTTACACAATGTGGTCACGTGGTAGGATTTTGTAGCCTTCTGCTCTTAGAAAAGATTGTACACGTTCGGTAGACATGACGAAGCACCATCAGCACGAAAAAAAGCAAGCACTCAAGCACACTGACAAAAATCAAAATAAAACACAAAAGAGAACATCTGTGAAAACCCTCGCAGTCATGAACCCTAATTCAGTACGTCATTTAACTGATAACAATTACGTTGTAAAAAGGCAAAACCTTTGAGGGGGCTTGGATTTAATTGCTTTGACACACAAGATGTGATACGAGCGTAACAAGCGTTGTGTCAAAGTAATGAAATTGTTTGTGAAATTGCTTGTGATGTTGCATCATTGTTTTGCCACTGATGTTAAACTTGATGTAGACCAAGAACTAAGACGAGCTGCACTGAAATCAATGTTTTACCGTTTACTCAACACACAGGATATTAACATCATAATTACTGTTTTTTCGCAAATTTCAACAAAACCATATCATGTGACCCCCTCATTGGAACGAGCTCGTAGATAAAGATAAATGCAAATTTTGAATATTACTGTCATGTCGCAGTCAACTTTATCGGCCTCTCTTAGCATTGTTTTATGTTTACAATAAAAACAATACAGAATAAAACAATCCTACCCCCAACCCACCTCCGAAAAGAAAAAAAAATAACAAAAACACAATAAAACAAAAGAAAACAAAAACAAACAAAGAGAAAGCACAAAACACCAAAAAGAAAAGAGAGAAAAAATAATGAAAAGAAAAGAACCCACACAAAACAAAGTTAAATAAAAATAGAGAACGAACGCCGTGGGCTGGTCACTGTCCACTGGTGGGGAATAAAACCCGGTGCTTCATTAATTAAAATTTTGCTTGTGATTTTTATTACCAGGTAAACGCATGTGTGGACATCACTGTCCACGCGTGGATTACGACAAATTTACAACGACTGTACTGTAAAACAGAACAAAAAACAAACAAAACAAAAACTCCTCCCCCACCCCCCAAAAAGCACCAAAACAAAGAAACAAAAGTAGGAAAGGAATAAACATGGGATATTGTCATTCTGATGTTTGAAGAACTTGTGGATGAGACAACTCATAATACAGGTTTCAGATACTGATTAAGCGATTTATTGTCACAAAACCATTTGTGCATTTGGTATTCGAGAATACAAATCCATAGCGGCGTGGTCAAGACAGCAATTGGTCAGCCACATTCCATTCGTAAACACGTCGTAGAACTTTCAGAATAGAAAACCCATTCTTCATTGTTCACCAAATATCGTGGGCCTTTGAAGATTCAACAGGCCGTGTAGGCCTACAGTTCTTCATAAATTGGTTTGCACAATGAAATTTTGTTGCAAGTGAAATCCATACAGCTGACTCGACTCGCAATACTGAAAATATAAGTTTATATTGTGTGCGCGTGTGGGCCTTAAACCCTTCTCAGTCAGTGACTGTCAGGAAATCCAAATCTGAAACCCGTCGTGAATAACTTATATTTCTTTCTCGTGAGAAAATATTAAACAGCGTGTGTTCTCTATATCTTAAAAATAAATTTCCTTTACAATTCTGAATAGCGTGTGTTCAGTAGAATTCCTGAAAAGATTTTGGTATTAACACTTACGCTGCCGAAAGCGACTATAGTCACCTATTTTATGACGAGTATCTGTAAGTTCTGACATGCGCAGATCAAACCTACCATCTGAGAGCCCTTTCCAACAAATAATCAGTGGACAGAGTTTCAAGTAATGTCATAAATTTTATTGAATTTCCTCGCATACAGGCGTACATAGTGGTCCTCCATATATGGTTAGAGTGGGCCTGGCAGTGAAAGGGGTAAAGATATATAGCCTTCGACTTTTCTCTACAATGTGTTTTTTACCCCTTGTAAACATTTGTAAAAGTATTTTAGAAATTTTCAATGAGTAATTCAATAACGGCAGCGATGTGATTGCAACAGATTTGCTGTCTCATCACAAGTACCTTAAGAAATTAAAAATTTAACAACAACGTTGAATTGACTTTGTATGAAATAAATCAACAGATATTATCAAATATCACTCTTTATCGACTTCAAGGCTCGTGTCAAAGTTATATGAGATTACAGATAAGGGGCATTCGTTTTGGAAACAATAGAGTTTGTACACACACGTAATATATACTGTCAACACAAGCATTTTTCATAAATGTTAAGCATATTTGTAAGCCCTAAATTCATTTTCATTGTGTTTCTTTTGCTAATAGCAGTACCTATTAACGCCTATAACAGTGGACAGGCTAAAAAAACCGACCGGAATAAAACAGAACACAACGAGGATGGAGTACGGGTGCCTGGAATCAACAACCCGAGGTAGAGATTTTTTATCCCATAAATGTCCGTTTATTTGAACAATAAAGGCCTTGGATAAATATTTGCTTTATTCACATAGTAGGGTGATAAATTTTCCCCATAGGTTTAACACTGAAAGAATTTATTCCCCCTAGTAGCGACGGACTTGTTGTCCTCTGGCCTCCTCCACAATTGTCGAGCATAATTAATAGTTCCATTGTTGATTTCTTTAAATCTTTTTGAAAGTATTACACAACGCCAGTAGAAAACACCATCCACTACTAAAAAAAAAAGCTTTTTTGCAAGTTTAGCTCAAGTTTGTAGAGGAATTATTTTTAGACAGAAATGTATTACTGCGCCCTGCTTATTTTTGCCAATTTTGCTGGTCGATCGAATTGGACCAATATGCTCCTCACTTCTCGCTGTGTTTTGTAGCGAATTATAGCATGATTTTGCCGCGACTGCCCTGTAAAAGATTTATGGAATAAACAAAATAAACGTATGGTGTTTTCAAGTAAAAAAACTTATTCTACTCGTAGAATTAAGAATGAAACCGACTCGCCAGAGGCTCGTCGGTTTCAGTCTAAATCCTACTCGGAGAATATTTTTTTTTACTTGAAAACACCATACGTTTATTCTATAGTATTTCACGTGCGTAATACGTCCCCTGAGTTCCAATGTGTTCTATGTGCCAGTAGGCACATAGGACACATTGGAACTCAGGGGACGATTATTTATAGGCGCGATTGAAATACAGGGAAAACTCTTAACAAAGGTCGTTGATTCCTGTCCCCGTAGTCTACCCGAGCTGTATTCTGTATTGAAAAAATGATTAAAATTGAATTCAGTGAATGCAGCTGAACTTTTTTTAAAGGGAAATATCACCTTCAGTTGTCTGCTAACTTTCTTGCTTGACACTGTTTTGTGTAGAAGCATTTCATTCAGGTCATAACGCCATGCCAACGCGTAACGCCCATGCGTACTTACATGACGCTTTTACGGATTCAACACATGATGTATCTATAGCACATTTCCCAGCCTCTGTATTGTATTGCGGTTACGCCGAATTCGCACAGCAATCGTGGTATAAAATCATATCTATTGACCAGGGACGCTGGAAGTTTGAATGAAAAAGGGAGCCAAGCCAACCAGGACAGAGGGCCTGCGTGTACTATTTGGGTACATGTATAGTTACAAGGACTATAGATCATGTTCGCAAGACTAGGTTTAACTAGGGCTGCACGGTATATCGATAAACCGATATATACCGGTATTCAAACCAATATCGATTAAATACCGGTGTATTTACAAAAATACCGGTTTATCGTCATTATTTATTCACCCCACAATTTAATTTTCAAGATGTCTTGAGTTTTTTATAGCCCCGAATGAATAATATTATCCCTTTACCCAAGGAATTGTCTGCATGTGCTCACAAAATGTACAATTTCAGCAACTGAAAAAATAATGTTAAAAATTTCAAGAAAACTGTATCATGTGACCCCCTCATTGGAACGAGCTCGTTCCAATGAGGGGTCACATGATATTGTTTTGTAGAATTTGGTAAAAGTTTTTCGAACCGCGTCATCAAGGCATGCTAATTCGTTACGACTGTGACGCCTCAAGCCTTGACTGTGGTACTTATGTTCATTTTTCTGAACAGTTTTCGATATACCGGAATACCGCAATATTTTTTGGAATATCGATACCGATATTCAGTTTTGAGTATCGTACAGCCCTTGGTTTAACTCAATACTATATATCTATGTCTCGGTTTTTGACCAACGGACCATCTGGATCGACAGGAAATATAATATCGTATTCACTGCTCTGAGCTGATTACTTACTTGAGCACTGTTACTCTATTACTGATGATGATGATGTCTAGAAATCATCATTGTAGCTTTTGACATTAGCGCTCTCAAATCCACATGGGTGCCTGATCAGGGACAAGGGAGTGCCCAATTCTCTAGCTTCGACAGCCGATTGTATAGTTTGCTCAACAACCCGGAATATAAACCATCTGAACCATAATTGAAGCTACACCCGAATGAAAATTGCCAACAGACAGAAGTATTTTACTTTAAAAAACTTGATTTGTTTTACTTTCAGATAAAGTCTCAAAATTTCGACTTTCAAAGTTGAAATTTCGATTTTTTTGTCTCGACATTTTGAGATACAGTTTCGACATGTCGAACTTTGATCTCAAAATTTCGACTTTTTATCTCAAAATTTTGACTGTTTATCTCACAATTTCGATATAAACAGTCAAAATTTCGAGATAAAAAATCGACATTTCCATCACTCTAGTGACCAAGCGATGCTATGTCGAGAAGTGAAATGCTGAATAGCTACTCGCGGACGTGGTCGTGCCACTGGAGTCGACGAGTGAGTCGACTCCTGCGACATCCTGCAACTGTGGTTTCAGGCTGGAAGAGGTTTCAATTTCTGGAGATGCTCTGATATTTTATCGATTTCTGTTGGAGTGGGTTTTATACTGAGGATGAGTCTTGCTCCCTTTTGGCATATCCTACTTCTATTTATACTTAGTAATATATAACAATTTATACTGACTGCTATACAATATGCTTTAATGTACACACACACATATATACCTCTCATACCGCTTATGTGGTCAAGGAGAGTGAATAAAGATTTGATTTCATAAAAAATCTACATGCACTAAGACGTTTCCGTACCATCCCATAATGAATTTAATTAAAAACACGAGCACCGCCAGGCGTGGATAAATACGCCCGTTTGCCATTTTCAATTGCAGCAACTTTGCTTGAGATTCTAAGTCGAAAAAGGGCCGTAATTCATGTAAAAGTACGTGGAGGAAACCTATATTCAAACCTGGCCTGTATTACTAGTTGGGTAATAGACATACTAACTTTGGTTGAGATCAAATAATTCAAACTGGAGTTATCCGTCGGAAACAAAAAAATGTCAACGGACGTACAGTCGGACGGACAGACTGATTACATAATACGACCATTTTTCAAATAGATGTATCAAAATATTTATCGTGGCATCAGGTCATCTGCCAAATTATCTGACGCCACTATATATAATCAAGTTATCTGAAAGCCACTATAAATAATCAGTTTATCTGAGCCACTTTAAATAATTTTTCTGTTTCATTCAGGAATGATTATCATGCTATAGCCTGATTGAAACATGTTGGAACGAGACATTCAGGAGGGTCTCGGATGCCCTTGACAGTTGTACTCGCGGGCTTAGTTATATCCCCCCCCCCCCCCCCACCCAAACAGCGTCGCGAGAGGTCGGAGAATTGATGAGTGTACAGTTAAAACTAGAAGTCCTGTCACGAACTGTGCGCTTATCTAGGCTTAATTGCGCGTAGGAATTGCGCACAATTGCCATATCGAATGGCATCCAAAGTACATCAGGTTCTCCTGGTAACTCATAGCAAACACAGTCAATGTTTCCTGGAGGTCCATTAGCTGAAACATTGCTTGTGCACATGCCATATGTACAGAATTTGATAGCCTTACTATGGTCATAACGCGTAAATTAATGTGCAGATCGACATGCTATTTGTGCGCATTTCATGACAGGACTTCTAGTTTTAACTGTATGAAGGTAAGGGTGGAGGTAGGGTTATGGATTCATTTTTTTCGGACAAAAACTACTTTGGTTTCCGATGACAAGCTTTTAGTTTTCTGGCCTCCTCACGGGTATCGCCCCGTATACTTATCCTTCCGAGTGCGTAGACGCCTTGCCTACGACGCCATTGTACCTCCATTTTCAATCAGATGGTAGCTTTCGCCTAAAGGCGTTCAAAGGTATCTAACGGGGTTAACTCCCTCCATTCTGCCGGCGGATATTCCTGCCCGGAACAGGATTTTGCTTGCCGCTGAAATAAGTATAATTTGGGCACATTTAACAACACAAGATTTCATGAGTTACATTTGGATGAATTTTTCATAAAATCTAGTCATGGCTGCTGTGAGGCTGCCATGACTAGATTTTAAAACCAAGTGTTATGATTTTTGATACACATGGGAATAACTGAATACCTAAGCTGCATTCCGAATATTTGATCTCCACGAACAACTGTGCATTATTTTAGCACCAACTGGGTATTATCAAATACAAATGTTTGTACCATTTCAATTGAAGCGCAATTATGCTTCCAATAAAATTCGCAGAAACGAGTATCATCAATGGCAAACCGAGATTATTTTCATGGACGCATACGCTATAAATAGAAACAAGTGTATACAAAAATTCACATATGTCTTTTTGTGAGATCTATTGTCGACAAATATGGAAAACTGCACTGTTCAGGACAATTCCGTGAGTGATCGGTTAACACGATCAAGATGAAAACCGGATAAAGCCAGTAAATTCTCGACTTCAGTTAGTTTATTTACTTGATACGAGCGCGTTAACACGAACGATAAACAGGGACGCCAAAAGCACGGGGACAGAGGAGGCAGCTGCCATCCCTGCCTCCGGACCACGGGGTGAGAGGAGGGGACAGACAATACCATTTCCAGATTCAGCACTCAATTTATTTTTTTAATGATTTAATCTCGAAGTAAAGCTGAAATATACCCCAAATCCGTTCTGGGAGCTTTCATATTTCAAGGGAGGGGGTAGGAAAGTTTGGGAGGAGGTGCCCCCTTCCACTGGGGGGGCACCTCTTAAACTTCTTCATCTCGGGCCCTCGACCTTAGAGACAGGCATGCTTTGGCATGTTATGGCGGGGCTGCTGGTGCGAGAAAATGCCCCTTTCCCGGGGTCTGACCCCCCCCCCGCCCTGAAGTTCTCCCGGCGCCCCTGATGACAAATGAAAAAAGAGCCCGGCACTTTTGTATAAAGAACATTGTGGTTTTGTCATATCATAAACTTAATTTTATTCAAATTCGCGGTTTATTGTCCCCTTTAATTGCGATTGTCCAGACCAAACTGGACGACATTGGTTCACACTGCTGGAAGAATTATAAACAAAATTTGTCGCCATAAAATTATTTCCTTGTATCTGACAGAGAAATTTGATATATTGTGAACTTATTTTGTAGACGCCAACGCCCCATCTGACTCATATGTTATATTAACATTGAGTTGTTAACTAGAATTACCAGGGAATCAAACGGGACGACCATGTTTCGTTTCCTGAGAGGTAATGTTTCAGAATTTGACTCATGAATTGCTATTTCCTTGCACTCAGGGTAACAAATTATATTTTGAATACTTTTTTTTTGATAACGACAACCTTACTGTACTTATATGTAACTAGCGGTCCGACATGACCCAGGACGGTTAGTCCCACACTCGCGGCGGAAAATTTATAATTGCATTGTATATCAAGGGAGATAATCCAAGCTTGAAGTACAAGCTGGACTGAGTCACTGAACCACACACTCCCCGTTTATATAATAGATGTGGATGACAATTTCCGTCATTAGAAAAGATTTACAGGAAAGTTAGCTGCCCTTGATTTTCTAAGGCTGTTATTAAATTCAACACTATGGAAATTTAGTACAAAAATTGAAATATCGAAATATTAGCGAAGTTGTATCATCGAAGTGCGCATCATTTCACAAACACCAGGCAATTTCCTTTAGAGTAGTATAAAAATACAGAAGCTGGCTTTTTACAATTCGTCGCCTGAGTGCTAGAATGTTCTATGTCCCATAGGGGACATAGAACATTCTAGCACCCAGGCGACGAATTATCTTTCTATCAGTTTGAATGCTTGAATATTATTCTCTTTTTCAACCCATTTAAAAATAAGAAAACGGCACTTTCACCATCTTTCGATGTTCTGTAACTTTTTTCTGTTCATTATATCAACAGTGTGCACATCGTGCCGTGTAATACACAAACCATACTTTCCAGTGAAATAAACGTGTAGGAGATACGATGTGGTAATATTTTATTTTATTTTTTTTTTTTGGGGGGGGGGGGGGGTTAATAAAAACTTGCAAAGTACTGTAAAAACACATTCGCTAAACAAAGAGCCAAAGTGGACCTCACTGAGTTGCTTCTAATTAAATTAACGTGCCCTAAAAGTCAAGTGTCCTTTTGTAATTTTCAATAAACAAAAATAACAGACAGCTCTGAGAGCTGTCTGTTGTTTTAGTTTAATAAAAGTAACAAAAGGAAACTTGTCTTTATCTTCGGCTGATGTCATAGGTGTTTCTCGGCAATTACAGGCTTCTTAGTTGGGCCTTCCTCTCCCGTCTAATAATTTCAGGGGAGATAACTTTATCGAAAGTCGATTTTAATGACGAAATAAGTCGGGATGTTGGTGATTACTTAATTGTGATTATCTGGGAATTAAACGTCGCCGTCATAATACGCTCTATAGGTGCAAATGTTTGAAAATTTTGCTTTACGAAATACAACTCACTTGCGTACTGGAATACAATTTTATGATTTGTGTTGTTAGTCAGATTCAAGGCTGCAACAAGTTATAAACCACTTCACCAACTGCCTCATGAGGGATCAAAGGCCTTGTACTTGGTTCGTTCCGTTTGGCATTCTACTTCATCTCGGATCCCACATCACGGCGAATGAATTCAAAACACACGTGCCCAGAACATAGTTAGGAAGACTGTTTCCTCACCATGTTTGTAGGGCATACGCCTCATAGAAGAGGATCCAGGAGTTCGTAGACCTTTTTACCAAGTCCTTGGATTCGTGTTTAAACAAGATGCAACGCCACAGGTGTCCCCTACCAAGAAGTGGTTTACTAACCAGAAACCATAACAATTTTAATTTTCCAAGTCGAAAAACGTCGAAAAAGGCCCATAACTCTAGCAAAAATGATTAGACAAAACCCTTACTTTATATCCCTTCCCCCATGATGGTGCATCGACATACCACAGATCATTCAAATCGGACATGCACTGACCGAGATACAGAGGTCTAAAATTGCTAAGGGCGGACAGACGAACGGAGGAATAGCGAACCCCATTTCAGCATCCCCCGCAAACTTCGTATGGGCTGGAGATAAATACCTCCACCTGGAGTATTGCAGCATGATCCTGTTCTGGTGTTTTGCACTGCGTCGCAGACACCCAAATAAGGCCAACATAAGATACGAATTCTGAATTACTTCGACAGGTGAATGTACATTGCCGAACTTTGAATAATATTGGTCGAGAACGCGATGACTAGTGATTACGGCAATGGACTTCAAACCGAAAGGTCCACGGTACGATCCCAAATAAAGGTAACTGCGTTGTGTCCTTGGGCAAGGCACTTAATCCTGATTGTCCACGAGAGTTTTGGCACGGAGTCGCTGTGTAATATTATAATTACTTTCTAAAATCACTTGGGTTAAAAATCAACCCAAATCAACTGGGTTGAGTGAATATGAACCCAATTGGGTTCATATTCACCCACCCCAGTTGATTTGAGTTAATGTTTAACTCAACTGGGAGGGCGGTAGCTCAGTATTTACGGCATTGGTCTTCAAACCGAAAGGTTCAAGGTTCGACTCCCACAAACTGAGTTATGTCCTTGGGCAAGACAGTTAATCCCGTTTGCCCACGCGGAGGAACGGTTGCGCTGTGTACTATATATATATAAAGTGTACTGCGCGTCGATGGTGTGTATGTCATCTACTAATGTTAACCCTGCTTGTATGGAGTTAGTACGTTGGAGAGTCTGACAGTTGCTCGCCCCTTCTTGGTGGTTCTCTCCAAGTACTCCGGCTTTGCCCACCCGTAAAACTGTCAGACACCAGGTGACCCTGCCTGCGGACAGTGTCTTTAGACTTTACCCAACGAATCGGCCACACCCTAGCGCGCAATATGCAAATTCAGCAGCTGAAAAAAAGGTTTTTTAAGAGTTTCAACGAAACCATATTATGTGACCCTCATTGGAACGAGCTCGTTGCAATGAGGGGTCACATGATATAGTTTTTGTTGAAATTTTTGGAAATTTAAAAAAAATGATATTTAAAATAATAAATTTTGATATCGTCTGCGTTGGGTGAAGGGTTAAACCCAATTAAAAATTATATTGATTCATCCTTTATCCAACTTGAACGCACACGATATCAAGATATTTTATTTTAATTATTTTATTTCAAATTTTTCACAAAATCTCAACAAAACCATATCATGCGAGTCCCTCATTGGAACGAGCTCTCGGACTTCCTTCTAATGATGGTTTCACTTGATGGTTTCTTTGAAATTTTTGGAAAAAATATTTTAGAACAGCTTAATTTGTTCACCCGCGGGCGGGTGCGATCGATTCGTTTGAAAAAGGATTACTCCAGAATTTCCAATCAAGACGGAGTATTTGGATAAAAATATTTTCTCATGTCCAAAAACCGGGAAGAAATAAGGTACAATTATATTCGAGGCTGACCATCCAAATAGACTAGTGGTAGGTGGTCACTGACAACATATTAAAATTTGAATATGAAGACATTTCCCAGTAGTTTTGTGTAGTATTTTCCGACAGCTGATGTTCCTCCAATAATGGAGCTCTGTGTGTGACACCACCAACACCTGGTCCTCTTTCGACTCACCCACAAACAGACCTTTGTATGTATGACTGACAGTGCTGTGCAGAACGAACAATTTGAGGAAGAAGTGTGTTTGTGTGCGTGCGTGCGTGCGTGCGTGCGCGCGTGCGTGTGTGTGTGTGTGTGTGTGTGTGTGTGTGTGTGTGTGTGAGAGAGAGAGAGAGAGAGAGAGAGAGAGAGAGTGAGAGAGAGAGAGAGAGAGAGAGAGTATTTATCCACCAACCTTTCTGACTTTAACATACCGCTGCCAGTTTGCAATCCAAAATTTCAAACCAAAACGTCGAAGAGTTCTTTTCCATTCTCGGACAGCACTCACTTAGAAATAGAACTGAACCACTGAAGACAAGTGACGGACAGAGGAAAAAACATTTTTTTCCATTCACTGACACAATTCACATGGAAACCACTGAGGACAAGTGGCGGACAAAGAAAAAATAATTACGTGCTCTCGAACTGAAATAAGCCGTCCGTCGGAAACTGCCACTCCACTTGTCGATGATTATATTGCTATTAGGGTAATAATGTACCTGAACATTATTCCAAATGATTGTACCTGTAGAACAATGTTCGATGGCGTCGATATTCCATCGAAGAAAATTAGGATCTAATGGCTGTTGGTAATTAGTTTAAAAAGAATCAATAAACTATATTATGAATGCTCGTGCTTGTATGTTCTGATTCTATTTCACTCAACATTTTTTGTCACAAAACTAATTATTCTCGTTGTTTATGACAGTGGCGTTGCCATTGTCAACACTATAATGTTTCCGAGTAATTAATCTGTATAATTACCTTTTCATCAGCAACATCCCATCAAATGTGATATGATAAAAAATTGTAATAAAATATCACGAAGATGTAATTTTGGATGGCGTCACCTTCTCTTTTGACGGACCAATTTGTTTAACCCTTTACCTAACGAATCGGCAGCATCCGCCCACGTAATTTTCAAATTTAGTGGTTAAAAAAATATATATTTCAAAATTTTTTAACGGAACCATATCGGGGGCGCGGTAGCGTTGTGGTAACCGGTTCTCTTGCGATCACCGAAGTTAAGCAACGTCGAACCCGGTTAGTCCTCGGTGGGTGACCGTCTGAGCGATCGCTTCGGACTCCCGCGTTGTGTCCTCAGGCAAGGCACTTAACCCCGAATGTCCACATGGAGGCATGATGACGCCGTGTACTAAGGCGTACTGCACGTCAATGGTGCGCACATCTTCGACCAGTGCTGCAGTGCGGAGGTACGATGATGGAGAACTGGCAGCTGCTCGTCGTTGCTCGGTGGTTCTCTCCGGGTACTCCTGCTTCCTCCACCCGTAAAACATCCTTGGTCATGATTAGCCATTGTGCATAAGTATGTGACCTTAAACACCAATAAATAAATAAATAAATAAATAAATAAATAAATAAATATAACGGAACCGTATCATGTGACCCCTCATTGGAACGAGCTCGACAAGCTCGTTCCAATGAGGGGGTCACATTATATGGTTCCGTTGACATTTTTTGAAAAAACTTGAAAAAACAAATATTAAAATAACAAATTTTGATATCGTCTGCGTTGTAAAGGGTTAATTATTATTCTCTTTTGACGGACCATTTTATATAATTATTTATTACTATCGAATGCGATATGCCGTGGCGTAGCTACCAGTGCTCAAAATAACGTTTTTTCTTTGCGTAGCAAAATGCTACGCATTTCCAAAAAATGAATAGCATTTTGTAAAAATTACATAGCTATTTTTGTATACCAGAGTTATGTTATGCTGTTTTATATTGAATTCTTCTAAGTAGATAGAATAGTTTCCATCCATTTCTGGGCATTTCCAAATGATCTGCAACACATGAAACATTTACTATGTTTTTTTAACTGAACTGCCTTTAAGGATTGCATGGACTTGTATACTGTTATAAATGGCGTCTTGGTTGTTTAATAGAGTTCTCAAAATGGAAGTTGGGATTTTTAATTTGATGGGCTTGTAGTTATTTTTAATGGACATTTTATGCAAAATGTTGTAAAAACAGGAAATATTTAAACCAACAGAACTCATCTCACATATGAAGTTGCTAATGATGCTTGATGGATAGTTAATCTGAGTTATGCCTGGAATGTTCCACAATCAGAAGTAAAGCATCAGTGAACTAGTTTTCAAATGTGTTTGCAAATTTTCATTTACATTTTGCGATACAAGATAATCAACTGCAGCCAAATAGGCTGCAGTTGATTATCTTGTATCGCAAAATGCTATACATAATTTAACATTGTGTAGCTTTTTGCAAGTTTTGCATAGCAAAAAGCGACGCGACACCGCTTATTTTGAGCCCTGGTAGCTACAGGGGTGGGGTGGTTGGGGTGGTGGGGTGGGACATCAGGGGCTGGCCCCTAAACTTTCCACTGCGGCCAGAAACATTGGCCAAATGCAACTTTCATATAGCATATTGAGCCTTAAATGGTCTCCAATTTCGGGCTACACACAATAAGATAAGATAGATAAGATACTTTTTATTGCACTTCCACAAAAAATGGGTATGGCACACAAATATACTTGTATGTACAGGAAACACACGAGGGAATATAACAACGTCAGCATTCTAACATAAGTGCCACGGCACAACCAGTCATGTTATGTCCACTCGCACACACTTGTCTATCGCCCACATATACACTACGTGCTCACAATATAAATGCCCCAGATTCGCTCTTAGAGTACCGAATTTTGCAAACTTTTGATTGATTAATTTATTTAACGATACACATAATATACAAAAGGTACAGAAATGGGTATAGAATTGTGTATTATTAACAAAACGTATTGTACAAAGATTATAAAATTAGGACTAAATATTATGGATATCGTAAGGAGGAAACATAGCCAGATTGGCTGTCTACCCGTTTCTCCCGGAAAAAATTAAATAGAAAAAAGAAACGTACCAGAAGGGAAAAAGAACACAACAAAAAAAAAAAAAAAACAAAAAAAAAAAAAAACCAAAACAAAAAAACCCCCAAAATATAAAAAAACAAGACAAAGACAAAAAGTAAATAGACAAGAAGGAAAAGAGAAGACAGAAGTTTAGTAGTAATCTAATTCAGAATTAGCTGCTCAGAAGGGGTTGCAATGCATGAATAGAATATTGTTTGTTCATACACAAATATATAACGTTTTTTAACTTGACAAATTCCGTGTATCTATGTCCCGTGTAACTATGTCCAGGACTGTTGTTTTAACAATTTCTCCAGTTGTGTTTCAAAGGAGACCGTAACGACAATTTATTGATACGGACGGCAATGAATGGGAGATGTCAGATACTGGTCATGGCTACAAACTATACTACGTACGATTAGTTTGGAGACGAACCTTGGAGGAACTTATCAGCCGGATAAAATATCATGATACATTCAAATTTTGAAATTAAATCTCAGTTATTATAATTACTAATTAATTTCAGGGTGCAAAGTTTACCTGCATTCGACGCAATGGGTGTTCAGGCATCGTACTGAAGAAGAATATGAATTAATTGATAACTGAGTAATTAATTTATTGAATACTGATCGCGGTCTGTCATCTTTTATTTGATTATTCAAACTGTTCCATACTTTAGGAAACGAATGTAGTGGGAGCCTTTGAGTAAAGCTTTCCCAAGGTATACCTCGTACCACTTGACCCGTTTGCCTTGTGACCATACCAGTTCGATTGAGATTCGTCTCGAAAAAATTCTCAAAGCTCATCGGTAGATTTCTATTTTACCAGTCGTACATAAATAACAACACGTGGTGTTTGTATAGGTCGTGGAATTTTAATATTACTTCTTTCTTAAACAATGGATCCGTATGAGAATGAAATATTTTGTTGTTAGTTAACCGTAATGATCGTTTTGTAAGAGGAAAAGTTTATTGATACCATTTGCATGGCCCCATACTTGAATGCAGTAAAGTAAGTGGCTATGCACAAGTGAAAAATATAACGATTTCAAAGCATCATGGGGAAGTATTCTCTTTACTCTGCTAATAGGATATAATGCTCTGGATATTTTTGAGGCAATGTGCGAAGTGTGTTGACTGAAACTCAAATTTTCATCAAAATAAACTTCTAAGAACTTCGTGGCTTTTTCACGGGTCGAATTTGTAACTCGCTCCAATTGTCTGCCATTCATCAACAAATTTATCCTAAAATTATCATCATTTCGTGGTGGATTAAAAAAGATGTATTTAGTTTTTTTAGCATTTAACGAAATTTTATTTGCTTTACACCATTCACCTAGTTTCACAATTTCTCGGTTAAAATCATTACACAAAAGTTCGTTGTTGCTGTTTGACTCATATCCATTTGTGTCATCAGCAAATGAAAGGACATTAAGTTTTGTACAATTACAAATATCATTGATGTAAACTAAAAATAGCAGAGGGCCTAGAACAGATCCTTGGGGAACCCCACTAAAAGCGACTTCCTTATTAGATTCGGTATCATTAAACGCCACAAATTGAACACGCACCTGTAGGTAACTGCGAAACCATGTGTTCACCATGCCTCTAATACCATAAAACTCGAGTTTTTGTAATAAGATTTCATGGTTAACAGTATCCAGTGCTTTTGAAAAATCTAAAAATAACCACAGTGTGGAGTCTTTGTTGCGTTTATCATAATTTGCTGCAATATAATTAAGAAGATGTAGCATGGGATGAAAAGTTGAGTGCTTCTTACGAGAACCATATTGATGTTGATATAATAAATTACACTTCGTTAAAAAATTATAGAGTCTTGTAGTTTAAACAATATTTATTTCAAGAATATATAATGAAAATTGTTACATACATTGATGTGGATTCGGCAGGAAGCTAAAAGCTTATACCGTTTCCACCCAAAACAAGATTACAAATAGTTACGAATGTCAATAGCAGGTGTGAGTGACTTTTTACTTTAATTGAAACAGTATTTGTATAAATTACACAAGTGTCAGTAGTCGAGCTCACACATCGTCGTCCGGGGGCCCCCCGCCCCGTACTCCAGATTAACTCCTTACCCAACAGGATAGGGTACGACAGTTGCACAAAGGGCGTCTTGAAACCACTCGACATTGCATCTTCTGTTTCAAAAACTCAGCTCATGACCCTCCACCGGAGTGGGCTCAACAGGCTCACTCCACTGGAGGGTCATGAGCCATGTTTCCGAGTCCAGAATTGTTAAGGAAATAAAATTTGAATGAGAGTTTTGTTAATAGGACCACCCAATCCTGACCGTCACATGAGCCAGAGGCAGGGACCACCGGAAGACGATATGTAAGAATATTTAGACTACAAGTTAGACAATATAAGAACGATACTAAATAATAAGAAAAAAAAAACAAATCTGGACCAGCTTGAAGACATGTTGCATTTACTACACGCGAGAATGACATAAGTAATTTCATTCAAATCGTTAAGCAGACGATTATGAATACAAACCGTGAATACCGATCGGGTAACTCTGAGCTGCAATGAGAGTTGAATGGAGGGCTATATTTGATCCATTGAGCTAGTCTGGCAATCATTCATAATAATATTAAATGATATTTAGAGTGGTTTAATCTTTGATACACATTAATCATTGGAATCGCTTACTTGATAATATAAAATCATGTACCACCTCAAAAATAAAACGGTTGTCTTCGTTGCTCAAGAGTTCCGAACCAAAAAGTAGTGTAGATACACCTGCTCCAAAAGGGAGCAGGTTAATTGTATAATTACGAACGTCTGTGAAAGTAGGACAATGCAGAAGAAAGTGATCAGTAGTCTCTTGCTCGACACACTGGCATATGGGGTTTGGTAATAAATGGTTATCATATAGGTGTGAATTGAGGTTACTGCACCCCAGTCGTAGCCTACAATGATATATTTGGGCTGTGCGAGAT
Source organism: Pictodentalium vernedei (assembly GCA_031216915.1). NCBI lineage: Eukaryota > Metazoa > Mollusca > Scaphopoda > Dentaliida > Dentaliidae > Pictodentalium > Pictodentalium vernedei. The sequence goes on along the minus strand of CM062289.1, from coordinate 113,569,626 downwards.
TTCGCCTTACTATAAAACCTTGGAGGTCGTCGATTACCATCGTTTAGGAAAATTTTGAAATTAATCAATGACGAGTTCTCACGAATAGACAGGGACAGATTATTCCATTGGTCAGTAACGCTGGGAATGAAGGAAGACTTGTACAGTTCGGTCCGACAGAAGGGAACACGGTGGTTTTGACTTGATCTGAGACTGAGTGATGGATTGGTCAAAGAGGCAAGTGGGGGGACTTTACTGGAGATATGTGGAGGAACCATGCGATGATACATTTTGAAAAAACTGAATTAACTTGTGTTTGCGACGTCTTTCTTGTAATGGGTCCCATTGTGTTTCTAAATAAAGTGAGGACTTACTAGCACTGACAGTTGCCCCCGTAATAATCCTTGCCGCTGCAATCTGATTTTTTTCCAGTTCCGCCACTTTGGTTGCAGAACAGTTGTCCCAAACAGTATCCGCGTATTCAAGTAGAGGCCTAATAAAAGCAAAATATATTTTTTCTAAGACACTACGATCTAAATTAAATTTGTGCCTCCTCGGTAAGTCTAAGCGAGACCAGGCTTTAGGGCTACAGGGTCTTTTGAACATAAGTTTTTCAAGAACCTTTGAAAGTATCGGAAGAATACTTATCGGCCTGTAATTATCAACTTTATGAGGATCACCAGTTTTGTAAAGAGGCACAACTTTGCCTATTTTCATTTCATCAGGGAATGTTCCATTCATGAAGGAAGTATTTATAATATGGGTCAGTGGGTCGGCTATTTCGCCTATTACTGTTTTAATTAAATTAGACGAGATGCCATTGCAGTCCCTGCTTGATTTTCCCTTCATTGATTTTATTATGAATATCACTTCCTCTTTTGTTGTTGGATTAATGGAAAAGTAGAATTACTACCAATCAGAAAGTCAGAAATATGTTTGGATGTACTACGTATACTGTCATTAATTGATTGACCAATTTTTGAAAAATATTTATTGAAATGATTAGCTATCTCATTTTGGTTTGATTCTTGTTTACCATTAACTGTAAAATCTGTGGGGAATATTTTGGGACTGTTGGATCTATTAATAGCATTTCGGAGAATTTCCCAGGTTTTTCTCATATTGTTTCTATTTTCATATAATATGTCTTTATAGAATTTTGCTTTGGCGGCACGTTTTATTTTATTGTATAAACCACAATATTGTTTATACTTATTAATATTAAAATCAGTGGAACATTTTAGTTTTCTGAGATATAATTTACCCTTATTCAAAGATGAATGTAATAGGCCATTTGTCATCCTGACCTAGCGCTTAATGGCCTTTGGAAGGACAGTTGTCTTTTTTAATGGGAATGCTCTTTCATACTTGCTTACCAAAATATTCATAAACATTTTAATTACATTGTTAATGTAGTTATACGTTTTGGGTCCAAATACTCAATTCCCATTGGTCAGCTGGATAAAAACGTCATGACCGAATGTAATTCATTTTCCGATGAATACATTTGGTCGAACTTTGATCAGCAATTACGGTAGAGCGCAGTTGACAGAATGTAATTCTGGCGGTGTTTGGGCGGGTTTTTAACTTTTAGCGCCTATCGCAGTTATCAACTCCGCTGCTGTTTCTTTGGTGACATTTCCCAACTGTAGCATAAAGCCCGTTACTAAAATACTCGTTTCCATTTCTAAAGTTGTGAAAATTAAAAATCAGAGTTGTGCGCTTTGTCTTTTGTGTGAGGGTGGTGTTTCGCCTCGTTCGTTCGTACATGTTTTATTTCGTCTTTCTGCTTTGTTGTTTGGTAAAAAGTAGTTTAAACAGTTGCGGAATGTAATTATAAGAATTGAATGCAATTTTTGTAATCTTTATTGGAGTATGAACGTGTGGGAATGGGTACAAATTGTATGAATCTCTTCGGTATTCATACATAATTTGTACCCATTCCCACACGTTCATACTCCAATAAAGATTATAAAAATTGCATTCAATTCTTAATTATATGCAGTATTGGGACATGAGGCCTCAAGTACGGGCTCGAAATTGGAATTAGACAGTTGAGTTTTGAATAAGTTAATATTCTACGGTCCAAAATACCGTTTGGTAGTAGTTTTTGATACCTGGTTTACTGTGATGGCATGTTCTGAATAAAATGTGCCAAAGTGATCTGATATATCTGTAATAATAATACCGACTTCGTGATTTGATGATAACGCATTCGTGTAAATGCGATCAATTATAGTCGCTGAGTATTCAGTTACTCGCGTCGGTTTAGTAATTACAGGAAGGAAGCCTCCGTTGAACATGGTATCAACAAAAAGCCTCGTTTTGTCATGTTCCTCATACTTCAGGAAGTCAATGTTAAAACCACCCATTAAGACTTTCTCATTTGTGAAGTAATTCAAATCCGCTCTAGGAGCCGTGTTGGGACGGTATATAACTCCAATAACACACAGACTCTTGGTGTTGCTAGATATTTAAAAAAAATAATGATTCTAATACGTGTGGGATAAAAACAGTTAAATCTTCACGTATCCGAAACGCTATGTGTTCTTTAACAAAGAGTCCAACACCACCTCTACCGTCGTCACCAGATGGGCGTGTTCTGAATAGGAGTCTGTGATACCCACTGAGCTTATAATCAACATCCGGGTGTATATTGAAACCTCAGTTAGGCCTATAACGTCAAATTTGTTATCTGAGGATTGTAGGTCCTTAAGTAAGTTTACTAAGGAATCCCAGTTGGCATTTAAACTTCTACAGTTGATGTTGAATAAACTCGACGAGTTATTTTTTGCAGATGAATTTCTAAATTTATGTGGACTATAGTATTTACAAGAAGAGTGTTGAATGTTAAAAGGTGTTATACTTTCTATTTCATCATCTGTTCTTTTACTAAATAGAGCTGTGAAATCAAACTTATCGAGTAATTGAATTTTATCTGGTGTTATTTTGTCCCCCATAATTCACTGTGATGGTATGCTATCTGGCAGCATCAGCCCTGGACACAAGATACACGGAACTGTATACATATACAATTTAATTGTAAGGGTCTTAGGATTTTGTGCAATGCTAAAAGTTGGTAAGGCTGAAGAGATGATGAAAGAAGATAAAGAAAGATGATAGAGTAGAGAAGATAAAGAAATTCAGAGTAGAGAAGGAAGGACTGACATTTTACAAAACAAAACATCAAAATTAGAGAGGCTGATTGGACGTGTATGACCAATAGCATCAGAGAATTAGCTCCGATGAGTCAAGTGTACACCAGTGTACACTGTTTCACACATTTCTTTAGAATGCGGAATATGCTAAGAATGTCAATAGGTAAATGACATCTGCTGAACAGAAGATCCAGTTGTTTTTAATAACAAAATATTGTACAGCAATCAATCTACAGTACGTGGAGCGTATATTATTACTAAATCACCCGCAGAGTGCAGATTCTACCCAAGCAATAATTGCAAATTTGTTGCAAAGCATAACAAGCAGGAGCAAAGTTTCAGCCAATGGACCTCCGGGTTAAACCCGGAGGTCCATTGGCTGAAACATTGCTTTTGTTTTTGGTCGATATATACAAAATTTGAAAGTTATAGTTTGGGTGATAACTCCACTCCGCGGGTGATTTAGTTACAATCCACTCTCCACGTACTGTAACTTACCCAACGTGGGTAGCAGACGTCACTTGCTGGAAAAACATTTTCAATAACTATTTTCATTCTTTTCACCCAAAACAAAACTCATGACCCTTGACTAGAACGAGCTCAAAGAGCTTACCCAACGTGTGCTAACTAATGATTTTCACTCCTTGTCCCAAAAAGCGCAGCTCATGTCCCTTCACAAGAACGAGCTCAATGAGCAATCATTTATAACAAAGATTTTCATTTTTTATCCCCAAAACACAGCCCATGGCACCCCCAACCCCACTAGAAGGAACCCAACAAGCTTACCCAAATTAGAAAGCAGCCTAATAACTCATAATTTTCTTTCCTCATCCCCAAAATACAACTCATAACCACTCCCGGAACGAACACACTGAGCTTGCCCAACGTGGATAGCAGACGACCAAAAGAATTTTGTAGTCATTATAACTGATAATTTTCATTCCTTGTCCCAAAGACACAACTCATGACCGCTCACCGAGTTCGCTCCAATGAAGGGTCACAAGCCATGGTTTCGAGAGAAAAAAGAAAAACATAAGATTTGAATTTTGATTTCTCTGAATAAGTTTGTGGGTTTTGTCCGTTTCGTTGAGCAAATAGTCAACCATTGTATTTTACTAAAACAAAAAGTTGTTGCCTGGATGAACTTACAGAAATCGTCACCTACAATGCATTATTATGCGACCGGGCAGCAATCCATTAATCAAATGATTTTCATGTCTGGTCTAAAAAACAGAACTGAAAACCCCTCACTAGAACGAGCTCAATGAGCTGACCAAACGTGGAAAACAGACATCACTTGAAAAAGGTAATTCATCAATAGCTGATCATTTTTATTCCTGGACCCAGCCCATCACCCCTCACCGGAATGAGCTGAATGAGCTCGATCCAATGAGGGGTAACAAGCTATGGGTCTGAGACAAAAATACATACATAATTATTAGCACTTTAGCGGGCGTTCTCTAGTACATTAACACAGTTTAACAGGGCATTACAAGAACGTAACACTCAACTTCAAAAAGTGACTTGACGTGTCGGGCCGTTAATGAGTGAAACTCTCATTAACAGCCCGACACGTCACGTGATTTTTGTTCCTTGCTGTCGTCCACTCGGAAATGGAAATGGCTTCAACTTGTAAACAATGAGACTTTATATAAATTATTAAACATGTACAATGTCCAGTAAAGTTAGCCCCATAAGAAGAAGCAGTTGTATATATGAAAGTAGGTCTGTATACATTTTAATCCTTTATTCTTGACTTAAAAGTGGTAAACATCGGGTCGGTTTTTAAGTTTTCTAACTTCGTTGCAATTGAAAGCGTACCAGTGCCGATCATGTAATAATCATGTGAGACCAGTTTTTTTGACAACAGACTATATTATCATCTCGTCTCCGGAGTTACAATGTGTTCTTATGTGCCAGTTGGCACAAAGAACACATTGGAAAGCCGGGGACGATCTGTCGAAAAACTTTAAAAATGCCATGTGAGATACAGAATCAAAACGTTCTCAGACTTCCAGTGGTAATAATAGTAATAACATGACTTTGTCGAGCATTGTGGTTTATTGACAGCCCAACAGGTGTGAATAACTGCCCTCCAGCTTATTAACGGCCCTCGACTTCGTCTCGGTCCTTTTATAAGCTGTCGGGCTGTTATTCACACATGTTGGGCCGTTACTAAACCACAATGCCCTCCAAAGTCATGCTATTGGTATATTAAATTTGAATGATAATTTCTGTGAACATCACTCGTCGATTTGGTTCGTTACATTGGGCAAAGGGAATTAACTAAAGATAATTCTCACCCTTTGTGCGATCATGTAGCAATCAATCAGACTAAAACTCCATTTCCATTAATGTTTTGTGCTCGCTGATACGTTTATCATTACCGTACTCGATTTGTGTAACATTTTTTTAAGCTTTGGAAATAAATATTGTTTAAACTAATCAGACTAAAATATTTCATTCCTCGTCCTCAAAACATAGCTCATTACCCGTTACTGAAACAAGCTCAGTGAGCTTACCCAACGTAGGTAGCAGACATCACTTGCAGAATGAAATTTAACAATGTCAAATAATTTACATTCTTTTTACCCAAAGCACAGCTCATAACCCCTCACTAGAACGAGTTCAATGAGCTTACCCAACATGAGTAGTATGTCTCGTATGTTTCACCCCCTACTTGGATGATCTCATTTGGATGATCTCATGTGACGTCATAGTTACGTGACCCAGTGGCGCCATGAGCAGCCATGTTGTGACGTCATCTCCATAGTGATACATGGTGTTAGTACGCATGCGCGTGTTGTTAGGATGATACGTGTTTCCGTCGTCCATTTTGTATACTGGAGGCCGCCATCTTGGTTTCTAAGTTAGCACGTGGTGGCTTTGTTACACAAAGGCTTATAATAGGACAGGGGTATGTTCGGTGGGCGTGTTCGATTGAACAGGAGTAATTTCCCGGTTCGTAGAATTACCACAAACAACCCGACAAGTTTTACTATTTCGAATTCTTTCAGAATTCTCTGCTTCTATCTATAAATGCAATAGTTTTCGTCTATCTGGCCATGTTCATTTGTCCTAGAGTATACTCCAGTAGCGTAGAAGAGCCTATCAGTTGGAACAGCTCTGCCTATTATTACTATATTTAACTTTTCAGGTCTATTCTTGTTAGTTCTGATCCTAGTCCGAGTACTCTTGTAGTTGCCTTTATCTAGATCATTTATATAGATTATAACTAACCAATCAGATTGCTTGGTTTCCCAGAATCTGTATGCAGAGTTATCTCCCTTTATTACAACGAAGTCATATCTGATTCTCATCCCTTCTATATCCAATGGCCAAATTCCCAAATGAGCTAACGAGCAGTTGCTCGTTCGGGTGCCTCGACATATGACTCTTAGCCTCTTTCAGAAAAAGGGGTGCCGAAGGCCATATGTTTTTCAAAAAAGGTGCCGAAATTGGGGTGCCTTCTGGAGAATCCCGTTTTTGTCAAATGAGCTATTGAGTAATTGCTCGATCGAGTGACTCGACATACTGCTCGAATGACTCGAATCCCATCGAGCAAATGAGCTAACGAGCAATTGCTCGTTCGATTGACTCGACATATGACTCTTAGCCTCATTTCAGAAAAAAGGGTGCCGAAGGCCATATGTTTTCCAAAAAGAGGTGCCGAAATTGGGGTGCCTTCTGGAGAATCCCTTTTTTGTCATCTGAGCTATCGAGTAATTGCTCGATCGAGTGACTCGACATACTGCTCGAATGACTCGAATCCCATCGAGCAAATGAGCTAGCTCGTTCGAGTGACTCGACATGCGACTCTTAGCCTCATTTCAGAAAATAGGAGTGCCGAAGGCCATATGTTTTTCCAAAAGGGGTTCCGAAATTGGGGTGCCTCCTGGAGAATCCCTTTTTTGTCAAATGAGCTATTGAGTAATTGCTCGATCGAGTGACTCGACATACTGTTCGAATGACTCGAATCCCATCGAGCAATTGAGCTAACGAGCAATTTCTCGTTCGAGTGACTCGACATATGACTCTTAGCCTCAATTTCAGAAAAAGGGGTGCCGAAGGCCATATGTTTTCCAAAAAGGGGTGCCGAAATTGGGGTGCCTGGGAATTTGGCCGTTGGATATAGAAGAGATGAGAATCAGATACGACTTCGTTGTAATAAGGGGAGATAACTCTGCATACAGATTATGGGAAACCAAGCAATCTGATTGGTTAGTTATAATCTATATAAATGATCTAGATAAAGGAAACTACAAGAGCACTCGGACTAGGGTCAGAACTAACAAGAATAGACCTGGAAAGCTAAATATAGTAATAATAGGCAGAGCTGTTCCAACTGATAGGCTCTTCTACGCTACTGGAGTATACTCTAGGACAAAGGAACGTGGCCAGATAGACGAAAACTATTGCATATATAGACAGAAGCAAGAAATTCTGAAAGAATTCGAAATAGTAAAACTTGTCGGGTTGTTTGTGGTAATGCTACGAACCGGGAAATTACTCCTGTTCAATCGAACACACCCACCGAACATACCCCAGTCCTATTATAGGCCTTTGGGTAACATAGCCACAACATGCTACCATAGAAACCAAGATGGCGGCCTCCAGTATACAAAATGGACGACGAAAACACGTATCACCTTAACAACACGCGCTGCGCATGCGTGCTAACACTATGTATCACTATGGAGATGACGTCACAACATGTCTGCTCGCGCGGGTTACCATGACAACACAACATGGCGCCACTGGGTCACGTGACTATGACGTCACATGAGATCATCCAAATGAGATCATCCAAATGGGGTGAAATATACGAGACATACTACTGACATGGATAGCTAAAGTCACTTGCAAAAGGAAATTCTTTAGTTAATAACTAATAGTTTTAATTCCTTGTCCCGAAAAATACTAAAAATGACCAATAATTAACATTCTTGGTACCCAAAACACAGTTCTTGACCCTTCGCTAGAACGAGCTCAATGAGCTTACCCATTAATATCAATTTTCATTCCTTGTCCCGAAAGACACGACTCATGACCCCTCAGAGAGCTCGCTCCAATGAGTAGTCACATGCCACGGTTCTAAGACAAAAAAGAAATGAGGACACAGTAAAATTTGAATGTTGAGTTCTGTGAATAAAGATTGTAGGTCATATCTGTTACAGCTAAGGGTCAACCATTTTATTTCACTTGAATAGAAAAAGGGGTTGCCCAAATGAACTCCGAGTTAATTCCCACGAACTGTGCAATCAATCAAACTGAACATTTTCATCTTCATTCCTAGTCCCATAAAACACAGCTCATGAGCTCTCACCGGAACGAGCCAAACGAGCACGTTCCAATGAGTGGTCACAAGCCATGGTTTTGAGACAAGTGAAAAAAAAGAAGAAGAAAAAAACACAGTAAAATTTGATTTCTGTGAATAACTCCTTATCGGTCTTGTCCGTTACTTTAGGCAAAGGGATAATCATTTATTCCAATACAATGTAAAAGGTGTGCTTAACTTGACTAAAAGTAACTCTCACCCGTGTTGTGATCGTGCTGGAACCCCCACCCCACCCCGCCCACCTCCACCACCATCACATACACATACTGCATCGAAAATCTGCAAAAAATACGACATATTGGAGTTAATACACTGTGTTTTTACTGTGATCAGTCTATATTTATAACATATTGGAGTTAATACACAGTGTTTTTACTGTGATCAGTCTATATTTATAACATATTGGAGTTAATACACAGTGTTTTTACTGTGATCAGTCTATATTTATAACATATTGGAGTTAATACTCAGTGTTTTTACTGTGATCAGTCTATATTTACAACATATTGGAGTTAACACACTGTGTTTTTACTGTGATCAGTCTATATTTACAACATATTGGAGTTAATACACTGTGTTTTTACTGTGATCAGTCTATATTTACAACATACTGGAGTTAATACACTGTTTTTACTGTGATCAGTCTATATTTATAACATATTGGAGTTAATACACTGTGTTTTTACTGTGATCAGTCTATATTTACAACATATTGGAGTTAATACACAGTGTTTTACTGTGATCAGTCTATATTTATAACATATTGGAGTTAATACACTGTGTTTTTACTGTGATCAGTCTATATTTACAACATATTGGAGTTAATACACTGTGTTTTTACTGTGATCAGTCTATATTTATAACATATTGGAGTTAATACACTGTGTTTTTACTGTGATCAGTCTATATTTATAACATATTGGAGTTAATTAATTTTCACGGAGTGGGCGGCCTTGTCCTAACTTGAATGACCCGGCTTTTACCCCGTCCTCTCACTTCCCTACAAGGGAAGTGGGAAGAGTGGTAACAACCGGAGGGTCATATTTAAGGGAGGTCCTTCACAATGGCCTTCCAAATATCGTATTTGCCCTCCTCCAGAACTGGGCAGGGCAACCCCTGTTACAGAATCCTGGCTATGCGCCTGGCGATATGATAAAAACGTTAATAAAACATCACAAAGACATGATTTTGAAAGGCGGTATTGCATAAGCTAATCATTTTCAAAGAATTTTAACAAAAATTGAAGCAATGTGCCGAGCGCCCGCTATGGTCAGTTGGCATGGCTAAATACTTTTATTAAACAGAATGAAGAATGATTTACACATGTTACTTCACATAAAAATACAGCTGTTTAGAATACATTCAGAAACCAACTCTACCGCCCAGGAAAAACCAGAGATAAAAAACTAATTTTACATAGAAAAAACTCTGGAAACCTGCGGTCGGCGCATTGTAAAATTGGTCTGTATTCTCGAGGCGCCGACCTCCGCCTCACACATCATAACCTACTATTCGTAAAAATTGTGTCCAACCGACACGAAAGCGCTGGCTAGAATGACCTTCCAGTCAATTCACAAACCAATTGAGGTCACTTCCCATCACTAAGAAACCAAATACCCCGTGCACAACTCATCCAACGATTAATCAGTAACAAATAACCCTTTACTTCTCCAACCACCCACCACCGAAAAAGAAATACTTTCACGTACCTACAATACAACTTTTTCTCGCTATACTTCGAAACGCGAGAAAATAATATTATATTTTCTTTGGACTGACGTTTTATTTATTTATTTATTTATTTATTTATTTATTTATTTATTTATTTATTTATCCCACTTAACGGATATAACCTACCAGGGTTATTCATAAAATACCGACATTCAAATTTAATTATTTTTAAAAATTTTGTTTCAAAAACACAGCTTATGACTCCCTCATTTGGATATACAGTACATGGAGAGTGTATTATCACTAAATCACCTGCAGAGTAGAGATTCCACCCAAGCAATAATTGCAAATTTGTTGCAAAGCATAACAAGCACAAGCAAAGTTCCAGCCAATGCGGAGTAGCGATTCCACCCAAGCAATAATTGCAAATTTGTTGCAAAGCATAACAAGCACAAGCAAAGTTCCAGCCAATGGACCTCCGGGTTGGAGGAAGCCGGAGTACCCGATGAGAACCACCGAGAAATGGCGCGTAACTGTCAGGCTGGCTGAAGATAAGTGCACCATCGACGTGCAGTACCCCTCAGAACACAGCACCACCGTGCCCCGACATGCGCAGTCGGGATTAAGTGCCTTGCCCAAGCAAGGCACAACGCAGTTACCCATGGTGGGGATCGAACCATGGATCTTTCGGATTGAAGTTCAATGCCTTAATCACTGAGCCACTGCGCCCCCATGTGATTTATTTATTTATTGTTGTTTAAGGTCACATACTTCTGCACAATGGCTAATCGTGGAGATAAAGTCAAGCTCAGTCAATCGTTTATACCCATGTTGCCCATTTTAGAGGACTTCCACCCCAATCATGGGTGACGGGTCCTATTTTACCAGTAAAAAAGAGCTTGTTTACCACAACAACAAAACAAAGTTTCATTTTCCGGGGTTATCACGGAGGTCCCCATGTAATAAGGGAAATGATATCACTAAAATAGTATATACAACTACTTAATATACATGAGCGAAATTCGGTGGAACAAATAAAACATAATTTATGTATGCCTCACTAAGAAATATATATCTAAGTGAAAATGTTACTAAAACGTGAACGTTTTTGGAATGGACGCGCATACACTAGTGGAGTACAGTACGCGGACAGTGGATTGTAACTAAATCACTCGGGGAGTGGAGTTATCACCCAAAGTATCACTTTCAAATTCTATACATTAGGACAAAAAACACAAGCAATGTTTCAGCCAATGGACCTCCGGGTATAACCCGGAGGTCCATTGGCTGGAACTTTGATTGTGCTTGTAATGCTTTGCAACAAATTTGCAATTATTTCTTGGGTAGAATCTCCACTCTGCGGGTGATTTAGTGTTAATACACTCTCCACGTACTGAACGAAGCAAGATCTTTCCGATAGACTATGTGTTTTTATGTTGAAAATATGATTTTAAATGCGTTTAAGTGACATTCCAGGAACGCAGTGGCTCGGTGGTTACGGCATTGGACTTCGAACCGAAAGGTCCACGGTTCGATCCCAAACAAGGGTGACTGCGTTGTGTCCCGATGGTCCATTGGGGGCACTGTGTTCTATGGCGTACATTGTTTTTTATCAGGTGTAACATGGGCGGGGGGGGGGGATTTTACATGTGACATCGTGTTAACCCTTCAACTAGAACAAAAACCGGGATGCCCTCCTACATTTTCAGATATATTCAGAAGCAACTATATGATGCATACACTCATACATTTTTAGAGATATCGAGCTGAAATTTAACACGTAGGGATAATGTTTATCAGGAGTAGCGTTTAATCCCGGGAACTGAAATTTTACAATTGTCGTTTTTGAAAGTCAGTCACGATACCGGAAATTTACCGGTTCTCGTTTAAATATCAATACAGATACTCGGGAAATTCATAGTGCAGAGCCGGTAATCAAAGGTTGCGTTCCGCAACCTTTATTTCCCGATTCTTGTCTATGAATTTCCTGGGCATTAGGGCAGATTTTTAGAACCGATTACCGGGAAATTCCCCTCCGTGAGAAATTAACCGTAGCTCCAATGGCGAAGGGGATCTCGGATGAAGAAGATATTCGCCATAAACTCATACGCAATCATTGATACTATGGTCTATGAATTCCCAGGGTATGTGATTGTCTTTCAGAACCAGGAGCCACAGAGTTATAAAATTCCCTTCTCGGGATTAAACCTTAATTAGGGGTAACATGGGCATGTGCGGCGTTGCGTTATGACGCCATTCACGTCACGTTTCAACCCGAGCAACGCCGGATATCTAAAGATGATGTTTCTTTCACTTACAGTATAAAAAAAATTATTGAATTTCTTTTTTTCTTTTTTGTCTCAAAAACATAGTTATGAACCCCACATTAGAGGGTACTCGACAAGCTCATTCCAATAAGGGGTCATGAGCTATACTTTGGAGATAAAATATTAAAATATAATACATGCACACTGTAAAACTGGAATGACGCGTCTTCTACGGGGTGTGGACAATTTGTAGATTTCGGAACAAGCTTCCACTGGGTATGGGAATTTGTCAGTGGCTGGGCGGACGTATCGTGGGTTTCAATGAATCTGGTCTCATACCACGTATCTATCAACCAATCAAATCAAAAAATTAACTTTAGTCAATAGATAAATAGATAAATTTTCGTCTAGCAAGCAAGAACGTCTGACCAACTTGGTATTTCATTATTTCTTGCACAACCTCAACCCAACGAAACTCATGATGGGAAGATTTTTCTTTTTTGGTGGGATTAGGTGGAGTGACGAGGTAATTTTTATGAATACGGAGAATCAGCTCATTGAATTCTTACTTCATAGTAAACATCCAACAGAATAGATGCCTAAAGATAATCAGTAATCCGGATATTTCAATGATAACGCCTCCATTGAATGTGTCGATAATTAACGATAAACAAGGAAATTAGAAAAATTGCGACAATGGCTATCGTGAAACGTTTTTCAAACTAATTACTTAATTTTGAAACTGTTTTTGACGTTCCAATCAACAAGTAATACGATTTTAACGAATAATATACAGCTACACGCCACTCGTTTACAAGATCACAAAGAACGAAAGAATGATAGAAATTTGTGATCATTTGAGAAAAACAGATTTATGCAAACATGGATTGAAGTTAAAACGGAAACATTATTGACGGATGCGGCCAACACAGGATATCGGACGGCATATCAATTTCATCAAACGACTTCGCAAGATTTACATAGAAATAAAACGGAAATTGTCTAAACAAAAGAGACATTTTTAATGATGTATTGCTTTGGTGTCCTCTTTATTGTTTCTTCAGGTTACAAAATTGTTCCAGAAACATGACATGTATGAAGGCATTCAATCCTTTAAATGGTAGAGTGCTGGAAGCCCATATTTGGTTCGTATTCTGCATTGCAGGTACACAGCTTGGAGTCATCATATTCTGTGAAGGTGCTTCATACTTTCTTTGAAGTGCAATTATTTAGTCCGCATGGATTTGTCTTGTTACAGCATATGGGAGAGTGCCTAGAGGCAGATTTGTCTTGTTACAGCATATGGGAGAGTGCCTAGAGGCACTCCCCCATAAAATGTAACAAGACAAAGACAAGTGAACAAGTTTTGACGAACAAAAATAATTTAGCACTCAACCAGTAAAGCCCCGAAGTTCCGAATGGTTGCAACGTATACGCAACTGTAAACAGCGTAATTGACGAGTCTATTTGCGGGGAGATTCAGTGATAATTTAGTCCTACAGTTCTATAGTTCCATATAATTGATAATTTAATCATACACCCCTTTTGGACCAGACTAGTCATAATTTAATTCTACAGTCGTACAGGTCCAGACCAGTGATAATTAATTCCTACATCCCCATAGATCCAGACCAGTTATAATTAAATCTTATGCCCTTATAGGCCCAAACTAGTGATAGTTTAATCCAACAACCCTATCGATCAAGACCAGTTATAATTAAATCTTATAGCCTTATATGTCCAACCTAGTGATAGTTTAATCCTACAAACCAGAAGGCCCAGACTAGTTATAATTAAATCTTATAGCCTTATAGGTCCAAACTAGCGATAATGTAATCCTATAACCGAAAAGGTCCAGTCCAGTTATAATTAAATTTTATAGTCTTATTGGTCCAGACTAGTGGTAATTTAATCATACAACCCCATAGACACAGACAAGTTATAATTAAATGTAATAATGTAATCCTATAACCGAAAAGGTCCAGTCCAGTTATAATTAAATTTTACAGCCTCATAGGTCCAGACTAGTGATAATTTAATCCTACAACTCTATAGGTCCAGACTAGTGATAATTTAATCCTACAACCCTAAAGGTCCAGACTAATGATAATTTAATCCTATAGCCCATATAGACCCAGAGTAGTGATAATTTAACCATACAACCCTACAGGCCAAGACTAGCTATAATTTAATCTTATAGCCCCTATAGACCCAGGCTAGTGATGAGTTAATCTTATAGCCTCTATAGACCCAGGCTAGTGATGAGTTAATCTTATAGCCCCTATACACCCAGGCTAGTGATGAGTTAATCTTATAGCCCCTATAGACCCAGGCTAGTGATGAGTTAATCTTATAGCCCCTATAGACCCAGGCTAGTGATGAGTTAATCTTATAGCCCCTATAGACCCAGGCTAGTGATGAGTTAATCTTATAGCCCCTATAAACCCAGGCTAGTGATGAGTTAATCTTATAGCCCCTATGGACCCAGGCTAGTGATGAGTTAATCTTATAGCCCCTATAGACCCAGGCTAGTGATGAGTTAATCTTATAGCCCCTATAGACCCAGGCTAGTGATGAGTTAATCTTATAGCCCCTATAGACCCAGGCTAGTGATGAGTTAATCTTATAGCCCCTATAGACCTAGGCTAGTGATGAGTTAATCTTATAGCTCCTATAGATTCAGGCTAGTGATGAGTTAATCTTATAGCCCCTATAGACCCAGGCTAGTGATGAGTTAATCTTATAGCCCCTATAGACCCAGGCTAGTGATGAGTTAATCTTATAGCCCCTATAGACCCAGGCTAGTAATGAGTTAATCTTATAGCTCCTATAGATTCAGGCTAGTGATGAGTTAATCTTATAGCCCCTATAGACCCAGGCTAGTGATGAGTTAATCTTATAGCCCCTATAGACCCAGGCTAGTGATGAGTTAATCTTATAGCCCCTATAGACCCAGGCTAGTGATGAGTTAATCTTATAGCCCCTATAGACCCAGGCTAGTGATGAGTTAACCTTATAGCCCCTATAGACCCAGGCTAGTGATGAGTTAATCGTATAGCTCCTATAGACCCAGGCTAGTGATGAGTTAATCTTATAGCCCCTATAGACCCAGGCTAGTGATGAGTTAATCTTATAGCCCCTATAGACCCAGGCTAGTGATGAGTTAATCTTATAGCCCCTATAGACCCAGGCTAGTGATGAGTTAATCTTATAGCCCCTATAGACCCAGGCTAGTGATGAGTTAATCTTATAGCCCCTATAGACCCAGGCTAGTGATGAGTTAATCTTATAGCTCCTATAGATTCAGGCTAGTGATGAGTTAATCTTATAGCCCCTATAGACCCAGGCTAGTGATGAGTTAATCTTATAGCCCCTATAGACCCAGGCTAGTGATGAGTTAATCTTATAGCCCCTATAGACCCAGGCTAGTGATGAGTTAATCTTATAGCCCCTATAGACCCAGGCTAGTGATGAGTTAATCTTATAGCCCATATAGACCCAGGCTAGTGATGAGTTAATCTTATAGCTCCTATAGACCCAGGCTAGTGACGAGTTAATCTTATAGCCCCTATAGACCCAGGCTAGTGATGAGTTAATCTTATAGCCCCTATAGACCCAGGCTAGTGATGAGTTAATCTTATAGCTCCTATAGACCCAGGCTAGTGATGAGTTAATCTTATAGCCCCTATAGACCCAGGCTAGTGATGAGTTAATCTTATAGCCCCTATAGACCCAGGCTAGTGATGAGTTAATCTTATAGCCCCTATAGGCCCAGGCTAGTGATGAGTTAATCTTATAGCCCCTATAGACCCAGGCTAGTGATGAGTTAATCTTATAGCCCCTATAGACCCAGGCTAGTGATGAGTTAATCTTATAGCTCCTATAGGCCCAGCCTAGTGATAATATAATCTTACACCCATACAGGCCTAGACTAGTTATTTTTTTTAATCCTATAGCCCCTATAGGCCCAGACTAGTTATAATCTAATCCTATAGCCCCTATAGGCCCAGACTAGTGATAATTTAATCCTATAGCCCCAAAAGGCCCAGGCTAGTGATAATTTAATCCCACAACCATCCAGGCCAAGACTAGTTAAAATTTAATCCTATAGCCCCTATAGGCATAGACTAGTTATAATTTAATCCTATAGCCCCTATAGGCCCAGACTAGTGATAATGTATTCCTATAGCCCCTATAGGCCTAGACTAGTTAAAATTTAATCCTATAGTCCCTATAGACCCAGACTAGTGATAATTTAATCCTATAGCCCCTATAGGCCCAGACTAGTGATAATTTAATCCTATAGCCCCTATAGGCCCAGATTAGTGATAATTTAATCCTATAGCCCCTATAGGCCCAGACTAGTGATAATTTAATCCCATAGCCCCTATAGGCCCAGACTAGTGATAATTTAATCCTATAGCCCCTATAGGCCCAGACTAGCTATAATTTAATCCTGTAGTCCATATAGGCCCAAACTAGTGATAATGTATTCCTATAGCCCCTATAGGTCCAGAGTAGTGATAATTTAATCCTATAGCCCCTATAGGCCCAGGCTAGTGATGATTTAATCTTATAGCCCCTATAGGCCCAGCCTAGTGATAATATAATCTTACAACCAAACAGGCCAAGACTAGTTATTTTTTTTAATCCTATAGTCCCTATAGGCCCAGACTAGTTATAATCTAATCCTATAGCCCCTATAGGCCCAGACTAGTGATAATTTAATCCTATAGCCCCAAAAGGCCCAGGCTAGTGATAATTTAATACCACAACCCTACAGGCCAAGACTAGTTATAATTTAATCCTATAGCCCCTATAGACCCAGACTAGTGATAATTTAATCCTATAGCCCATATAGGCCCAGACTAGTGATAATTTAATCCTATAGCGACTATAGGCCCAGACTAGTGATAATTTAATCCTATAGCCCCTATAGGCCCAGGCTAGTGATAACTTAATCCTATAGCCCCTATAGGCCCAAACTAGTGATAATTTAGTCCTATAGCCCCTATAGGCCCAAATTAGTGATAATTTAATCCTATAGCCCCTATAGGCCCAGACTAGTGATAATTTAATCCTATAGACCCTATAAGCCCAGACTAGCTATAATTTAATCCTATAGTCTCTATAGGCCCAGACTAGTGATAATTTATTCCTATAGCCCTATAGGCCCAGACTAGTGATAATTTAATCCTATAGCGACTATAGGCCCAGACTAGTGATAATTTAATCCTATAGCCCCTATAGGCCCAGGCTAGTGATAACTTAATCCTATAGCCCCTATAGGCCCAAACTAGTGATAATTTAGTCCTATAGCCCCTATAGGCCCAAATTAGTGATAATTTAATCCTATAGCCCCTATAGGCCCAGACTAGTGATAATTTAATCCTATAGACCCTATAAGCCCAGACTAGCTATAATTTAATCCTATAGTCTCTATAGGCCCAGACTAGTGATAATTTATTCCTATAGCCCCTATAGGCCCAGACTAGCGATAATTTAATCCTATAACCCCTATAGCCCCAGACTAGTGATAATTTAATTCTATAGCCCATATAGGCCCAGACTAGCTATAATTTAATCCTATAGCCCCTATAGGCCCAGACTAGTGATAATTTATCCCTATAGCCCCTATAGGCCCAGACTAGTGATAATTTAATCCTATAACCCCTATAGGCCAAGACTAGTTATAATTTAATCCTATAGCCCCTATAGGCCCAGACTAGTGATACTGTAATCCTATAGCCCCTATAGGCCCAGACTAGTGATAATTTATTCCTATAGCCCCTATAGGCCCAGACTAGTGATAATTTAATCCTATAACCCCTATAGGCTAAGACTAGTTATAATTTAATCCTATAGCCCCTATAGGCCCAGACTAGTGATACTGTAATCCTATAGCCCCTATAGGCCAAGACTAGTGATAATTTAATCCTATAGCCCCTATAGGCACAGACTAGTGATAATTTAATCCTATAGCCCCTATAGGCCCAGACTAGTGATGATTTAATCCTATAGCCCCTATAGGCCCAGACTAGTGATAATTTAATCCTACAGCCCTATAGGCCCAGACTCGTTATGCTTAAACCTTACAGCCTCATAGGCCCAGGCCAGTTATAATTACATCTTATAGCCTTTTAGGCCCAGACTAGTGACAATTTGATCTTACAACACTACAGGTCCTGACTAGTTATGATTAAATCTTACAGTCTCATAGGTCCAGACTAGTGATAATTGAATCCTGCAACCCTTTATTGCCTATACCAGTGATATTGTAATTCTACAGACCTACAGGCCCAGACTAGTGATAAATGAATCCTACAACCATACAGGCCCAGACTTGTAATTAATTAATCCTACAAACCTATAGGTCTAGACCACTAATAATTTAATACCACAACCCCTTTGGTCCAGTCCAGTGGTAATTTAATCCTATAACCCCATAGGTCCAGAGTAGTGATAACTTAATCCTACAGTCCTATAGGCCCAGGTAACTGATAATTTAATCCCACACCCCCTTTGATCCAGACCAGTGGTAATTTAATCCTACAGCCCTATAGGTTCAGACCAGGGATAATTTAATCCTGTAGCCCTTTAGGTCCAGCTCACTGATAATTTAATCCCACAACCCCTATAGGCCCAGACTAGTGATAATTTAATCCTATAGCCCCTATAGGCCCAGACTAGTTATAATTTAATCCTGTAGTCCATATAGGCCCAAACTAGTGATAATGTATTCCTATAGCCCCTATAGGTCCAGAGTAGTGATAATTTAATCCTATAGCCCCTATAGGCCCAGGCTAGTGATGATTTAATCTTATAGCCCCTATAGGCCCAGCCTAGTGATAATATAATCTTACAACCATGCAGGCCAAGACTAGTTATTTTTTTTAATCCTATAGTCCCTATAGGCCCAGACTAGTTACAATCTAATCCTATAGCCCCTATAGGCCCAGACTAGTGATAATTTAATCCTATAGCCCCAAAAGGCCCAGGCTAGTGATAATTTAATACCACAACCCTACAGGCCAAGACTAGTTATAATTTAATCCTATAGCCCCTATAGACCCAGACTAGTGATAATTTAATCCTATAGCCCATATAGGCCCAGACTAGTGATAATTTAATCCTATAGCGACTATAGGCCCAGACTAGTGATAATTTAATCCTATAGCCCCTATAGGCCCAGGCTAGTGATAACTTAATCCTATAGCCCCTATAGGCCCAAACTAGTGATAATTTAGTCCTATAGCCCCTATAGGCCCAAATTAGTGATAATTTAATCCTATAGCCCCTATAGGCCCAGACTAGTGATAATTTAATTCTATAGACCCTATAAGCCCAGACTAGCTATAATTTAATCCTATAGTCTCTATAGGCCCAGGCTAGTGATAATTTATTCCTATAGCCCCTATAAGCCCAGACTAGCGATAATTTAATCCTATAACCCCTATAGCCCCAGACTAGTGATAATTTAATTCTATAGCCCATATAGGCCCAGACTAGCTATAATTTAATCCTATAGCCCCTATAGGCCCAGACTAGTGATAATTTATCCCTATAGCCCCTATAGGCCCAGACTAGTGATAATTTAATCCTATAACCCCTATAGGCCAAGACTAGTTATAATTTAATCCTATAGCCCCTATAGGCCCAGACTAGTGATACTGTAATCCTATAGCCCCTATAGGCCCAGACTAGTGATAATTTATTCCTATAGCCCCTATAGGCCCAGACTAGTGATAATTTAATCCTATAACCCCTATAGGCTAAGACTAGTTATAATTTAATCCTATAGCCCCTATAGGCCCAGACTAGTGATACTGTAATCCTATAGCCCCTATAGGCCAAGACTAGTGATAATTTAATCCTATAGCCCCTATAGGCACAGACTAGTGATAATTTAATCCTATAGCCCCTATAGGCCCAGACTAGTGATGATTTAATCCTATAGCCCCTATAGGCCCAGACTAGTGATAATTTAATCCTACAGCCCTATAGGCCCAGACTCGTTATGCTTAAACCTTACAGCCTCATAGGCCCAGGCCAGTTATAATTACATCTTATAGCCTTTTAGGCCCAGACTAGTGACAATTTGATCTTACAACACTACAGGTCCTGACTAGTTATGATTAAATCTTACAGTCTCATAGGTCCAGACTAGTGATAATTGAATCCTGCAACCCTTTATTGCCTATACCAGTGATATTGTAATTCTACAGACCTACAGGTCCAGACTAGTGATAAATGAATCCTACAACCATACAGGCCCAGACTTGTAATTAATTAATCCTACAAACCTATAGGTCTAGACCACTAATAATTTAATACCACAACCCCTTTGGTCCAGTCCAGTGGTAATTTAATCCTATAACCCCATAGGTCCAGAGTAGTGATAACTTAATCCTACAGTCCTATAGGCCCAGGTAACTGATAATTTAATCCCACACCCCCTTTGATCCAGACCAGTGGTAATTTAATCCTACAGCCCTATAGGTTCGGACCAGGGATAATTTAATCCTGCAGCCCTTTAGGTCCAGCTCACTGATAATTTAATCCCACAACCCCTTTGGTCCAGTCCAGTGGTAATTTAATCCTATAACACTTTATGGCTCATACAGTGACATCGTAATTCCACAGCCCTATAGGTCCAGACCAAGCATAATTTAATCATACATTCCTATAGATCAAGATTAGTGATATTTCAATTCTACCGCCCAGCGTGTCAAGACCAGTGATAATTTAATACTACAACCCTATAGGCCCAAACTAGTGACAATTTAAACATACGGCCCTACATGCCCAGATTAATGGCAATTTAATCCCACAGCCCTTTTGGATTAAATTATCACCGATCCCCCGGCCCAGTTAGCAGTTTATTGTGTCGTCTATTCATGGACTGCTAACTTACTTTTGGGCTACAAAACGTTATGCAAACCATCTCACTATGAGAACTACATTTCATTAGATTTCACCCATTTAACGTTCATTATATAAGTATTTTTCATTTCTCCCTTCAAAACACTCGTTACGATCCACGCGTCAGAATGAGCTATCCGATATAGTGCCCATAAAAGACCCGAAGCTCTGCCCTGAAGCTAGTTATTATTTGTACAGGGCAGAATAGTGCAAAGTTTGGCTGCATGTCGCATTGCGTCCCCTGGGCTCCAATGTGTTCTATGTGCCTACTGGCACATAGAACACATTGGAACTTAGGGGACGATTGGAAAAATGGTTAAAGTGGTGAAGTATGAATTGTCTCCCCTTCCCTCACTAGAAATTAAACAAATTCGATTGAGAGACTACAGATCTAATGGTACCCTATCTTTTTTTTTGGGGGGGGGGGGGGGGCGGCGGTAACCGGTTCTCGTCAGATCACCGAAGTTATGCAACGTCGAGCCCGGTTTGTCCTCGGATGGGTGACCGTCTGAGCGATTGATTCGGACTCCCGCGTTGTGTCCTTGGGCAAAGTACTTAACCCCGATTGCCCACATGGGGACACGATGACGCCGTGTTCTTAGGTGTACTGCACGTCGATGGTTCGCATGTCTTCAACCAATCTAACCCTGCCTGTGCTGCAGTACGGAGTTACGATGTTGGAGAGCTGGCAGCTGCTCGTTGTTGCTCGGTGGTTCTCTCCGGGTACTTCGGCTTCCTCCACCCGTAAAACTGTCACGGTCATGATTAGCCATTGTGCATGAGTATGTGACCATAAACACCAATAAATAAATAATCCTATCTTTGTTTTACATTTATTTTCTTTCTTTGAAGAAAACATATAAATGGGCAATAGCCCTTCTCTGCGGCAAGTAGATTTCCCTGCCCCTGATAGATTGGATTTTGTGAAAGTTTACTTTGAAACCAGAGAAAATTAAAAATGCTTCGCTGCTTCTTGTGTTTCAATCCGAGAAGACAAGTGTAGACAAGTCACTATAATGGTTTATCAACTACTCTCACTCTTTAACCCTCTAAACACGGATGTCAAAATATCAAAAGTTCAACCAAATTCTTCCCATAATGCAACTAGGAATTTAACCAAATCAGTTTGCTTGACAGAGCTCACTGAGCTCGAAGTTTAATCAAATACTTCGAAAGCTCTTCAAACTCTGGTCCAAGTGTTTCATTAAACTATGATGAATTGGTTCCCCATTTTAGTCGTCGTACTTTCCAATATTTATTTATTTATTGTGGTACTGCACCTTCAATAGCCAGGGATGTGGCGACAGGGGTGGAGTGGGGGTGTGGGTGGAGGGGGTGTCTCCCCCATCTAGGAATATTTTTTTTCAATAGTTGGAAATTCCGAGGTTAAAAAGCAAATAGCTGGAAATTCAATAAATTAACATTGTTCATGAAAAATATTAAAATTCCAACTAATGATGAGAAATTTTGATCTTTTATTTCCAACTGGAAACTTGAGTTTCAAATTTCCTACTCTAAAATTGACATGGCCTCAAAATTTTGACTCTGACATCAATCCGGTAAATTTTCTGACCCAGATACATTATAAATGATGCTTTTTCCGTTTCAGGACTAGTGAAAATTTTCAGAAGGGTTCATAACCCTTTACCCAACGGAGACGATTTCAAAATTCATTATTTTAAATGTCATTTTTTGAAATTTAAAAAAAAAAATTCAACCAAAAAACCATATCATGTGACCCCTCTTTGGAACGAGCTCGACGAGCTCGTTCCAAAGAGGGGGTCACATGATATGGTTTTGTTGAAATTTTTCGATAAATAATATTTTTTCAGCAGCTGTATTTGCATATTACGCGGGCGGATTGGCACCCCCCTCCCCAGCTGAAACCCTCTAGCCACATCCCTGTAAATAGCGAGAGACACGCGTCGGAAAGCTTTATGGGTGGAGGAATCCGGAGTATCCGGAGATAAGCACCGAGTAGGGACGATCAAGTTTTAGACTCTCTAACTTACTATACTTTTATAAGCATCGGTTGAAGGCGGGAGTGCGGTGGCTCAGTGGTTACGGCATTGAACTTCAAACCGAAAGGTTCACGGTTCGATCCATACCAGGGGTAACTGCGTTGTGTCTTTGGGCAGGACCCTTAATTTCGATAGCCCACATGGGGCACGGTGGAGCTGTGTACTAAGGCATACTGCACGGCGATGGTGCACTTGTCTTCAACCAGTGCTAACCCTGCTTGTGTGTGTTTGGATGCTAGAGAGTCAGACAGTTGCTCGCCGCTGCTCGGTGGTTATCTCCGTGTACTCCGGCTTCCTCCACCCCTAAAACTGTCGAGCGCGAGGTACCCTTGGCTGTCGAATTTGTCGTTAAACTTAAATAAATAAATAAATAAATAAATAAATAAATAAATAAATAAATAAATAAATAAATAAATAAATAAATAATCGGTTGAAAGCGGGTGTAGCATCGTCGTGCAGTACGCCTTGATACATTGTGCCACCGTGATCTCACCTACAGTTAAAACTAGAAGTCTTGTCGTGAAATGCGCACAAATAACACTCCGATCTGCGCGTTAATCTACGCGTTATGATCACAGTAAGGCTATCAAATTCTGTACATATGGCCTGTGCACAAGCAATATTTCAGCCAATGGACCTCCGGGAAACCCGGAAGTCCATTGGCAGAAACATTGCCTGTGTTTGCTCTGAGTAACCAGGGGAACCTGCCGTACTTTGGATGCCATTCGATATGGCAATTACGGGCAATTCCTACGCGCAATTAAGCTTAGATAAGCGCACAGTTCATGACGGGTCTTCTAGTTTTAACTGTAGGTTATTGGGATTGAGCCTTCGATGTTTCGAACTGAAGTCCAGTGCTGTAAAGGGTCATCGCGTTCTCGGTGTTTCCAATAAGTGTTATTTACATATTTCTGCACAATGGCTAATTATGACCATAACAGTTTTACGGGTGGAGGAAGCCGGAATATCCGGAGAGAACTACCGAGCAACTGTCGGTTCCCCAACATACTCCACACAAGCAGGTTTAGCATTGGTTGAAGACAGATGCACCATCGACGTGCAGTACGCCATAGTACACAACGCCACCGTGCCCCCACGTGGGCAATGGTAGTGAAGTGTCTTGCCAAAGGACACAACGCGGTTGCCGCATGTGGGATTCGAACCGAGTTGCAGTATGCACCTCTACCAACTGAGCCACCATGCCCCATCAATAACTGTTAAAGTTGAGCTGAGTGATATGTTTGAATTAAAAAAAAGAACTCTCCAGACCGAAAACTTGCCCCGAGTCGATAAATATATAATTAAGTACATTCCCCGCCCTACGTAATCTTTCAGTTAACCCTCCATCCACGCAGTGGTTAAAACCGACTTGCTCTATTCACAAAAATAGACATTCAATTTTTTTTTTAATTTTGCCAAAACAAAATGCCAAAGCAAAATCAATGAAGGGTCATATGCTATGTTTTGAAGCAAAAGAGGGAAATATTTAGATGACCAAGAATATTTTTTCGCAACTGTCGTCTGCTTGCCGTATTTGATAAAGGATTAAGGTATGTAGGTATGGTGCGAGGTTATTTATACACAAAGAACATTAATCTTTGTTTATAAGTAATTATCCTGTCCAAAATAATAATAAGAATATAATATTACATGTATAATACGAAATAACTAATGAAAGGAAGGTCATTTAAGAAACGTACCGAGTTTGCTTGTTGATTGCTCGTCATCAGAATACACTGTGATGACCAACCAGTCTTAGATCCACCATATTAGTCCAGAAAAAGTCCAGTCTTCAAATTATAGTTTAACACCTTACCTAACGAATAGGCCGCATCCGCCCGCGTAACATGCAAATTCAGCAGACGAAAACACATTATTTTTTAAAAGATCGGTCGTATCTGCCCGCGTAAGATGTAAATTCAGCAGATGAAAAAATATTATTTTTAAAAAAATTAAAAAAATCCCTATCATGTTACCCCCATTGAAACGAGCTCTTTGAGCTCGTTCCAATGGGGGCTCACATGATATGGTTTTGTTGAAACTTTTAGAAAAATTTGGAAAAATAATATTTAAAATAATAAATTTTGATATCGTCTGCGTTGGGTACTTGATTAAGACAGGCACCAGGGGCGCGATGGTGTTGCGGTAACCGGTTCTCGTCAGATCACCGAAGTTAAGCAACGTCGAGCCTGGTTAGTCCTTGGATGGGTGATCGTCTGAGCGATCGATTCGGACTCCCGCGTTGTGTCCTTGGGCAAGGCACTTAACCCCGATTGTCCACATGGGGGAACGATGACGCCGTGTACAAAGGCGTACTGCACGTCGATGGTGCGCACGTCTTCAACCATTCCAACCCTGCCTGTGCTGCGGTGCGGACTTACGATGTTGGGGAGCTGGCATTTGCTTGTCGTTGCTCGGTGGTTCTCTCCGAGTGCTCCGGCTTCCTCCACCCGTAAAACTGTCACCGACACGATATGGCCCTGGCTGTTAAAGTGGCTGTTAAAGTGTCGTTAAATCCTAATAAATAAATAAATAATAAATAAAAAAATAAATAAATAAATAAATAAATAAATAAATAAAGCAGGCATCGGCGAAGTGAAGTCGTCCTCAAAACTGGAGTTGCTGGCACACAACACATGATGCAACATATGTAGCTTCGAGTTCGAGAATAAAGAGACAAGATGATTCGAGTGATGGAACCCTGTGATTTATTTTTTTTATTTACAGGTGTAGCGGTCGAGGTATAAAGGTCACTTACGAACCAGCCTGGTTGGTTCGGATCTCTTAGTCTCTCTTAATCTCATGGTAAGTCGATCGACTTGTGTGCTGGAGACTTCGGCTCCCGCATTTCTCCCTACTCCTGTTACATAGGTACATTAGGCCACTTTCTGCTTATTTGGCTATATCATGATCGTAAGAATAGTATCAAATCAAGTTTAGCCCTTTACACACCGCAGACGATTTCAAAATTTATTAGTTTAAATATCATTTTTTAAAGTTTTTCCAAAAATTGCAACAAAATCATATCATGTGATATGGTTTTGTTGAAATTTTTCGAAAAATAATATTTTTTCAGCTACTGAAGTTGCATATTACGCGGTCGGATGCGGGCGATTCGTTGGGTAAAGGGGTAATCAGTTGTGTATATCTGTGATGCCACTTCTTGGTCAGAGATTTCTTTTTAATTTAGTTCTCCGTTAACCCCCTCTTTTTCCCAATCCACCCTGTCTGGATATTAAAATTCCCAGTATCCTGAAACTTTAGATAATAGAGTTTCACTAAAACCCACTTTTTTCTTGATCCTTTTGTACCCGAGCTCATCCTCGACTGTTTCCAGTGCTGCGACGTTACTCGAACCTGTGAACTCCTAACAAATATTTGGGTTAGAGGTGCCACTTCTGTACTGTAAGTTAAACTTTGTACAAAGACCAATTTCCAAAACCTTATTGAGGCTGTCCCGCGCTAAAAGTTTCAGTTGGTTAGAAATTTGTCACCTCTTTACGGCAGCGTTCTGACGCCAGTTGATGTATTTTTTTTTACCTGTGCTAAGTTGTTATAACAAGTTAACTAACTTGTTATAACAACTTAGTAACTTGTTATAACAACTTAGCTAACTTGTTATAACAACATAGCTTAACTTGTTATAACAACTTAGCTTAACTTGTTATAACAACTTAGCTAACTTGTTATAACAACTTAGCTATCTTGTTATAACAACTTAGTAACTTGTTATAACAACTTAGCTAACTTGTTATAACAACTTAGCTAAGTTGTTATAACAACATAGCTAACTTGTTATAACAACTTAGCTTAACTTGTTATAACAACTTAGCTAACTTGTTATAACAACTTAGCTAACTTGTTATAACAACTTAGTAACTTGTTATAACAACTTAGCTAACTTGTTATAACAACTTAGCTATCTTGTTATAACAACTTAGCTATCTTTTTAATCATTGACCCCTAGGTCAGTTTGTCCCTTCCTTGGGGCTGAGAGTAATTGGTCAAAATGCGTTTAACCCTTTACATAAAGTAACGGCCAAAAACGGCCAGCACTGTACACAAAAATCGCTATTCCGTCTTTTTTATATTTACATTTTATGCTTCCAAAACATAGGTTATGACCCCCTCATTCGAACGATCGCGTTGCGCTCATTCCAATGAGGGCTAACACCCTGTGTTTTGGACGCAAAAAATGAAAATTTTTAGTTACACGAGAATTTTTTTGACGAGTATCGTCTGCTACTAGCGTTAGATAATGGGTTAATGGGGGTGGAGGGGGGGGGGGGGGGGGGGGGGGCTCAGTTGGTAGAGGTGTAGGCTGCAAGCCGAGAGGTCCTCGGTTCGAATCCCAACTGCGGCAACCGCGTTGTGTCCTTGGGCAGGACACTTCACCCCCATTGCTCGCGTGGGGGCACGGTGACGTGTACTAAGGCGGAGTGCACGTCGATGGTGCACCTGTCTTCAACCAATGCTAACCCTGCTTGTGTGGAGTTGGTATGTTGGGGAGTTGACAGTTGCTCGCCGTTGCTTGGTGGTTCTCTCCGAATACTCCGGCTTCCTCCACCCGTAAAACTGTCACGGTCATGGTTAGCCATTGTGCAGAAATGTGTGACCTTAAACACCAATAAATAAATTACCGGATATTTTGGTGTTGATGGGTGGCCTCAACCGCCCCAATCGGTCCACATTTACGGGCCCTACTAAGGCCCCAAAAAGGGCCAGTTACGAAATATCACCAAAGCAGGTTAAAATCACGGGATATTTTGGTGTTGATGGGTGGCCCCGAGGAATAAAGAAGATTGACACATCAACCGGCCCAATCGGACCACATTTAGGGGCCCTACTAAGGCCCCAAAAAGGGCCAGTTACAAAATATCACCAAAGCAAGTTAAAATCACGGGATATTTTTGGGGTTGATGGGTGGCCCCCGAGGAATAAAGAAGACTGACACCTCAACCACCCCAATCGGACCACATTTAGGGGCCCTACTAAGGCCTCAAAAAAGACCAGTACAAAATATCACCAAAGCAGGTTAAAATCACGGGATATTGTGGTGTTGATGGGTGGCGCCCGAGGAATAAAGAAGATTGACACCTCAACCGCCCCAATCGCACAACATTTAGGGGCCCTACTAAGGCCCTAAAAAGGGCCAGTTTAAAAATATCACCAAAGCAGGTTAAAATCACGGGATATTTTGGTGTTGCTGGGTGGCCCCCGAGGAACAAAGAAGATTGACACCTCAACCGCCCCAATCGGACCACATTTAGGGGCCCTACTAAGGTCCCAAAAAGTGCCAGTTACAAAATATCACCAAAGCAGGTTAAAATCACGGGATATTTTGATGCTGA
This sequence comes from Pictodentalium vernedei, assembly GCA_031216915.1. Taxonomy (NCBI): domain Eukaryota; kingdom Metazoa; phylum Mollusca; class Scaphopoda; order Dentaliida; family Dentaliidae; genus Pictodentalium; species Pictodentalium vernedei. Next base: position 113,540,919 of record CM062289.1, on the reverse strand, counting down.
TGGGTGGCCCCAGAGGAATAAAGAAGATTGACACCTCAACCGCCCCAATCGGACCACATTAAGAGGCCCTACAAAGGCCCCAAAAAGGGCCAGTTACAAAATATCACCAAAGCAGGTTAAAATCACGGAATATTTTGGTGTTGATGGGTGGCCCCGAGGAATAAAGAAGATTGACACCTCATCCGCACCAATCGGACCATATTTAGGGGCCCTACTAAGGCCCCAAAATGGGCCAGTTACAAAATATCACCAAAGCAAGTTAAAATCACGGGATATTTTGGTGTTGATGGGTGGCCCCCGAGGAATAAACAAGACTGACACCTCAACCACCCCAATCGGACCACATTTTGGGGCCCTACTAAGGCCTCAAAAAAGGCCAGTTACAAAATATCACCAAAGCACGTTAAAATCACGGGATATTTTGGTGTTGATGGGTGGCCCCCAAGGAATAAAGAATATTGACACCTCAACCGCCCCAATCGGACAACATTTAGGGGCCCTACTAAGGCCTCAAAAGGGCCAGTTACATAATATCACCAAAGCAGGTTAAAATCACGGGATATTTTGGTGTTTCTGGGTGGCCCCCGAGAAATAAAGAAGATTGACACCTCAACCGCCCTAATCGGACCACATTTAGGAGCCTACTAAGGCCTCAAAAAGGGCCAGTTACAAAATATCACCAAAGCAGGTTAAAATCACGGGATATTTTGGTGTTGGTGGGTGGCCCCCCGGGGAATAAAGAAGATTGACACCTCAACCGCCCCAATCGGACCACATTTAGGGGCCCTACTAAGGCCCCAAAACGGGCCAGTTACAAAATATCACCAAAGCAAGTTAAAATTACGGGATATTTTGGTGTTGGTGGGTGGCCCCCAAGGAATAAAGAAGACTGACACCTCAACCACCCCAATCCGACCACATTTAGGGGCCCTACTGAGGCCTCAAAAAAGGCCAGTTACAAAATATCACCAAAGCAGGTTAAAATCACGGGATATTCTGGTGTTGACGGGTGACCCCCGAGGAATAAAGAAGATTGACACCTCAACCGCCCCAATCGGACCACATTTAGGGGCCTAATAGGGCCCCAGAAAGGGCAAGTTACAAAATATAACCAAAGCAGGTTAAAATCACGGGATATTTTGGTGTTGCTGGGTGGCCCCTGAGAAATAAAGAAGATTGGCACCTGAACCGCCCCAATCGGACCACATTTAGGGGCCCTACTAAGGCCCCAAAAAGGGCCAGTTACAAAATGTCACCACAGCAGGTTAAAATCACGGGATATTTTGGTGTTGGTGGGTGGCCCCCGAGGAGTAAAGAAGATTGACACCTCAACCGCCCCAATCGGACCACATTTAGGGGCCCTACTAAGGCCCCAAAAAGGGTCAGTTACAAAATATCACCAAAGCAGGTTAAAATCACGGTATATTTTGGTGCTAATGCGTGCCCCCCGGGGAATAAAGAAGATTGACACTTCAACCGCCCCAATGGAACCACATTTAGGGGCCCTACTAAGGCCCCAAAAAGGGCCAGTTACAATATATTACCAACCCAAGTTAAAATCACGGGATATTTTGGTGTTGATGGGTGGTCCCCGAGGAATAAAGAAGATTGACACCTCAAACGCCCCAATCGGACAAAATTTAGGGGCCCTACTTAGGCCCCAAAAAAGACTTGTTACAAAATATCACCAAAGCAAGTTAAAATCACGGGATATTTTGGTGTTGATGGGTGGCCCCCGAGGAATAAAGAAGACTGACACCTCAACCGCCCCAATCGGACCACATTTAGGGGCCCTACTAAGGCCCCAAAAGGGCCAGTTACAAAATATCACCAAAGCAGGTTAAAATCACGGGATATTTTGGTGTTGCTGGGTGGCCCCGAGAAATAAAGAAGATTGACACCTCAACCGCCCCAATCGGACCACATTTAGGGGCCTATTAAGGCCCCAAAAGGGCCAGTTACAAAATATCACCAAAGCAGGTTAAAATCACGGGATATTTTGGTGTGATGAGGTGAATTTTATCATACTTGCTAAACAGAGATGTGACTAATCAGTGTATGTAACATATGGATATGTTTGTTCACTATGAAGGGATTTAACAGAATTTGTTTGGAAAGAAACCATTTGTAATTTAAAGGAGTAAAGCTGTGTAAAGCTATTTTTTAAATTTATTTTCAGTTAGCGTTTCGCCATACACACGCCGAGGTGATTATAAATATTGAAAGCAACACTCAAAGTAATGTTGAAATATAGTAGCTAGACGTTAAAAAATTATCAAATTACCCACATTATTTCCGGAAAAGAGTTCTATCCATGCCATTGGATACTAGTACCAGTTCTAGATTCATGTATGCTCTACGCCATGATTCTCACCCAAAGCTGTAGGAGCCATTAAGAATGGGACCTTGTGAGCTCACGCCATCAATCCCTATTTATGAGCTCCCAGTGAAGGCTTGGGGGGGGGGGGGGGGGGGGAGCTAACGGCCCCTAAATCAAAAATCCAAACTGTCACTTATTGCTTTTATTTTAACCCTCACCTTCCCTCAGGCACATGAATCGATACCCGAGGAGCTTCAGAATTTAAAAAAAAATATCCGTGGAAGGGTCTCTAGACTAAGAACAGTAGGACCGAAGATGCCAATCCCATGTTCGAAATCTGTCAGCGGCATATCGATCGTGCCCTCTTCCACATCCCCAATTTCGAAAATAGGAAAATGGATTATATATCTAGACCTCAGAATGGGGAAATTACCGGAAATATTATCGAGAAAACAGTTTTGTCCTTTCTTCAAACGCATGCCGAAATACATCCAAATAATAAAAAGTGACGGTTGCGTTTGTTTTGCTCAATAGCAATCCGACTTATTTTATTTCTTTTCTATTATCTAACACACACATAATTTCAGGGACTCCGAAATGAGCTATCTCTGAACTGATAAATAGAGGTGGGCCATTTCTGAACAGGACATTCACTATTTGGAATTCCAATAACCCAACAGGATTGAGTAGGCAGGTGAGGGACTTAATAGCGAGCCGTTCAATGGAAGGGTTCAGTGGGCAAGTGCGGGTGTTACGAAAAAATATTTAAAAGACATCGCGCGCCAGGACGGGCCGGGGTTATCAATTCCGGGAAAAGAGAGCGTAAAAAAATCACAATAATTGTAACCAGGCTTGTCAACCGATACAAGTAACGACACCGGTACCACAGAAACGGGACCGTTTTTGCGGTACCGGTTCTGAAGCCAAATACCGGCGATACTCGGTACTCGAGTCAGTCACACCTCTGACTGTATATAAAATTTCAGAGCAACACTCAAACATGGTCCCTCCTGGACCCCATGTTTTGTAGCACATCGAGAGACCATGTTCAGTGTTCTCTTCGTACTGGATAGCTGTCTTTTTCAAGTTTCCAATGCGCGTGTGTCTAATTATAAAATCTGATATTTAGAACGTCGAAGGCATCTACCTAAGATCGTCACTGAAGGTGCCGAGTCGACGCAGAGAGCAGGTTTAAAGTTCGAAGTTCCGTCCACCCATAAGTTTATACTCGAAGGGACGCGATTTCCCACGAATATTCGAATCTTAAGAACTCGGTTCACATAACCGATTTATTTGTTAGGAATATATTCCATAGCATACATTGTTTCATTGTCATTTAATGGCCTTTTTATGTGTTGTTAAAGGTACCGACACCGGTAACGGTACCGCGGTACGGCCCAGTACCGTCTGGGTTCCGATAAACCAAGTACCGGCGGAACTTTGACAAGCCTGATTGTAACCGAAATTGTGGTAAATGATTCTGGTTTTTGTGTGGCATACAGGATAAAGAGAAACCAAAATTTGAGGAGTACCTGGATGGCACCTCTTTGAGGGGAAGGGGGAGGGGTCGAAGTTTTAAATCCTAAACAATTCATTAGTTATTCATTCCAATCGTCCATTATACACATTATTGTGTGTCATATACAATATGTTAAGTGGGCGACTGGAATTAACAACTAGTAGAGCTTTCTTCCCACGGCTGTGAGTCAGGAGACCCTTTCCTGGATTTTTTGTTTTAAATTCAAAAGCTCTGGGATCCATTTTGGTGCATCCGGAGCGAAGATAAGGGTTAAACACTCTAAATAACAGTTTGGATTTTTTTTTTGGGGGGGGGGGGGGGGTGGGGGGCAGGCCCGGTCCACCACAGGGAGCCCACACATAGAGATTGATGAAGTGGGCGCCCGGGGCCCCAGTCTTAATTGTTCCGAGGCTTTGGGTGGGTATCAAGGGGTAGGGCATGCAGAAATCTGGTACTAGTACTGGTATCCACTAATATAAATAGTACTCTTTTCCAATAATATTGCCGATGATTTTCCCATTCTCGCACCTTAATACTATATAATGATTAATAAATCGAATGTTGGTTTTAATATTTATTATCACCTCGGCATGTGTTTGACGAAACGGTAACTGAAAATAAATTATGAACCCCCTTTTTTAAAAAGGGCTTTTACACAACTTTATTTTTATTTCTTGAAATTATAAATGTTTTCTTTCCTCAAAACGTTCTGCTAAATCCCTTCATTGTTAACAAACAGATCCATATTTCACGCACACGAATTAGCTACACCTCCATTTGACAAGTAAGGCAAAATTCACCCGCCGTGCACCCCGGCTAAATCGTTTTGTGACATAAATAGTGTGTTGATTGCCACACCGTAGTATGTTTCCAGGGATTCCTAATATGTTTTTACAGATTACTAATCTGTTTTTACAGATTAACTAATCTGTATTTATAGATTAGTAATCTCTTTAAACAGATTGAATAATCTGTTTAAACAGATTAAATAATCTGTATTTACAGATTACTAATCTATTTAAACAGAATAATAATCTGTATTTACAGATTACTAATTTGTTTAAACAGATTACTAATCTGTAAAAACAGATGAACTAATCTGTATTTACAGATTAGTAATATGTTTAAACAGATTAATTAATCTGTGTTTACAGATTAGTAATCTGTTTAAACAGATTAACTAATCTGTATTTACAGATTACTTAGTTAATCTGTAAAACAGATTGGTAATCTGTTTAAACAGATTAGTAATCTGTTTTTACAGACTAGTTAATCTGTAAAAACAGATTAGTATTCTGTAAATACAGATTAGTTAATCTGTTTAAACAGATTACTAATCTGTAAATACAAATTAGTTAATCTGTAAAAAAAGATTAATAATATGTTTAAACAGATTAGTAATCTGTAAAAACAGATTAGTTAATCTGTAAAAATGGATTAGTAGTCTGTTTAAACAGATTAGTAATCTGTAAAAACAGATTAGCAATTTATTTAAACAGATTAGTAATCTTTAAAAACAGATTAGGAATCCATGGAAATATACTACGGTGTGACGGCTCTACGCTGCCGTAAATTTCGCTTGAAGATAGCCTTCAATAAAATAAACATTGCTTCACCTTCATTTATACACATTTCAGTGCGTAAGTTTTATTAAATTGCCACTTTTCACACGTTCGGGGCTACTTTTAGTACTTTAAAACGCAGTTTTATGCACTCACCGGAAACATTACCGGATACCGGACTTTTTACCGGCAAAAAATATATCCGAGTTGGGATAAAATTTATTCTTCAGTTGCACCTGGATGTGATTCATACGCCAAACTGAAAACAAAAGCGTGTGCTCTTATTACCTGCATGTTTTTACTGAATTACCCGGTCGCGGCTATTTGTTTCGGCCACTTTAGAGAATTAGATGATGGGTTGCACATCGATACAGGGGCAATGGCATTTACACGTGAATATTGCATGAACACTGGTCGCTATGCCTAATATTTTGAACTATTCCATTCAGCTTTGGAAGCACAAATACACACGGTTATCCAAGAGCTGTAATTGCTCTTAGATAATTGATCATACATGCACTGTATTTTAATGTATTCTTCTGCTTCAAATTGTTTTACTTTGGATTCTCTGCTTCCATTTGCACATAATTTTTACAGTACTAATTTATCCAATATTTGTTCTTTGTTTATGTGCTTATAAACTAAATATGCAAACTTTTTGATTGTTAGTTTATCATTCATTGTTTTCATGTTTTACTGGGCTTTTATGACACTTTAATGGACCAAGCCATGTCATATCGGGTAGTATTACGGTGGATTATTCGCCACGGAAGCTGGAGAGAACCACCGAGCAGCGGCGAACCAATACCAAACACTCCAGCCAACTAACGCGACAGAAACAGGGTTAGCTACGGTTGAATGCAGGTGCAAAAACAGACCTGTAGTACACTTTAGCACACAAAACCACCATGCCTGTACATGGGCATTTGGAATTAATTGTCTTACCCAAGAAATCTCGAGTATAATTAATCGATAAAATTAAAAATAAAAATAATTGACAATGGTCCGGAGAGCATATGTACGGAGCCGGTGAGGTGACATATGTTTTTTTAAAATCCATACGCACGAATTAATAATCTGTGCACACGAAATATTAATCAGAGAGAACAAATGAATAATCCAAGCACGCAAACTAATAATTCATGCGCGCAGTTTAATAATCCGTGCATGAAGTAATAATCAAGGCAAACGAATTAATAATCCGTGCGTTTGAATTAATAATCCGTGTGCGTAAATTAATAATCCACACACACGAAATGATAATCCATGCCAACAAAATAATAATCAATGCGAACGAATTAATAAAATCATTCACGTGAATTGTAATCTGTGCACACGAAATAATATTCCGTGCACACAAATTAATAAGCTGTGCAAATGGATTATTGGTCAGTAGTATGTCACGTACCTTTCGAGCAAGATCTGGTGGACCGCGCGGTGTACCCCGGAAGTGACGTTTTGGTTACCCGCGTGAGCGGCTATGTTGTGATTTCATTCTCATGGTGACGCGTGGTGTCACTGCACATGTGCAGCGCGTGTTGTTATGGTAATACGCGTTTCCGTCGTCCATTTTGTATATAGGGAACCGCCATCTTGTTTCTATGGTAGCACGTGGTCGCTAGGTGTCCCAAAGGCATCTAATAAGATGAGGGTATGTTTGGAGGGTACGTTCGATTCAATGGGAGTACAACGAATTACTCAAATGAACCCGAGACCGACTGCTGTTCACCCCAAATAACCGAAACGGACCCGAATTCTCTTAGAATATTGACCCTAATAGTACCACGTAGTGGTATAAGATCTATAAGAGATGTGCTCCTTATCTAGCTAGCTCGAATTCCATCAGAATCCTCGTTTACAACTACATATTTTATAACATATCTGTTCTACTTGACGTCTATCTACTCTAGTATACTAATTATCCCTGATTGTCCTTGTAGATTCTTATGCCTTTTCTACTCATGATATGATATGGCATTGTCCGTGCATTCCTGGCTCTCCCTTACCTTAGTAGATTATTTGGCTTGTTCTACCCGTGCTATGACTATTATCTGCACTAGTCTACCATTATCTGGCTTACCAGTAGACCTAGACATAGCTGCAATTGATACTTTCCCGACGGGCCATCTGCGCCCCGTTTTCTTCGTGTAAGGCCATGAGGGCTATGAGGACGCCAAAGGCTAGTCCTATTCCATAATGGGGTACCAGTAATGGATTGCCCATGGGGTGGGGGTCCCCAAATACCGAGATGAGGCCATAGGGCCATGATGGCTATGACGTCTTCATAGCCCTCATGACCTCCTACGATGAAAAAGGGTACCCAAATACCGCGATGAGGATGAGAGTAATGGCATTTCCTTATTGCACTCATAACCCTCATGGCCTCATACGATGAAAGGGGATTCTGATTCTGAAAGCCATCCAGATGCAAGAAAGGGATTCCAAAATTGGAATTCTGTGGACCGTTCCAACCAAATACCGAGACGAGGATGAGAGCAATGGCATTTCCTTGTGGCACTCATAGCCCTTATGGCCTCATTCGGTGAAAAGGGGATTTTGAAGGCCATCCAGATACTAGAAAGGGATTCCAAAATTGGGATTCTGTGGACTGTGGGGACAAATGTGGAGATGAGGATGAGAGTAATGGCATTTCCTTATGGCCCTCATAGTCCTCATACGGTGAAAAGGGGATTCTGAAGGCCATCCAGATACTAGAAAGGGATTCCAAAATTGGGATTCTGTGGACCGTGGTGACAAAATACCGAGATGAGGATGAGAGTAATGACATTTCCTTATGGCCCTCATAGCCCCCATGACCTCATACGATGAAAACGGGGCACCGATGGCCCGTCGGGTAAGTGTCACCTGTAGCTATGTCTGGGTCTACTGGTAAGCCCAACAAATAGTGTAGATAATAGTCATATCACGGGTAGAACAAGCCAAATAATCTACTAAGGTAAGAGAGAGCCAGGAATACATGGACAATGCCATCATATCATGGGTAGAACAAGCATAAGAATCGACAGGGACAGTCAGGATAATCAGTATACTAGAGTAGATAGAAGTCAGGTAGAACAGATAAAGTATAAAATATGTACTACTGAACGAGGATTCTTATGGAATTCGAGCTAGATAAGGAACACACCTTTTATGGATCTTATAACACTACATGGTGCTATTAGGGTCAATATTCTAAAATAATTCTGGCCCATTTTGGTGATTTCCGGTGAAAATAAGTCGTTCACGGGATCATCTGGGTAACTCGTTTTACTTCCATCGCATCGAACATACCCTCCAAACATACTCCCGTCTTATTAGATGCCTTTGGGTTACCTAGCAGCCGCGTGCTACTATACAAACCAAGATGGCGGCGTCCTGTATACAAAATGGATGAAGGAAACGCGTATTACCATAACAACACGGGCTGCGCATGCGCAGTGATACAACGTTTCACCATGAGGATGACATCACAACATGGCCGACCAAGCGCGTTACCATGACAACACAAAATGGCGGCACCCAGTCACGTGACTATGACGTCATTTCCGGGGTCCACCGCGGAGTTCACCAGATCTTGCTCGAAAGAAACGAGCACCACTCCTTTGATCCATGCACATGAATAATAATCCGTGCGCATGAAATGAAAGATATAAAAACTATGGTATAGGTTATTAAGTCAAAATGGCATCCATCCTGTGACCTTGGTATACTGGCATCCCTCCATCTTAACGCTGAAATAGCAATTCTTAGGTCTACTTGTTCTTGTTTGAACCTAAGTTATCTAGGACCCTTCGGCCCTCGGTCGCTACCGCCTCCTCATATCTTCAAAAAAGGAAGGTCAGGAGGGGTAACCTAATGACCCGAGGTCCGTCCTTGTTAGGCATGCTTCCCCTTTTTTAACGTGCGATAGGCGAGTTAGGACGAAGTGAAGTCTGCGTAAGACCTCACATCGCTGCACTCTGGGCCTGTGGCAGTAAGTAGGTGTATGCATGCGTGGTGGGAGAGGGGGGATCTCTTGTTGAGACGTGGGGGCGCAAAAATATGTCAGCAAAGATATAAAATTCAGATGTCTAAAAGGGCCTATAAAGCAGCCATCGAAAAGTACTTCGCAATGCCGGGGGAATTTGGGATGGGACGTCACCTAAGGTTGACTGGGATGGCAACATATGCCTATGCTTGTCCGCTACATGTCTAATCTTGGCGATATTATATATATTTTTGGCAGGCCATGGGAAGGTTGGGATCAGTGGCGGGGGCATGCGAAAATGCACATAGCTCGCCCCCAAATAGAGTTACATTGCATCCCCCCCCCCCCCTTCATAATAAATACAAACTGCCACATATGATTTCGACCCCCCCCCCCCAACTTTCCATTTGGAGACTTCAAAACTGTTGATATAGCTTCGAAATTTGAGACTATTTCAGAGAGTCTCAGGCCCTTACCGTCAAGTTACCGATAATCTCGCCATCCTCCATTAGGCTCCAGAATCGCTCTCAAAGCTTCACAGTTAAAACTGAAAAATTTACCGAGGAAGGATAACCGGCCCCCACCAATGGCCTTACCTCCTCTAAGGAGGCTTCAGAGTCGCTTATAGAGCTCCAAAAAAATTATAATTCGGGGAGAGTCCCGAATCCGGTGGCGGTGCTGCAGGAGGTCATGAAGGGGCATTTGCCCCCGACCACAGTCTTTGCAGCCACCCCCTCCCCCCCTCTCTCTCTCATTTGCCCCTCTCCAAAACTGTCACATCCAGCCACCCTCTCTTACGCACACAGTGACTCTCTTTTCTTTATTTACATACAAACTCAGCTGATAAACATAAATCCACTGGAATTTTGCAAGTTCGGATGCAGTTACTTATGAGCCATGTACGTTTATAAACCTTGTCTCTAAAATTTGGGTCATCCAAAAATGTGGCGATCTACCCTAAAAGCCACCAGAAAACTTGATTCAAATGCACAGTGATTTTGTTTTGTCTGGGGGGCGACTCCCCGCCCTCCACTCCCGGGGACGGCATGTCGGCTTCTCCACTCAGGATACCCCTCCATACGGAACATGTCCACTACTTGCAGTCTCCACCACCCATCCCCCCCCCCCCGCAAATACCACCGCCAGGTCACACAAATGGGAGAGGGTGATTCACCTGACTACACCCTTCCCTTCCTGTCTGCGGTCTTTGAAATATACACGCGTCATATCGCTCCCCCTCCATTGGAATTCTCCCCCTATAAAGGATTCTTGTTCCGCCACTGAACAGGATTCCCATGCATGTAAGTATATATAGCAGGTCCGTCTTTTGGGACAGCGGGGGTGGGGGTCCTGCTACCTTATGTTTTAATCCGTGCGCACAAAATAATAATCAGAGCACACGAGTTAATAATCCGCGGAGGCGAATTGATAATCGGTGCATACAAAATAATAATCCGGGCACAAGGATTATTATTTCGTGTGCACGGATTATTATTTCGTGTGCGCGTATTATCATTTCGCCGCACGTTATATTTATTCTAAGTAGTATGAAATGTGCCAAATGAGCCCCATCTGGGGGACTTCGGGGGGGGGGGGTAGCATACCGCAGAAGTGACAGCATACCGCGGGGTATTGTGGGTGTCACGTGGGTTGGCATAGAAGCGGAGGAGAGCGGGCATGTTGTGACCTCATCCCGATAGTGATACGTGGTTTTAGTGAGCATGCACATTGGAGACTACCATCTTGGTTTCTATGTTAGCCTGTTGTTGCCATTTGACCCAATGGCCTCTAAACAGACGGGGCCTCTTCTAAGGGTGTGTTCGATTCAACGGGAGTCTTGCGAATTACCAAAATAAGCTCGACAGTTACCCCAAATCACCGACATCGACTTCATGTTACCGAAACAGAGTCGCGCGAAGTGTTATATGACCCATAAGGGGTATTTTCGATTGATGAGGTATGTACTCCGGTAGAACAAAAGAGCCCCATACTTGGAGTAAGATCGGTGTTTTGTTACTATAATTAAATTTTGTGGCGTGTTCTGACTACTCTCTGACCCAGGTATTCAAATGCAGGAGTTAGTACGCATGGCATAGCAGACGTGCATCAGTCAGGTCCTTAGGCAAGTTATGGCTACATGAAGAATAAGCAAGTAGAAGGGAATGGGTGGTGGTACAGTGCATAGTAAGTAGACAACAGAAAGGGGAAGTGGGAGGGAATGGGTAGTGTTAGCACGAATGGCGTAGCAATCAGACATCAGGTAGGCCCTCGGGCATGTCAGGGCTTAGGAAGAATAGGGAAGTTGGGGGGGGGGGGGGATGGGTAGTGCTGGCATGCAAGACGTAGCAAGCAGATACCAATAGGCCCGTTGGTATGTCAGATTTTAGAAAGAATAGGAAAGTGGGAGGGAAATGGATGGTATTGCTATGCTTGGAGAAGGCAGCAAACATCAGACAGGGCCTTGGGCATGCCAAGACTTAGAGATAGGAAGGAAAGGAAGTAAGGATAAGGTGAGTAAATTGTGAAGTGGAAGTTGGACCCCGGTTTGGGATATTTACGGCCATGTTACATAGAGATACACTTGTGGAATCTCTTTCTGTTACTTGACTGGCCTTCAGGATGCCCTTTTCATGATATGAAAAGCCGACTGCAATGAGGGACAACTTGCCATTCTACATATCCTCTGGGTCATAAGGACCACGAGAAAATTCTTAGTGAGCCACAATTCGTCATTCCTCATATTCTCATATTTAGGGATGACGTTCCATGGAATCTTCTTTATTCTTCTCGTGTCGCACACCAACATCAAAATATCTGGCGATGTTTGTCACCTTAGGTAATATTTTGTAACTGGCCCTTTTGGGAGCCTAAGGAGGGCCCTAAATGTGGTCCGATTGGGACGGTTGAGGTGTCAATCTTCTTTATTCCTCGGGGCCACCCATCAACACCAAAATATCCTGTGATTTTAACCTGCTTTGGAGATATTTTGTAACTGGCCCTTTTTTGGGCCTTAGTAAGGCCCCTAAATGTAGTTCGATTGGGGTGGTTGAGGTGTCAATCTTCTTTATTCCTCGGCGGCCACCCACCAACACCAAAATATCCCGTGATTTTTACTTGCTTTGGTGATTTTTTGTAACTGGCCCTTTTGGGGGCCTTAGTAGGGCCCCTAAATGTGGTCCGATTGGGGCGGCTGAGGTGTCAATCTTCTTTATTCCTCGGGGGCCACCCATCAACACCAAAATATCCCGTGATTTTAACCTGCTTTGGTGATATTTTGTAACTGACCCTTTTTGGGGCCTTAGTAGAGCCCCTAAATTTTGTCTGATTGGGGTGGTTGAGGTGTCAATCTTCTTTATTCCTCGGGGGTCACCCATCAACACCAAAATATCACATGATTGTAACCTGCTTTGGTGATATTTTGTAACTGGCCCTTTTGAGGCCTTAGTAGGTCCCCTAATTATGGTCCGATTGGGGAGGTTGAGGTGTCAATCTTCTTTATTGCTCGGGGGCCACCCATCAACACCAAAATATCCCGTTATTTTAACTTGCTTTGGTGATATTTTGTAACTGGCCCTTTTTGGGGCCTTAGTAGGGCCCCTAAATGTGGTCCGTTTGGGGCGGTTGATGTGTCAATCTTCTTTATTCCTCGGGGGCCACCCATCAACATCAAAATATCCCGTAATTTTAACCTGCTTTGGTGATATTTTGTAACTGGCCCTTTTGGGACCTTAGTAGGGCCCCTAAATGTGGTCCGATTGGGGCGTTTGAGGTGTCAATCTTCTTTATTCCTCGGGGGCCACCCAGCAACACCAAAATATCCCGTGATTTTAACCTGCTTTGGTGATATTTTGTAACTGGCCTTTTTTGGGGCCGTAGTAGGGCCCCTAAATGTGGTCCGATTGGGGCGGTTGAGGTGTCAATCTTCTTTATTCTTCAGGGGCCACCCAGCAACACCAAAATATCCCGTGATTTTAACCTGCTTTGGTGATATTTTGTAACTGGCCCTTTTTGGGGCCTTACTAGGGCCCTAAATGTGGTCCGATTGGGGCGATTGAGGTGTCAATCTTCTTTATTCCTCGGGGTCCACCCATCAACACCAAAACATCCCGCGATTTTAACCTGCTTTAGTGATATTTTGTAACTTGCCCTTTTTGGGGCCTTAGTAGGGCCCCTAAATGTGGTCCGATTGGGGCGGTTGAGGCCACCCATCAACACCAAAATATCCGGTAATTTATTTATTGGTGCTTAAGGTCACATATTTCTTCACAATGGCTAACCATGACCGTGACAGTTTTAAGGGTGGAGGAAGCCAGAGTATTCGGAGAGAACCACCGAGCAACGGCGAGCAACTGTCAACTCCCCAACATACCAACTCCACACAAGCAGGGTTAGCATTGGCTGAAGACAGGTGCACCATCGACGTGCACTACGCCTTAGTACACGCCACCGTGCCCCCACGCGAGCAATGGGGGTGAAGTGTCTTGCCCAAGGACACAACGCGCTTGCCACAGGTGGGATTCGAACCGAGGACCTCTCGGCTTGCAGCCTGCACCTCTACCAACTGAGCCCCCCTCCCCCCCACCCCATTAACCCATTATCTAACGCTAGTAGCCGACGATACTCGTCAAAAAAATTCTCGTGTAACTAAAAATTTTCATTTTTTGCATCCAAAACACAGGGTGTTACCCCTCATTGGAATGAGCGCAACGCGCTCGTTCGAATGAGGGGGTCATAACCTATGTTTTGGAAGCATAAAATGTAAATATAAAAAATACGGAATGGCGATTTTTTGTGTACGGTGCTGGCCGTTTTTGGCCGTTATTTTAGGTAAAGGGTTAAACGCATTTTGACCAATTACTCTCAGCCCCAAGGAAGGGACAAACTGACCTGGGGGCAATGATTAAAAAGATAGCTAAGTTGTTATAACAAGATAGCTAAGTTGTTATAACAAGTTAGCTAAGTTGTTATAACAAGTTACTAAGTTGTTATAACAAGTTAGCTAAGTTGTTATAACAAGTTAGCTAAGTTGTTATAACAAGTTAAGCTAAGTTGTTATAACAAGTTAGCTATGTTGTTATAACAACTTAGCTAAGTTGTTATAACAAGTTAGCTAAGTTGTTATAACAAGTTACTAAGTTGTTATAACAAGATAGCTAAGTTGTTATAACAAGTTAGCTAAGTTGTTATAACAAGTTAAGCTAAGTTGTTATAACAAGTTAAGCTATGTTGTTATAACAAGTTAGCTAAGTTGTTATAACAAGTTACTAAGTTGTTATAACAAGTTAGTTAACTTGTTATAACAACTTAGCACAGGTAAAAAAAATACATCAACTGGCGTCAGAACGCTGCCGTACCTCTTCATAGTTTATTCATGTTATTTTGTTACATGCCTCTAACCCAACCTTCGAGTAGGCTTCATTTTACTGCCCACGAATATAACCTTGTCTTTTTGTTTTCATTGCCAGCATTTGCTCTGTGCCCCTTCAATGTCTGACAATAATACAATACGAATGAAAATTAACCCTGCAATCTCCAGGTTCCCAACGTGTACCCCATCTTTGCTGTGCAAGAGTTCATCCTCTAAAAATTGGGATGTACGAAGCAAAAAGAATTGGTGAAGGATACACGCCTGCTTGAGGCCCATCTCCATGGACACCCGTTTTGTTGTTACGCTACGCAGACTAAATTCAGTTTGTTCATCTTTATGCATCGATTCCAAGGTGCCAACAAGCTCACTTTCCAAGCCCTAAGCATTCGCCACATTGCCACCCCCCCCCACCACCTACCCGTCATACCCTGTCACATGCTTTACAACACCACCTTTTCGTTATGACCTTCGTTGATTCTACGAGTTGAGATAGCGTGAAAAGATGGTCCGTGTCTCTCTGTCCCTCTCTGAATTCGTTCTTGATCTTCCTAAAAATCCCCTTCTCCTCGACTTCCACGCCGAATTCCCCATACAGCACTTTACGGAAAGTTTTCCAATATTGCTACGGACAGAGCAATTTTGTTCAGAGTTTTCAATACCCCCCCCCCCCCCCCCCCCACCGCCCTTTTTATGTCTACATGCTGCTTTTTTTCTCTCCACTCTTTGAGAACCCCTTGTTGCTTTGCTCAACTTTATGAGGTTCCTATGAGGAGCCCTTGCACATGCAGACTGGCAGATTGGTCATTAAGCCAGTAACTGAAATCAGAATAACATAAGAGCAGTAGCTAATGGAGATTGAGTGCTGATTACTATTGCGTGTTAACTTTGATGAAATTGCCAACAAATCTTATTTGAGATAAAAAACAAATATTTAATGTCACTCTGAAGGACAATACAGGAAAACAGTGTACTAATTAAGAACCTTCATTCAAAAGAATGGCACGCAGAAAATAATTTGGACAGAAGAAATGCAGCATTAACATACAACGGTTCCACTGAGTGCGCTAAATGGAGGGCAAACACAGAATAATATAATGTGCACGCGAAGGAGGATGCAAATAGAAGATATGATCAAATGAAAAGTATGGAGCAGAAATATAATAAAGAGAAAGGTAAAATTCAATAACTCTAGCTGTAAATGGTTTTTCTTCAACTCGATTGGGTTTTTACTGGTGCACGCCAGTGATAATAGCAATAAATAAGGCGGTATATTGCAAACATTAGTGTAATACTTAACCTGTAGTGCAATAGTAACCAGTAATCCAATAGAAATAAACCAGTAGTGTAATATTAACCAGTAATGTAAAAGAAATCAATAATGGTGGAATATTAACCAGTAATGTAATAGAACTCAACCAGTAGTGTAATATTAGCCAGCAATGTAACCGAAATCAAGCAGTAGTGTAATATTAACCAGTAATGTAATAGAAATCAACCAGTAGTGTAATATTACCCAGTAATGTAATAAAAATCAACCAGTAGTGTAATATTAACCAGTGATATGATAAAAATCAACAATGGTGGAATATTGACCAGTAATGTAATAGAAATCAACCAGTAGTGTAACATTAACCAGTAGTTTAATATTAACCAGTAGTGTTATAGAAATCGACCAGGAATATAATATTAACCAGTAATGTAATAGAAATCAACCAGTAGTGTAATATTAACCAGTAATGTAAAAGAAATCAACCAGTAGTGTAATATTAACCAGTAATGTTACAGAAATCACGCAGTAGTGTAATAATAACCAGTAATGTAATAGAAACCAACCAGTAGTGTAATAGTAACCAGTAATGTAATAAAAAATCAACCAGTAGTGTAATATTAACCAGTAATGTGATAGGAATCAACAATGGTGGAATATTAACCAGTAATGTTATAGAAATCAACCAACAGTGTAACATCAACCAGTAGTGTAATATTAACCAGTAGTGTTATAGAAATCGACCAGGAATATAATATTAACCAGTAATGTAATAGAAATCAACCAGTAGTGTAATACTAACCAGTAATGTAAAAGAAATCAACCAGTAGTGTAGTATTAACCAGTAATATAACAGAAATCACGCAGTAGTGTAACATTAACCACTAATGTAATAGAAATCAACCAGTAGTGTAATATTAACCAGTAATGTAATAAAAAATCAACCAGTAGTGTAATATTATCCAGTAATGTGATAGGAATCAACAATGGTGGAATATTGACCAGCAATGTAATAGAAATCAACCAGTAGTGTAATATGAACCAGTAATTTAACATTAACCAGTAATGTAATATTAACCAGTAATGTAATATTAACCAGTATTGTCATAGAAATCAACCAGTAGTGTAATATTAACAGTAATGTAATAGAAATCATCCAGGACTGTAATATTAACCAGTAATGTAACAGAAATCAACCAGTAGTGTAATATTAACCAATAATGCAATAGCAATCAACCAGTAATGTAATATAAATCAACCAGTCGTGTAATATTAATAAATTATGAAATAGAAATCAACCAGTAGTGTAATATTAACCAGTAATGTAATAAGGTTCAGCCAATAGTGTAATATTAACCAGCAATGTAATATAAATCAACCAGTAGTGTAATATTAACCAGTAATGTAATAGAAATCAACCAGCAGTGTAATATTAACCAGTAATGTAATATAAATCAACTAGTAGTGTAATATTAACCAGTAACCAGTAATGTAACAGAAATCAACCAGTAGTGTAATAGCCAGTAATGTAATAAACTTAAGCTGTAGTGTAATGAAATTCCATAAAAAACAACAATTTTTCAACAATATTTCAACCTCAAACAAAACGGAACCAACCAACAACAGAGAAAAACAGAAACCTAAAAAGGGTGGGGTTTGTTTTTTTAACAAAAATGTTAAAATCTTAGAGATAGAGACAACTCGAAATCGATTTAAACTTTCCTCTGTAATCTACCTACCCCCCCCCCCCCCCACCCCCCCCCCCCCCCCCATGTTCACACGATGTGAAAAAATCACTATCAAGAAGAGACTATTCTCAGGGAAATTTTTTTTCAGTCATCATTTGATGAACCTCTTCCAACTTAAGAGCTTGCAAGCCTGCAAAGAAACAGCCTGTCACCATCACTATTGTTCATGCTGTCGGTTGACAATTACACTAACAAAAAATCGTTTGGCACCGAAAATACAGCATTTAACACCAAAATTTGGCACAAAAAAAAAAGTTTTGTGGTTTCAAAGGCTTTGTGGTTTATTATTTCAGGGAGTCATTTTTGATAAAATCGCTATCTGACAACATGGGCGAGACAAAATTCACGCTTGTCAAGTAATATACAGTACGTGGAGAGTGGATTGTAACTAAATCATCCGCGGAGTGGAGTTATCACCCAAGCTATAACTTTCAAATTTTGTACATATTGACAAAAAACAACCACAAGCAATGTTTCTGCCAATGGACCTCCGGGTTGAACCCGGAGGTCCATTGACTGAAACGTTGCTTGTGTTGGTTATGCTTTGCAACAAATTTGGAATTATTGCTTGGGTGGAATCTCCACTCTGCGAGTGATTTAGTGATAATACACTCTCCACGTACTGTATGGGCAACAAGTGTAAACATGGGTCTTTGTTATGGGTCAGTTGAATTAACAGCTTGTTGATAATTTGAATCTTATCCTTACATTTCTTCGTTTCTTAGTCTTTTCATCTTTCATGGAAGATAAGAAATTATTTTGCTACTGGTTTATTTCGAGTTAATAAACAATGAGTAAATAATAAGCATGACATTATTTGTAAATGTTCGTAATAGATTATTTATTTATTTATTTATTTTTCAATTTTTTATTTATTATTTATTAGTTTTAGTTTTATTATCAATATTTTTATCATATATGTTTTTTACAACTAAAATACATAAAAGAATAAATAAATAAATATCGTACTTTGACTGCAACATGGCGCCATCTGCAATGCTTTAGTTAATTTGATTAATTTCAAATAGGCCGAGATGTCAGCCTGAAGTAACTTCACATCAGTCTGAGCCTGAAAGTCGAAGGCTGGTGTGAAGTTACCGAGGGCTGATATCTCGGCCGATATGAATCTAACAAAGTAGAAACGCATTTATTTATTAACCCTTTACCTAACGAATCGCCCGCATCCGCCCGCGTAATATGCAAATTGAGCAGTTGAAAAAATTAAATTTTTCAAAATATTTCAACAAAACCATATCATGTGACCTCTCATTGGAACGAGCTCATTTAAAATAATAAATTTTGATATCGTCTGTGTTGGGTAAAGGGTTAAATCAAAACAAATTATTTGAAATATTCTCAGATCTGTTGCAGTTTTCTGACAATGTTATTGTTTCTCATTTTGCTCTCAAAGTCCAAAATATCCTATTCCCCCACTGCTAGTTCGGCTAACCCAACGTCTCGGCTTCCCCATTGGGGAAGCCAAGACGTTCGGATAGCTGACCGACCTCCTCTCCCACTTCAACGAATCTCCGCTTACCACCCAGAATTTTAGTTGCGATTAATTTTCTGTATAACTCTCTTCTTTCTTCTCTTTATCGCCTAATCATCACTTATTGCCATCATTAATTCCCCATCATACAAAACTCTGAGACAACCCACTCCACTATGCCTGGTAACGCCTATATTTCTGAGGACGTCCAACGAAAAACTGAGAACAATTCGATGTAAACTGTTCGAATGACGCCTTATTCCACTCAAAGGACGATACATGATTAGTTTGTTCTCAGTTACAAGCAAATTCCATTTGGCACTAAAATCTTTGGTTTGGCACCCAAACAATCCATTTGGCACCGAAGATACTTGACAACAAAATATTTCCGACCAGGGTGAACACTGACGATCATTGACAGGCACAACTTACATTTTTTACAGACACCAGTTCATCTGTGTCAAGGTCTGTGGTGATTACATTGAAAATATAATGAAACGATTATAATTGCATTCAATTTTTGTGATTATGACTACGAGGTACAATTAATCCATTTTTTGAATGTAATGATTACTATTACAATTACTTAAAATGTAATAATCGATTACAATACTGATTACTTTCTATCTTTTATTTCAGTGGGATATTATTAGTTACCCCGTGTCTGATCACGTGGTACGGGTTTTCACCTACCCGAAGCCAGCCGTATCCCATGAGGCCGAAGGCGGAATGGGATACGGCTGGCTTCGGGTAGGTAAAAACCCGTACCACGTGATCAGACACGGGGTAACGAATTTATCTATTGACTTTCCGTTTTAGAAGTACAATCTATTTCATGTGTGAACACACACAGCATGAGATCTTTTGTCTTCCATTGTTGAGCCATACAGGTTTCTGTGGAATTTTTGTGCAAAAGAGTTTTTTGTGAAAATATGCCGATATGACTAGGATAAAAAAAATTATACGGGGTATGGACAATTTGTAGATTTCGGAATGAGGCTTCCACTGGGTCTGGGAAATTTGTCAGTGGCTGGGCGGACGTATCGTTGGTTTCAATGAATATGGTCTCATACCACGTATCTATCAACCAATCAAATCAAAAAATTCGCTTTAGTCAATAGATATAGATTATTCCTGCACGATCAACTTTAAAGAAACAGAAGAAAAAACACAATATTTGTTGCATTTCCATTTGATTCTTCCAACACTTAAAATCTGTTACATGGAAGTTAATTAAGTGCTTGCCATGAAAGGATTGAACGTGCGGGAATTATCAAAAGTGGGAAAAATGAGCGAAACGCTTCTCATGGTTATGATGCAACTCATTTCAGAAGGTAACATACTTAAAAATTCAATGGATGACAGGTCAAGATAAACTCATTGTAAATAAAATACAACAGACTTAAAAGTTCGTCAAGATTTTCTCATCATACTTAGAAATTATTACATGATTAGTTTCATGTAGGCCGAGATACCACCCCGAAGTAACTTCATATCAGCCCCAGTCCGAAGGTCGAAGGCTGATGTGAAGTTACCGAGGGCTTGTCTCGTCCGATATGGAACTAACACGGTAATAACTTCTTCACTTATTTAATCAAAACAATTTATTTAAAAAAATGTCGGAGATCTGTCATAGTTTTCTGACAGTGTTATTGTTTTTTACTCTACTCACAAAGGCCATAGTTATCCCTTCTTCTACTGCTAGTTCAGCTATCCAAACGTCTCGGCTTCCCCATTGGGGAAGCCGCGACGTTCGGATAGCTGACCAACATTTTCTCCCACGTTGCGAATCTCCGCTTACGACTCCGAATTTTAGTTTGCGATGAATGTTCTGTAAAAGTCTCTTCTTTCTTCTCTTCATCACCAAATCAATACTTATTGCTTATCAATTCCTCATCACACAAAACTCTGCTTCGAGCCACTCCACTATGCCGGAGAGTGGCAACGTCAATTTTCCTGAGTACGTTTGATGAATAACTGAGAACAATTCTACGAAAAAAGCTGGTTGCGCCTAGTAAACCATCAAATCGGCCAAGATCCCCGTCATATCAACCGAGCTTGAAGTCATATCAGCCAAGCTTGATAATGGGAATAAACATCTCGAAGAAAAAAATAAAGTACAAGGACGCGCTCTTACCTGCTTTCATATTTGGTATGATAAAGTCTCCTGAGCACAATAGGTAATGTAAGAATGATCCAGGACCAAAGGGAAGAATTTATTTCTCACCCATGTTTATGCAGTTTACCAATAAGAGCTTTCGGTACATGCATTAGCCCTTTGAACGCGAGAGACCGCTTTTCCGGTCCAGAAACATGATATGCCATACTTTCATTAAGTAGGATGGCTGCTAAGGTAAAATATGGGGTAGACCAATCAATTTTTTCAAGGCTGCACGTTGAAAATATTTATAATAAATATGGACTCTTCCAATTGCTTTCATTGAAGTAACATGGAAGATACCACTAGGATTCAAAGGGTTAAAGATCGACACACGAATCCACACTTCAAGAATATAACTTGTGATGTTCAAATGAAGTCACAGATCCTAGCTCTATCACTGTCTGTGGACCACACTTCCGGCAAAATTCGTCAGAAACTAAGGCGCGCATTATTTTTATGGTTTTCAACACCTGAAAGTTCCGAGGATTTTGACGAACAGTGTGGGAGGACTCTGGTGGGTAGCCAGCGGAGGTGCAACGGGTGCGAACGCATCTGCCCACCAAATTAGTAGAGCTGAAACGGTTGGCTCATTTTCACAACCGACTAACCGAGATCTGTAACCGGATAATATCCGCTTAACCGTAGCCATTATTTCACCAAATCTGGGATCAAATCTATAGGAATTGGAAAGCAGTATTCTCAGAAACTATTCCGCAGTGTGTTTAGAAACGAACGTTGTCGAGTACTCGACAACGTTCGTTTGTATACATACTACGGAATAGTTTCTGCGGTTACTCAGAACTCACGGAAATTGCCGATCATTAACGAAGTCTTAAACGCCAAAGTTGATTATTTCTCAATATATACAGCGCTACTTCGAGGTTAAATCTATCCCAAATGAGAAGCGGCAGATTTATTACGTTTTGTCCGTGAAATGACGATCACTATCGATATTTCGGATAACCGGTTGACGTTTTATTAATCGGTTAGGTAGGTAACCGGTTTCAAACCGGTTATCCGGTTAACCATTTCAGTACTAAAATTTAGAGTTCCACTGGAGGGACTATCTCACATTTGTAATTTGAAAATGTGATGCACGGCGGCTATTGTTGTATATGATGTAGGTCTTAAACAATATTTCCACACCCGGTACTCTTCTCTGGACTTATTAGCTATAACTTACCTCAGAGAAGCAGTGATAACCGGAATCTCCAGCTGCGTATGTAGGTCACACATAGAATTGTTTCTCTACCGGAGCACACACATCAAACTACCTTTAAACAAAACAATTCATCAAAACCTGAAATGAGAGGCCAAAAATTACGACCTATCACACGCATCACTTTTCTTTTGAAGTTTTACAACACGAATTATCAATCAAATACTTATTTACATTGTGTTTCGAAACCAAAATCATTCTGAGCAACCGTCAGTTCCATGCAATATAATATGCTGATCCGAGCTTTACTGGCCACCCAGGTCAGTTTCTTATCGCCAGAAGTCTTTTCAAATACTTCTTGATCAAAAAGTATCCAGCATCGAACTGTTTGAGTGGAATAATAAAGGCGTTGAACTCAAGTATAAAAGAACTTCGCGTGATTTCAAATATTATACAATGCACTAACAAGCTGGATGCAAATAGTCCTCAGAAACAGAAAAGGGTATTCTATTCTTTACTAAACACGATGAGTGTCTAAAATACACAATACAGTCTGATAGCCTACGGCAATGCTTCATCAACAGTTATTTATATAGAATAAAGGCTAATGACACTGAATGTGATACGAGGGATGTGAGAGATGTTAACGCAGTGATGAGTTTGCAAATTTGAGACACTGTGATACATGGAATTAAGTCTTGTTGTCAAACAAAGATAATAAAAATCCTGCAAGAGTCATGGTGACCAGGGTGAAACATGCAATCATTGATTAGACTTTTGACGCAACGGATCGTTGCGTCAAAATTACAATCAATGATTTTATGTTTCTGTTTCATATTGGTCACAGTGTGATAAATATCTGGTTTCGTTCTACAGCAAGGCTAGGATAACGTCCACGTCGATGTGTCAATAATGCAACATGGGGATAAACTTATCCTCGAAAAGGAGTTGAGTTATTCTTTTATTTATTTATAGTCCGGCCGCCAAATGCCATTTTTTTCACCAAACCATGTTTTGTTGTATTAAGTTTTTTTCTCAACGGTTTTTATTAGTTCAGACACCCCTCTTACTAATTTTTCTTACTGGACAGCTGACAGCATTGAGCATTTTTTTTAATTGGGCCTTAAAGTGAGGTACTGTTGTAGGGGTCGAAAATTAATGTGGAAATTACAGATCCGAATGATTATTTCATCTTAACTCACTATATAAGCACAAAACGTGATGTAATTGTGTTTCGATATAGTAACTACATCCGCATTGGGTATTTGGTAGAAATTGGGCGGATATTACACCGCTATTTATATCTATCAACGCTATTTATATCTAACAACGCTCTTTATATGTGAACGCGTTTGGAGATTACGTCAAATAACTGTTCTTTCTCTTTGATTTCTTAGACCGAGGACGCATTATTGCAACAGCGCAATTGTCTCACTACACACCTCATAAACTTACAATTTTGTCTCGCCTTTTATCACTAGCGTTTCTATTTCTTCAACTTCACTCGATATAACATCAGGTTCGGCGACCTTTGAGTTGAAACGACATAGACTAACTCCGTCAAGTCAGATGCTTGTTTTTTCTCAACCACGTTCGGTTGTGTTGAATCGAGAAGCAAAGATCCTCTAATGAACGTGAAAGCGAATTGAGAATATACTCAGGTGTAGTAGGATTTATAACGATGACTTACATATAGCTTTGCAACATGGGTACGATGCAGACCCAGATGTGACTCTGAGTTGCCATAAATACTGTGTTGAGAAGCATTTGCACCCGAAGAATGTGAAACAAGCAAGCATTGCTCATAGCACATCCCTAGATTCTGATGCTCGACCCGAAAAACGACCCAAACGTTCACATGACGAATTTACTTTCAGGCGTCATTGCCAATTTTGTGGTGATCACTGCATAGTTGACCGGGATACAAAGAATCCTTCAAGGTGGAGGCCCGCCTACCTGTTTCGCCAAATAGGCACACATACACCGCATATGTCAGTTAGTGATGAAATAATTGGCATTTGTTGTCGTAGCAACGATAAATGGTCCGAAGAAGTAAAGCTTAGATTGTGTGGTGCTGTTAGCGACTTACATGCTGCCGATGCTCGGTACGATGTTGACTGTAGGTCGAAATTTACGAATCCAAAATCGGTAGAATCAGCTGCAAAACAGACAATTGATCTTTCGTCACCACATAGTCAGGCCATACAATCGGTCATATCTTACATGAAAAATGACACATTCCCCACGTGGAGTCCTGTCGAATTATTTGATCTTTATCTGCAATCTGGTGGGACTTACAATTCCCGTCGATCATTTGTGTCTGATCTTGTCGATAGCTGCGGAGATGACATTTTGGTGTTGTCTTTCCCGGGAATCACCACCGTTTTGGCAGACAAATTCTGGCACCTTACTTAGGCACGTTAAAGACTCGGATGATGATAATATTGACAGTTCCATAAAGATTCTCAGTAAAGCAATTGGCAAAGAAATCAAAGATATGGATCATGACAAAGATAACTACGCCACTGATGTTAACAGCGAGAGCGTATCCTCGTTTGTAAGTGGTACACTTCTCACATTACTAAGTCGTTTAGCACCACAGTTGGCCCACACATTACCTGCTTTGATGATAGGAAACATAGTGACATCAGCATTGTGTGGAAAATACACACCGCTTCAAATTTCGTTGGCAACGCTGTTAAGAGATTCTAAAGAGTTGGTAAAAACCATGAATGATTTTGGTGTTGCATGGTCATATGACGAGCTATTGAGATTCAAAAAATCTGCGGCAGCTCTGGCTGCAAAGAATGCAGATGATACACCGATTTCGGATGCCAACAATGGCATCATACAAGTGGTTGTTGACAACTTTGATGCTGAAATTGCTTCTCAAAATGGGAAGCCAAGCACCCATTCATTGGCAATCGTGATGACTCAAAAGGACAATAATGTTTCCGTTGAGTCTCAGACGATCCCAAGATTGAAAAAGTCAGATATGACAAAACCAACAAAGTACGAATTGGATGTTGTGCGTTTCAATGGACCCAAACGACCCGACATGC
Source organism: Pictodentalium vernedei (assembly GCA_031216915.1). Taxonomy (NCBI): domain Eukaryota; kingdom Metazoa; phylum Mollusca; class Scaphopoda; order Dentaliida; family Dentaliidae; genus Pictodentalium; species Pictodentalium vernedei. Next base: position 113,515,297 of record CM062289.1, on the reverse strand, counting down.
CCGCATCACATGTACGAAACACTGTTCCCCTTATTTCAACATTGTGTCGCAGTGCAATGTCATTACGCAGAGCGATAGAACTTGACTTCGCATTTTTTTGAAAGATATGGTCATTGACCAGAACTGTCCGGAGTTCAATGGGTATAATACCCGCATGGCGAGAGACTCGGGTCAAGCAACGAACCCAAAAACGAACGCAGCATACCTCCCTCTAATAGACATAACACCTGCTGATCCAGACACTATCACGACAGCTACGGAAAAGGCAGAGCAACTATCGTCACATGCAGGACAGCCGTTCACTATATTTACTCCGATCAGCAGTTATACAAGATAGCAGTTCAGGTGTTATGGTCTTATCCAGACAAATTCGCGGCATTTGTTCCTCGATTGGGTGGTATGCATTTGCTCATGAGTTTCATTGGTTCAGTTGGAACGCTCATGGCCAATACTGGACTTTCAGATATACTTGAGTCAGTATTCGGCGGGGTTGAAAAGATGTTGACTGGGAAAAAGTTTCCAATGAATATGAGAGCCATGCGTTTGTTATCAGAAGAACTTTTGCGAACAGCTTTCGGGAATAATGATTTGCAATGTGCAAAAGATTTATTTGCATTGCTAGAAGAGAACGCGTGCAAAAGTCGCACGACAAAAATGTGGGTTGATGCTTTTTTGAAACCATGCTTCCTCATGATGTAGTACGTACGAGCGGAGAGAGAAGGTGACTGGCTTTTGCACACCGAAGCTGTGAAAAGCATGCTTCCTTATTTCTTTGCTTCTGGTCATGCAAATTACGCAAGATATGGGCTTTACTATCTGCGGCAGATGCAAAATATGCCACCGGATATTTTATCTCATTTCTTGAAGGGTGAACATCTGATGAGACACATACCTGGTCTATGGAATGGCATATGGAGCGATATGTATATCGAAACTACCTTCATATGATATGGCCATGGCAAATACGGTATAACAGGGATCACATTAAAGCCAGAAACACTAAAAACCTGGGCAATGAGTTTGCATGCATGTGGGAAGCTAGCTACCGGTATATCAAATTTGCGAGAAGATCGAGATAGTGACAAATTACAGATCGCACATAAGGAAGAGGCCAAGTCTAGAATTGCAAGTGATTCTGTCGACCGTATGGGTCTGAGAACTAAACTAGGAATGTGTATCGACCCATTGGATCCAAACGGACACCCCGAGACCATAATTAACATCGCAACTAGTATGATAGGTCCAACGTCTGTCAATGCCATCTTGGGTTTTGAGAGAATATATTTCATATGACACATGAGAGTAACAGTAGGTTCATGAAAATGTGCCGATATGTGTATATACCTTACATTGTTTATACATATAATATCGGTTAATTCCGACGGACATAACATAATTCGCAACTTTTTTCGGATTGACTAGGTTATACCGGCGTTTATAAATAACGTGATACAGTGAGCAACAATCCACTTCTGGTGGATATTAGAGTACCAGTGTGTGCAGAAATGGCCCCTCTGGTAAATAGAATTATGTAAGCATGCATATTTGTCATCATCTTAGCAACAATATGAAGGATACGTGGTGAAATCTCAAAAATGAGAAAAGTGTGACACATTGGCGGCCATCTTGGCTGCCATATTGGATTTTGGTAATCTTATTTTGACCAATAAGTAACAATTATATATGTGTACGATGAATCAAGAAGAAAAATCTTCAAAATTCCATATTATCTTTCCAAAAATTCCGATCCAAGTTATATGGTGATATTGTATTTTTTCATAGCGGCCACCTTGGCGGCCATCTTGGATTTTGGCGAATAAAAAAAAATACTCAACACTGTCAGCTGTCCAGTAAGAAAAATCCCATCAAGGAGACCCAATAGAATAATAATCCGCCGAGACTTATACAACAAAACCTGGTTCAGTGCCTCGGCGGCCGGACTATTATTTGGGTTTAACGAGACGTTTTCGACAGCCAGGGTAACCTCGTATCGGGCAATTTTGCGGGTGGAGGAAGCCGGAGTACCCGGAGAGAACTACCGAACAGCGGCAAGCAACTGTCAGACTCCCCAACGTTCTAACTCCACACAAGCAGGGTTAGCATTGGTTGAAGACAAGTGCACAATCCACGTGCAGTTCGCCTTAGTACAAGGCGCCACCGTGCCTCCACATGGGCAATTGGGATGAAGTGCCTTGGCCAAGGACACAACGCATTTACCCCTGGTGTGGATCGAACTGTGACCCGTTCGGTTTGAAGTCCATTGCCATAACCACTGAGCCACCGCACTCCCAGTTGGGTTAAAAAGTAACCTAAATCATCTGGGTTGAAAGCATATAAACCCAATTGGGATCATATTCACTCAACACAATTCATTTCGGTTAATTTTTAACCTAATTGATTTTAGAGTACAAAAATAATTTTAACGGGTCGCCTCCATCGCGTTTGTCGTGTAATTGCTGTTAGAATTGCAATGGAATACCTAAATTGATCAACACTGCTGTGTAGGCGAATGAAAAATCGCTGGATTTATTTTTTTTCATATTTCAACGTATCTCTTGATGGGCTTTTCGACTTTCACACAGTATAATTAATGATTGTTCAAAACGTTTAGATTTTTATTTTTGTTCTGTGTGTATTTATAAATATCGTAATTTTTTATATTTATTTCAGTACTGAAATAGTTAACCGGATAACCGGTTTGAAACCTGTTACCTACCTAACCGATCTGGAAAAAACGTCAACCGGTTAACCGAAATATCGATAGTCATCGCCATTCCACGGTTAAAACGTAGTAAATCTGCCTCTTCTTCTTTGGGATAGATTACACCTCGAAGCAGCGCTGTATATATTGAGAAATAATCGACTTTGGCGTTCAAGACTTCGTTAATGATCGTCAATTTCCGTGAGTACTGAGTAACCGCAGAAACGATTCCGTAGTATGTATGCAAACGAACGTTATCGAGTACTCGGCAACGTTCGTTTGTATACATACTACGGAATAGCTTCTGGGAATACTGCTTTCCAATTTCTATAGTTTTGTTCCCAAATTCGGTGAAATAATGGCTACGGATAACCGGATATTATCCGGTTGAAGCTCGCGATTAGTCGGGTGTGAAAATAAGCCAACCGTTTCAGCCCTGATTTATTTATTGGTGTTTTAGGTCACATACTTCTGCACAATGGCTAATCATGACCACGACAGTTTTACGGATGGAAGAAGCCGGAGTACCCGGGGATAACCGCCGAGCAACTGTCAGCTCCCCAACATACTAACTCCACACAAGTCGGGTTAGCATTGATCGAAGACAGGTCCATCATCGACGTGCCATATGCCTTAGTACACAACGTCACCGTGCCCCCACGTGGGAAATGGGGTGAAGTGTCCTGCCTAAGGACACAACGAGGTTGCCGCAGGTGGGATTCGAACCGAGGACCTCTCGGCTTGCAGCTTGAACTTCTTCCTTCTGAGCCACCGCGCCCCCATATATACTGGAATCTTGCAATCTAGTAGAATATGAGAATCTATCAGGAGGAGTTGGAATACAAGTTTCTACTGATGGAAACTGAGATCAGCTGTTTTAATCGCTAAATCGCAATTTCTATAAATAGAATTTAGTTTCAACCATATTTATTGAAAAATAATGTTTTATGTATACAAAATAGAATACTTACATATCACACATTACGGTACTATATTTATTAGTATGACTTTCTTTCCCAGAATTACCCATTATCGAGCTCAGCTGATAAGACGTTGATCTCGGCCGATGTGAACCAACCAAGAGTTGTCCCCATTGATGCGGTACTTGACGCTGCCATTTTGTTTACAGTGAAATCATTTCACCGTGATTCGTCGAAAGCAATCAGTCAGTAAAATTGCCGTTAACAGGCAAAAGAGAACAGTTTTTGTACGGTGTGGAAATTAATGATGGCAATAAATAAGGATTAGGTGGAGGTAGAGACAAAAGTTGTACAAAATTTCAATTCAAGATTCGGAGTCCGAAGCGGAAATTCGTAGAAGTAAGATCAGAGATAATTCAGCTGAACTAGGAGAAGAGGAAACTTTGGATTTTATGAAAATAATAAGAAGCAATAACACTGTCAGAAAACTGTAACAGATCGATATGAGCACATATTGTAATCTGGTTTAATAAATAAAGAGGTTATTGCTTGGTTAGTTTCATATCGACCGAAATATCAGACGGAGGTATTTTCACATCAGCCTGAGACTTTGGTCTCAGGCTAAGGTGAAGTTACCTCAGGCTGATATCTCAGTTTCCTATCAGCTGAGATATCAGTCTTTGCTCTCAGGCTGATGTGAAGTTATCTCAGGCTGATATCTCAGTTTCATATCAGCCGAGATATCAGACTTTGGTCTCAGGCTGAGGTGAAGTTACCTCAGGCTGATATCTCAGTTCATATCAGCCGAGTTATCAGACTTGGGTCTCAGGCTCTGGTGAAGCTACCTCAGGCTGATAGCTCAGTTCATATCGGCCGAGATATCAGACTTTGGTCTCAGGCTGAGGTGAAGTTACCTCAGGCTGATATCTCAATTTCATTCAGCCGAGATATCAGACTTTGGTCTCAGACTGAGGTGAAGTTACCTCAGGCTGATATCTCAGTTTCATATCAGCCGAGATATCAGACTTTGGTCTCAGGCTGATGTGAAGTTACCTCAGGCTGATATCTGTTTCATATCAGCCGAGATGATGTGAAGTTATCTCAGGCTGATATCTCAGTTTCATATCAGCCGAGATATCAGACTTTGGTCTCAGGCTGAGGTGAAGTTACCTCAGGCTGATATCTCAGTTTCATATCAGCCGAGATATCAGACTTTGGTCTCAGGCTGATCTGAAGTTACCTCAGGCTGATATCTCAGTTTCATATCAGCTGAGATATCAAACTTTAGTCTCAGGCTGAGGTGAAGTTACCTCGGGCTGATATCTCAGTTTCATATCAGTAGAGATATCAAACTTAGGTTTCAGACTGAGGTGAAGTTACCTCGAGCTGATATCTCAGCCGATATGAAAGTGGCCCAGTAATAACCTCTAAATAACATGAAGTATAATAACAATAGACAGAAATACAAGTTAACGGAAGGATTCGTCATGAAGCTTAAAGCTTATTTAAGCCAGTGAAACATTTTACTTACAAAGAGATGGTTAGATCAGCAGCTATGGTCATACATTGCCACCCTAGACCCCCCCCCCCCCCCCCCCCATCAAAAACACTCAAAAACAAACAAGCCACCTAACAAGATCAATCTCCAGTTATCCCCCATCACTCACTACACCAAAACGCCTCATCCTTCTCACACGCAGCCAAACGGAGACGTGGAGATGTGAACTACCATTCAGACAAATAAGTACGATTTCCGAACAAGTTTGAGACAAAACATCTTCAAATGCATAACTTGATCGCGCATGCAGAGAGGCAGTATCCCAACCCAATAGGAAGAGCAACCGGCGATTTTTATTCTTTATTGATAAAAGATGGAATAATTAATTTCAGTGGAGGGAAATGTGATGAAAACAACAAACACTGCCCACAAACACTTCTCATATCTCTTGCTGTGCATATCAACAATGTTTCTAACATTAATTAGTTTCTTCTTGACTTCAGTTCATCAAACGTGACATGAACTAATTGAAATAATATAAATAGACAGAACGCGATGTATGTTTGAATCGGTGGGTGTTTTACATAACGCGGTGGAATAGCGTAGTCATATTTCGCGAGAGCCGTTGACTCGAGCGAAATATGATTACGCCATTCCAATGAGTTATGTAAAACACCCACCGATTCAAACACACATCGCATTCTGTGTTTATTACATAACTCATGCATTAAAATTCATTTAAATAAACAAATTTTAATTCCGATGTTTAAACCTAGAGGTGAAGAGTCCGTTTGTTTTGACTGAAGCTGTACTGATCAAATGGATCGATAAAAAATCATAACAACCTTTTCGGAACCAGTGTTTTTTGAAATGCGTATCGCTGTTTCTCTTCGGCTGGTGCCCATTCACGCCTAACCTTTTAGTGGCTATTACTGTTAGTAAAAATATAAGTACAGACTTGTGCAGATTTGCAAAACAGCTGGGAGAAACATTTTTAAAAAAAGTTCGAAGCATATGTCAGAATGTACGAAGATTTACCGAAATAAAGTTGACCAATTTAGATATAACGGGAGCCACAAAACGAGACGGCTACGGACTGGGTTAACGTTCTTGTTAAGAATTATTGGGTTTTTAAAAAATATTATCTCATTTTGGGCTAATTTTTTGTGAACCGACTTTATTGTGCTTTGGACGTTTTCATTTTCACACAATGCGACAGATGGTCTATAATTGCATAACGAAATTTGGAGACTTTTCGAAGTGTAACTAATGACTCGATGGGAAGGGAACCAGTATGAACGACGCTGGGAAAAAAGTTCCGGCTTGTACATCACCCATTGAATACAGAATCATTTATGTCATAGCGGCTATTGCGTTAAATACAAGGGTTTAAAGTTGAATGGATGTGTAATAATAAGTAGTACTAAGACAGTACGCAAGAAGTTAGAATTTAAGTTCCACTTGTAGAATTTCAGACTCTATTTCCATCCACGACATGGGACTTTAATCCTTTACGCAACGCAGACGATATCAAAATTTATTAATTTAAATATAATTTTTTAAAAGTTTTCAACAAATTTCAACAAAACCATATCATACGAGCTTGTTCCAAAGAGGGATCACATGATATGGTTTTGCTGAAATAGTTTGAAAAATAATATTTTTTCAAATGCTGAATTTGCATATTACGCGGGCGTATGTGGCCGATTCGTTGGGTAAAGGGTTAAATCGAAATATCGACCCGGGGCAACTGTGTTGTGTCCTTGGGCAAGGCACTTAATCTCGACTGCCCACGTATTGGCACGGTAGCGTTGTGTACTAAGGCGTACTGCACGTCGATGGTTCACTTGTCTTCAACCAATACTAACCCTGCTTGTGTGGAGTTAGTAAGTTGGAGAGCCTGACAGTTGCACACCGCTGCTTGGTGGTACTCCAGCTTCCTTTACCAGTAAAACTCTCCAACACGATGTGACCCTGGATGTTGAAAGTGTCGCTAAACCCGAATAAGCAAACAAACTGTACACAAATATTACCGGGCTAAATGGCCTGTGACATTTTATTTTGTTGAAAAGCAATTAAAGGTTTCAGAAATGTTCTCCTGCGTGTGTAACTCGATACGTTAATGAGGTATTCAAATTATTTATCCAGGATGCAGGTGCAAAAGATTAATTGATAGAGGATATCAAGTGGTTTTGAGTGGATACCGAAAATTATCTCATGACTGACCGAGACAGATGTAAAATAACCATTTCACTTGGTCACGAGTGAGATAATTTTCGATATCCATTCAAAAGCATTGGATTTTCTTTTTATTATACGCTTTTTATAAGAATCTGATCATTCCTATCGACAATTCCACTCGTTTCAACTTTGAATTTGAATTGATGCATGAAAGTAAACAGCTGATCGCTTTCTATTCACGCTGCGATTATCTTTCTCAGTCCACTTCGGGTTTCGTACATCAATTCAAGGTGAATGCGTGTTGAATTATTGCTAGAAATGATCGGTATCCACTCAAAAACACTAGATTTTCTTTTCATTATATGTTTTTAGAACAAATTGATCATTTCCTGTGATAAGTTGACTCGTATTCACTTTGAAGTGGTGCTTTGAAAGCCGCCATTTTGATTGATACCGTGAAAGTGAAATTTCTATATCTTCACAGTGGGGATACGATTTCTATCTTTCCGCATTTTTTCCGATAATCTATTCTGATTTTCAGTATAGCTTACTTTAAGAATCAATTAGTCATTTCAAGTTTCGTACAGTTTGTTCTGAGACATATCTAAACGTTCAAATAGTTGTTGATAGTAACCACAATGTTCATAAAATCAAATTTTTAATGTAGAACGAGAAGGTCGGAAATACCAGTTTATAGTGCGAATAGTAAGGAAATATCCCACTTGAGGCGAATCGATTGGAATCCAACGGTCTGTGAAAAAAATGCGTTTTAAATGTAACCAAATCCCAGTTGAAAAATTATAAGTGGCTGATAACCCAATTTTCATATACAAACAAATCAGATTCGGTTTCTGGTGAATCTTCACGCCTGGCAATCAAGAAAATCAAGGAGTGCAAAACAATTGCCCTCCTCAGATTGCTTGGGAGTGCAATTGCACCTGAAATTTTCAATGCAAAAACTTGTATGCTGTTTTGGTTATATTCACTTCAAGGTATTAATATTGTGACTAAAAAAATGTACAACATTCAGCTACATGGCGGAAAAATTAGCGCACACAACTTCTCATTATTAAAAATGCTGCATTCAGGTCTCATGTGACTGTCTTCTACACTCAAAATGCATCGAAATGCAACACAGAATGGGTCTTGAATTATTGCGAATTAGTGCAACATTGACAAATCGTCCCCTGAGTTCCAATGTGTTCTCTGTGCCTACTGGCACAGAGAACACATTGGAACTCACGGGACGAAATGATAATATATTTTAAAGGCAGTTCCAAACAGGTCCGGCATTCCAGAAAATCAAGAGGTGAAAAAAATTGCCCTCTCCAATTTTTTCTAGGCGTGCAGTAGGCGTGCAGCACTCCTAAAGAATGCCAGACCTGAATCTTCATTTATAACATGATCAGCATCACATAGCTAAACACGGAAAATATCGTTCACAACATGTCTGATATGGGAATGATGTTAAAAGTCAACGTCGACATGGTTAACGTTGTGAATAGGTTTCGGAAGTTGAATTGAATTAATTTTCTCTTATTTTTCATTGCCTGTCTGAATTGAATTAATTGTCTCCTCTTTTGCATTGCCAATCTATCGAACACACATAGCAGACGACAGTTGCAGAAAACATTTCCCGAATAACTACATTTGTCTCAAAAACATAGCTTATGATCCCTCATTGGAACGTGTTCGACGAACTCGTTCCAGTGAAAGTTATAAGCTATCAGAGTTTTTGAGACAAAAAGTGTAGCATAATTTGCCCCTGAGATTACTCCTCCAACATGGAATCAGCAATTGGAATGGTAAACTGGTTAGAAGAGTGAGGAGAACCGGTGACGTCACCAAGAGAAGTGTGGTACATATCCTGGATCAGAAGAGGAAACCCAGTTGTTGTGAATCTGGTTGCTGATAATATCATTAGGTGACTTCATGTACCCGTCCGATCATCCGATGGAGGAAATAACCCACTTGATGAGCTTTGTGACTAGTTGGTGAAAAGTAGTATAGATATATGTTATTAGATTGAGATTATATCCCAAAAATTACTACAAAATTAAAAAAAAAAAATAATACAATTTGACGATTTTTGTGAACAGCGCTGGTCAGCTTTAGTCGTTACGTTCACCAAAAGATTAAATTACCCATTATGTGATAAAAAAGAATCTCAAATACGTCACGATTTGACATGAGATTTCTGAACCTCGTTCACTAAAAAACGATCTGAACCTCGGTAAATCTCGGTAAACCTCGGCTCAGATCGATTTTTATGAACTCGGTAGAGAGATTTCACATGAAATCGCGACTCATTGGAGATCCTCCATTTTAAGACAATGTTTTTTGCAGCCTGAAACTTTTTGCTTCGGAATGTACTATTATACTTCTATCCGTTGTGGCATTTTTTGATTTCCTGCGGAGCACGCATAATGAAAGACACAAATAGCTGTTCACATGAAATGAGTAATGGGAAACATAATTGGGTTTGGCAATTATTTTTTCTGTTGCGATCATTAGATCCGCGTGAATCCCACAATGTAGTCTCATGATCTAATTCAATTTCTGAATTCTTCTTTTTGTTATTTGAGACACAATTCCGCGATATAGAAACGTATTAAGTGATGGAAACACTATAACAGTAAACAGTAACCATGACAACAAATATGATACCAAGACCGCTTTAAAATAATAGTTGGAGCTTTGATGCATTGAAGAAAATTGCAAGTGAACACACTGTCTTCGTAAAAGAAATTGCGCATGCGTCAAATCTCCCGACAAATTGTTTTTTCTTCGTCCATTGAACTAGAAATAGGAAAGGAAAAAAAACAACAACATTTCGACATACCACAGTACACAATATAACGAGTATAATTATAGTGATAGGTGATTTCTGAGTAAAGTATTGAATGTAGAACTTGCTCGCTAATCCTTGTAAAATAAACGAACTTAAAACTGAACAGGCTGCAGGGGCGGCGGAACGACTTTAAAAGTGGGGGTGCTGGATCGGGCGATGGATGGTCGTCGGTATGACGAGGCGACTAAGGTTCGACCCGTGGTACGAAAACTTTAAATTCCAGGTCCCAAAACCCCCATTTTATGCATCTGAGCGGATATTTTGAGATTTTTTAGGAGATGTATTTGAAAGCCTTCACACTTTGAGAGCCGTTAAAGACGTTCGTAAAGCATAGAGGTAAGGTCTATTTATCAGCTTTGGTCGTAACGACCAAAGCTGATAAATAGAACTCACCTGCATGCTTTTCCAGACGTTAACAGCAATTATACTGTCTGTGAATTATCTTGTCTGGGGGTGGATTTGGTACTTGTATGTCTGTAAAAATTACGATCTATTTCAGTTAACCGATTTTTTAACAGACTGTATACATTTTAGCGTTTGTTGCCACTTACTGCAAAAAGATCCGAAATCCATCGAAACTGAACCAGTACGAGAGAAACATAGCTGGAGAAAATATGGGGAAGGCTCTGGATCCGCCCCTTGTTTCACCAGTCATTGGTAGTGTTAAAATATATGCAGACAAAAAACATGGCCCGGCAAAAACGTGGGGTTGGGGTGGGTGGGCGTTGAAGCCCCTCCCCCCGATTCCGCCGCCCCTGAGCTGTCGCTCAGCCACCACCTAAACAATTCCAGGACAGACAACAGTTTTGTCAATGCTGCCTTCATTCTGCGCAATGCATCATTAAAATTTTAAAAAAATCGACAGTTTCTTGAATACTCTAACTTATTGCATTTGGCAAAACGTATCGGAAATACCCAAAGCACATTGCACATATACATACATAGAAAGTCACGATATATGAATGCGTTCATCAATATGGCACGACTGCAGCTGATCATTCTATCATTCCGCGATGGTACTCGTGCCGTATGGACGAAGCATTCACACATCGTTCCGTTCTATGTTTATTACAGGCCTCTATGACAGAATTCATTAATTAAAAAAAATCGCTCTTAATTGTAGAATTTGGATTTTTTATGAAATAAGCTGCTGTTATCTAAGAAATCTTCGCTTCAAGTCAGAACTTGAGTGTTATAAAATCACTCCCCGTTGATAGAAAAAGTTTAATGTTAACTTTGGTGGATTTGAACAAAAACATTTCCCAATTGACATTTGATTTATTGGCTGTCACCTCTGCTTCCGAATTGATCTAGGTCAGAATGTGACGTTTGGATTTGCCGAATACGAATATGGGCGGAGTGTAGTTGTTTTGATGGACGCATAACGTCAGGTGAAAAAATAGTCTGTCAACGGAAATCTGTATGGAACACGTGTTCTGTACGGATTTGTAAATATGGAACTGGATAAAGGGTAATAGGCGTGTAATAAAGTCGGTAACATGTACACGGAGCACGATAAAGTGATGCTGAACCTGACTACTGCAATAAAATAACACGTATAAGAATCCGATCACAACGAAGACCTCAGGGTAGGATTTTGTTACTGTTCGCGCATTCAGAATTATGACTTAAGATATAGAAGGGGTAGGAATGTCAAAATGGTATTGGTCAAGGTGTGTTTGAATTGAGTTCTGTGAGGATTGGGACATTGGGCAGATCGTTTAATTCAAACAGTAAACCCAGAGAGGTGTTGAACTAACTATTTAACACGTGGCTGTATGTGGGATTTCACGACACTTTCCACGTTTAGTGCCATGTAGTGCCGAATAGTCTTCTTACTGGAGGAGGAAGACGGAGCACTCGGATACAGCCAGAGGGCATCAGCGAGTAAGTGTCGGATTCTCTAACTTACTGAATCCACACAAGTGGGGTTAGCAACGGATGAAGGCGTGTATACACTCGACGTGCAGAACGTATTAACACAATGTGCTACCGCTATCCACGTTGGGGAAATGGGACTCATATAGAATATACCCATAGTAGCTTGGTGTACCAAATGTTCATCACGCAAGCCTCTGGTGCGCGGGTAACGCCACTTCACCACGAGTGGTGAACATTTGGCACATCAAGCTACTTTGCGTTTATGTTATTTATACCATGATCGTTAGATTATTAAGAGTCGCTATTATTTTGTCTCGATTTTACTGAACAGCAAGACGTACATACGTGAGAAGCTGTTTTTGTTTACATGAGCATCTATGAGTGGTACTTCCGGTGTCAACATTATCGCCGAAACGAAATGGAAAAAGAAACTGACCCTTTTTCGTTTTAATAACATAATAACATACTATTTCGAGTTATGGATGCTTTATTAACATGAGGCAATGCATGTTTGTTATTTGTTTGGCATCTTCCGAGGTAAACCCATTTAAAAACGCAATAAATAATTGCCACTTTAATTTCACTCTTCGCGAAGCGACGAGCGATAAATTTAGACAAGTTTGCATTCAGGTCGACGTCACCAAAGGTCAATTTGGATGTAGTTCTACTGTAGGTGTAAATTGTCACTACTGAAATCCCATTGCTGGCGTGTTCACCACGGTTGGTGTATAAAGCTAAAATTTATGTCATAGGCTTTTCATATATAGTAGAATAGGTAATCATGGTATAAACTGTCTTACCCAAGGACACAACAGATGAACCCGGTCAGGAATGAACCAACAAACTTTCGAGCGGAAGTCTAATGCTCTGACTAACGATCCATCGGGCTCCCATATGCCCTCGTTGAATTATTTGAACACTTGCAGACACGGCATTGTCAGAGTTGATGAAAACGTAACTAATCATAACAGGTTTGCAGACTGCGTGTCTCATCAGCGAAAAATTTGCCTGTCAATGAAGACCATTTTAAAGTCAATATTTTCTGATTACAGAAGATGAAAGACTTTCAAGGTACACGATAAATTGTGATAAAATTCAAATTAAAACAATTTTACAACAACTTTAACGAGCAATAAGAAATAATTTGCATGCAGCATTACTGATATTAGCATTGTTTTCAATTTTGTTCAAAACAAAATCATTTGTAATCTTTATCCGTTGGTGATCTGTCGTGTGTTTGTTTTTAATTAGCTCATTTCAGTTAACCCTCACGTTCACAGATTAATTTTTTCCTTAATAACAACCGTATATGCACGTACACAGCTGCAGGTGTCTTAACAGTGTTTCTACATCATTGTTGGCTGCCTGTACAGGCAGCCAACAATGATTTAAAACACCGTCAAGAAAAAAACATCCTACAAGTAATCTTCTTACGAAAAAATAGCCTTGGGACAACTTTTTTCAGAGCAATATAAAAGTGGCACTTTGTGCTTGTTCGGAGACTTAAGGGCAAAAACAATTCACACATGAATGTCATTCGTTTTTTATTTTTTATCCCAATTTACGCACCAACTAAAACTAACAACAACATTGGAGTTTTGTTTATATACTCAAAACAAAACAATTCCTCGAAATCACTAAAAAATAATAAAATTCGTTATAGTTCTATATTAGGTTGTGCAGTATACATATTTCAATTACAAGTTTTGATAAAAATACACCTGTTGCAGGAACCTTTCGAGTAAAATAAATTTGTAATAATATTTTCTCACACTTTTTTCTTGTTTAGTCCACAGCATTGACCCTTAATACAAATTAAAAAAAGAGACGATCACAGATCTATATTCCATGTTGTCATACTTAACCCTCAACCGACTGAGTACTTTAAAGATATTTTTCATCAAATCTGGTCATGGCTGCTGTGAAAGTTTCATCTAAATTTTACTTAATATATTATTAGTGAAAACATCCATTTAATTTACAGCGGCAAAATTTGATTCAATGTGCTCGAATTATACTTATTTCAGTGGCGGAATAGTCGCCAGCAGCAAGTAAGAAGTTAAGTGATTCTTAATCTTTTGACATCACTCATCTCTGACATATAAACAGATGGAAATATGACCTACAGACATTCAAAGTAAGAAGAAGAAGAAGAAACGAAGAAGAAGAAGAAACCCCATCTTCTGACAAACAAACACTCAGATCGATAGGTTTCTTTTCCCTCAATGGACGTGTCTATCCCATAGGTGTGGTGGACCGGTATAAATAGAACTGAAATTATTGCCTGGAAATAATGTTTAAGTAATAAGTTCTGTTCATAGTAACAGTCTCGTGACCTTTGACTTTACGACTGAAAATTCCAAATCGACAGAAAACATAACCCATATAACATGCGAAGCTTCGAGATTCGATTCAATTTCGAATCTTAAGTTGGTATTCGGTTCGATTCGAAATCGGCTGTCCGATTCGTTTTCATTCCAATCTTTTCACTGGAATTTCGCTTGGTATTAGTCATCGTAGTCATTTCACAAAACGTATAACTGAGATAGAAATTGTACATAAATAATGTTGAAAATAAAGACTGAGTGTAATTTCACTGTATTAACATAAACAGCATCTGTACCCATGCCACCATCCATGCTAATTCCAGTTTCACTAGTCACTATCACTGCTGAAAGCAAATTTAAAGTTCCCAAGCAATATCGTTGATGAACTCACTGTTGCTAACAGCTAGCCCCGTGCAGTTCCCAGTATAGACTTCTCTCACCTGTTTCTGTTTTTGAACAAAAATCCTTACTGGGTAATATTCCAACTACATCATCAAGGCATGCCTTCGATGAAGGCATGCCTTGATGATGTGGTTGGAATATTTTATCAGTTCAGACTTCAAGGCGACTGTATTCGAGTTCGAGGTTCGATTCGATTTCGAACAATAGACTCGATTCGATTCGAATCGAAAATATGTGAATCGTTCGGTCCTACCTGTACGTTTGATGGATATATGTCAAATTGAAGGTGAGGTATTTCCCAGTTGTCTTATTAAAGTTTTATTGATAATAAAGTTCATCACAGATGTTCATTACAGATGTTTTTACAGTGCTTTTGTCTATCTCAGCGTAATGAATAAGCACAGCAAGAATCAAACAAAAAGTTAAGTTTTTAGTAACAATAACCCTACACTTTTGATGGAAAATCAGAAAATGTCCATGGTTCTTCTTCAACCTGCAGGTTTAATGAAATGCCTTGAAAAGAACTAACGACATTGATCGAAAATCATCTGTTTACTAATTTGTAGATTCAGTTTACGAATCTGGAGATTCAGTCAAAGTATCTGTGTTACTGAACAGAACAATCAGTTCACCAACCTTGACATTCAGGTTGCTAATCAGTAAATTCAGTTCACCATGTTTGCTCGGAGAACATAATTTCCGTTTGGATCAATCACTGACTTCTCATGTTCCTATTCTGAATGTCACTTAGCCTGGAACAGTTATTTTTCTCTGGGCAGTACTCCTCGAGTAGCTGGGGTTTCGTGGATGCGCAACAGGTAACACTAGACAGGGGTGTAGCCAGGTTTTTTTAGGGGGGGGGGTGGGGCTCGCGAGCGCCGAAGGCGCGAAACGGTTGCTAGGGGGGTCATAGCACATTTGACCAAAAGTTGTTCTCGTGAAATATTATTTTATTATCAGTTCTGGTACGAATAAGATAGCAGACTTCCAGGAACCACTGCTGCGTGCTGCCAACTGTATGAGTTGATTACATACGTGTTTCGCGTTCTATACATCTCAACCGTCATTTTTATGTATAATTTGTGTATATTTAATTTGAATTTAAGGAATATCAGAGGTGGGAATTTCAAAGTAAGCACAATTCTCTTACTTATATAGCACGTTAACAAGGGTCTCAGTTGATAAGCATCTACACACTGAGCCAATTAAACTAAATGGGAAGTGTTAATATATCTCTAGTACATCTGTTAAATGTTGATGGGAGTAATGGATTTGGTTGGACCTTTTGAAATTTGAGGGGAGGGTGGGGGGGGGGCAGAAGACTGGTCTGCCCACCTCCTGGCTACACTCTTGCTAGAGAAATGAAATGGCAAATCTCGCATTCTGGTTGTATTACAGTCTCATTGAATACTGCTAGGTAGAATAAGATCAGTCACGTGATACCATGAAGATTTCCCTGTTTGTTGCTGTCATGGGATTTTTCCCATACTTGGGAACCTACTTCCAAATCTGTTAAGAGTAGTATCTATGACGGTAAATTAAAAGTGGTTTAATACGAAGAAAATGCTTTTCTCTTTTCATTTTGCCTCCCCTGTTCTCTGTTACACCCGTACTTATTGCTTACGATAGGTTAAATTAGGTTAATACTATCCCAGAGTGAGCACAAGTATCTCGTGACAAGTAGGATATAGCTACATTTGTGTTTTCTTGACTTTTTCATTCCAAATGTCAGTGAGATAAATATATGTACGTAATAAATTGTACTAAAGATAACTGTCAACACATTCTGTTAACACATTTCCTTTTCAGTCAATAAAACTGAAGCGCGTTTTTTTTTACCACTGGGACTTGATGCAGACAATACGTCCCCCGAGTTCCAATGTGTTATATGTGCCTACTGACACATTGGAACTCAAGGGACGATTACTGTGTGGAGTTGGGAATCCTGCTGGGATAATGTTACAGCTGTTAACTCTAAAGAGTGAAATTGACGTGGTTTCGACTTGCATTTAAGCTCACATTTTCTAATTCCACATACTGCTAACTTTCAGTAAACTCTTTAAATTCGATGACGATGAAATGTAATGTGTACCATCCACACACTCTATTACTGGTTTCTTATGAAACAAAACACTTTTGTATGTATTCTTCTTTTTTGTAGTTACATGTTTTACATTTCTTTTCATGTTTCAGTTTATTTTAGCACAAAAAGTGACTCAATAAGCTTACCACAATATATTCTTACAGGACATTTTGACACCCCATACAGAAAAGACCTATCCTCAAAATACAGTTATATTTTTAGTTAAAATATATCCTAATGGTTGACGACCTAAGTACATAGAGATCAAGAATAGGTCTTTTACATGGAGGAGACCCACGCTCCTCACTAAGTATTATGACAGTAGTTCTAGTAGGCTGCAGGGTATATCAATAAACCGATATATACCGGTATTCAAACCAAGATCGATTGAATACCGGTGTAATTACAAAAATATCGGTTTATCGTCATTATTTATTTACCCACAATTTAATTTTCAAGCCTGATGTCTTGAGTTTTTTAACCTAGCCCCGAATGTGGATTTTACATCAGAAATCGACTCGTGTACGGTACACGGAAAGAGGTGGTACCGAACCGGCAAACCCACTGCCACGTTTCCCGAGGAAATAAAAAAAAGTGATTGATATATAGGAGCGAAAAAAAAATATATAAATAAATAGTTATTTAAAAATAAATATATCAAATCGAATAGATAATAAAAAAATACGTAAATCATGAGCGCTTCCCAGATTATTAGAGCAAGGTTTCTTTTAAAAATGCTGATGAGAGCCTACGCATTCTGCGTGAACGAACAACTAGGTCGCCTCTTGTTAGAACGATCACCTAGACTTCGATCACGAGAATCATTCGTGTCTGTCGATGGAAAGGGAAGATATGGTCGTCAAGTATTTCGAACCGACATTCGAACGCGTTCAAATCGATGAAGTGATCGCGTTTTGGAAGAGATTACTCTTCTGTAAGGATCGAAGCAAGCCCACAGTTTCGGAAGAACTGAAATTGGCGCGTAAAAGTCTGACTTTAGAAGACAAGGGATGCGTCATGAAATTATTGTTCAATGAAGCATACGTCTAAGTTTTCTCGTTGATATAAAATAAGGGAGAATAGAAAATAAAAATAAATACACACATCAATTTTTTATCTAATATTAGAAAGAAAGAAAAAAAACACAAAAATGAGAACCAGAAATAAATTGTATCCGACGTTAGATGACGACGAGGATGAGAAGCCGAACGGCGTTTTGCCGACGGCACCGTCGCGAGAAGAAAAAGAAAGAGGAGAGAGGTATCGCATCGATCAAATCAGTAGAATCCAAGCGTATCTAACTCGAGAGAGAGATTCTCGCCGTTCTCTCAAAAAGAAGTATTCGCGTTTCGTGAAACTCGTCAACGCGATCGAAACGACACTCATCACGATTTCCATGGGTTTACACGCAGCCAGCATCGGATTGTTGTCGACCGCGGTCGGCATTCCGATCGTGTTGACCGTAGAAGGAGTGGCTCTCGCCGACGGATTGTTTAGCACGCTCGGAAACTTTTTGAGTAGGAAATTATATCTGAAGGCGAGGAAACATGACAAGATTCGCGTCTTGGCCGACTCCAAGATCGACACGATATCCGAAATGATCTCGATGGCGTTGAAAGACGGTAGGATATCGGACGGAGAATACTTCGCGGTATTGGGCGAGAAAACGAAATACGATGCCATGAAAGAAGCCGTGAGAATCAAGACTCGTCAGATCATCAAAGAAGAGATGAAGGATTCTCTCGTGGAAAAGGGGAGGAAAGAGACCAGGGAGGAATTCAGTAAGATGATAGAACTCAAGAGCAGCGATTGAAAAAAAATATATATAATAAGAACAGAATTTAAAAAAAAAAATATTAAATTTATATATAAAATAAAAACGAAATTAATTTAAATAACTCTAAAATGTATTGCGTAAAGTGTAAGAGCGTTACCGAGACGAGTAATTCTCGAGAAGTACGAACTAAAAATGATAGACAGATGCTTCGCGGAATTTGCGACGTGTGTGGTTCTATCAAGACTCGATTCGTCAAAAAAAAAAGAACGCGAGCAAAGGTAAAGGCATCGTGAATAAAATGATCAATAATCTACCTTTCGAAATGCATCTGCCTGGTCACAGTTTCACGGGACCCGGAACGAAATTGAACAAGAGACTCAACGCCGATCTGACTCCTAAATCTTGGAGCAAACCTGTGAATAGGGTGGACGCGGCCGCGTATGATCACGATCTGTTCTACGCCGGACATCCCGACACCAAGACTCGCAACGACGTCTGCGATAAAAACATGTTGGGGAAATTAAGAGGCATATCGAATCCGACCAGGAGAGAGAAGATAGAACGTTCGCTGGTCGGTAATCTGATCAGTGCGAAACGTCGATTCGGATGGGGCGTTCAAAAAAAAAGTGCATCTGAAAAGAAGAAGAAACGATTATTGACGAGCGAATTGGCCGAGGAGTTACACAAACCCATCGTGCGAAAATTTCGAAAGAGAAGGGTGTTCGTAAAAGGTTTGGATGATATTTGGTCTGCCGACTTGGTCGACATGAGATCGTTTTCGAGGTGGAACGAGGGTGTCAAATATTTATTGACGGTCATCGACGTGTTTTCCAAATACGGTTGGATCAGAGCTTTGAAGAATAAATCGGGACCTTGCGTCGCCGAGGCTCTGAAGAGCGTGTTCGACTCGTCTTCTCGAAAACCGAGTAAATTGTGGTGGATAAGGGAAAGTAATTCTACAACAAGCACGTTCATCGATTGGTCGACCTCTACTCGATCGAAAACGAAGAGAAAGCCAGCGTGGTGGAACGTTGGAAACGAACGATGAAGGAAAAGATGCACAGATACTTCACGGCGAATTCGACCAAGAAATACATATACGCTCTGAACGGTCTGGTCAAAGATTACAACAACACGCGACACAGATCGATCAAGATGACTCCTGTGGAAGCTAGCGATCCTTGAAATGAAAAACGGGTCTACGCGAATCTATATCCTGAAAGATCTAAGATTAGGAAGAAGTCTAGAACGCCGAAATTTGCGGTCGGTGATCGAGTGAGAATCTACGCTTATAAGAAGCACTTCGAAAAGGGTTATACTCTTCGATGGACCTCGGAAATCTTCGTGATAATCAAAATATTTCACACTGATCCGGTGACTTACGAAATCGAAGCTTTGGATGGAGAAGAGATCATCGGAAAGTTTTACGAACAACAATTACAGAAGACAAAGTTTTGATAAGAAAACAAATTTCTTTTATTTACTCTCTTTAACATTTTCTTGTTTGCACACATATATATATATAGGAGAGAAAAATAATAATAAAAAAATAATTAAAAACTATTTTTAGATAAAAAAAGCAAGCTAATTAATAAACAAAAAAACAAAAATTCTTTAAAAATGACAAATATACTAGATATAGCACAAAGCATAGTGAAAGATGAAACTATTCAAGAATATGAGGTTCACGAATACGAACCGGTAACCGGAACGAGTTTAAACAATGCGGGAGAGATAAGAATCAACGTCGAAACTCAAGATCTATTCATAGATCCTAGCGAGAGTTACATAGTGGTGCAGGGACGTCTCACCAAGGAAGATGGGAGCGACAACGTTGACGACGACACGGTTGCTCTAGCCAATAATGGCATCATGCATCTATTCAGTAATATAAAATACATGCTATCCGGACAAGAGATAGAATCTGTGTTTCATCCCGGTCAGGCCACCATGATGTTCGGACTCTTGACGTATCCTGATGATTTTCCAAAATCCAGAGGACTTAATCAGTTGTGGGTGAAAGACACCATCGGCCATGCTAGCGCCGGCGCCGCCTTGATATTCGACTACGTCGTCAAGACGTCCAGACCTAAAGGAACGTTTTCGTTCAGGATACCTTTGAAACACATCTTCGGATTTGCGGACGATTACAACTAGATCATGTACGGATTCAAACACAATATGACGTTGATTCGAAAAGGAGACAACGACACAATAGTGAGACTCACTGTGACCAATGCCGGTAAGATAACTCTACACAAGATATCGTGGTTCGTTCCGCACGTGGAGCCTTCGATCGTGGAAAAAGCGCGTCTCTACAAGATCATAGAATCCAAGGTAAATTACCCGTGGGATTTAGAATGAGACAGTGCGACACGGCTAGCATTCCTCTCTCCACAAATCACTTCGATTGGAGATTGACGGTGAAATCCACTTCCGAGAGACCGCGTTTCATCGTGGTTGCGTTTCAGACCGATAGGGACGGGTCTCAGGAAAAGAATGCGTCGCTGTTCGATCACTGCCATTTGAGAAACATGCAAGTGTTTCTGAACGCCACGATATATCCAGCAATCGATTACAATGCGTCGTTCAACAAGAACGATTTCTGCAGACTGTACGGCGATGCCGCTGATTTTAGAAAGAAGTATCACGGTCTAGACGAATTGATGAGCAACCCTAACATATCTCCCGGCGAATACAAGTCGATGTATCCCATGTTCATATTCGACGTCAGTAAACAGAGTGAATGACTCAAGAGTAGCGTCTTAGATATTCAGATCAAGATGCAATTCGATAGGAACGTGCCGAGAAAAACTGAAGCCTTCGCCCTGGTCCTGTCGGACAGAGAATTACAATTCGAATCGGATGGAAATAAGATGTCGATCATTCGATGAGAGACGTGTGTGAAAACAAAATAAAACCAAAAATAAAAAAAAGTAATGAGTAATTATTAAAAAAACAAAAAAAATAAATAAAGTAATGTGATCTAGAGAGATTGAACATCTTTCTAAATCTCATTACTTTTTTTTTTTGTTTTTAATAAATCACACATCATTTTTTTTAATTCATTATTTTCCACGCGTTCACTGTTTGTTCAAAGGAACTAGTTCGATCAGTAGACTCACCACGGAAGTGGCGGCTTCGGGATTATTGGTTTTCATAACGAAATTAATCCTGTCTCCGGCGTTCACTTTGAGAGGCGTGCCGAATGTGCTAACATTCGCGTGTTGATTCTCAGTCTTTTCGACGCTGTATCTCTTATCGCTCTCTACTCCATTCACCATGAGATTGACGACCGCTCTGTTATTCAAATCCGAGGAAGCCAGACTCATTCGAAGGATTTCACCTCCCAGAGTCATGGGATATCCCACCTGACCATGTTTTGATCCGCTACCTCCATTTCCGAAAGACCACTTAGCTTTTCCCTCATCTAAGGTGCCGGCCTCCTCGGCCCACACGGTGATCAATTGTCTAGCATATTTGATTTTCTCCACCACCGAAATCAGGGTGCAGGCATCCATCATGTTCACGGGATCCTGTAGATTCGTGAGCGCGTGTCCACCCATGTCTAGTTTACCTTCCATAATGTCGCCCTTTCTCCAGACCGAGTTGTCGTCCACGTACTTCCTGCTGACTGCGCCAGAATCGAATTTGGGATCGTGACTGAGTCCGAATAAATTCTCACTGTTCATGTCGATACCACCCTCCATGGTTCCGCCAGATTGTTTGTTCAGGTAGAGATTGTCCACTTGTGATTCTAGGTATTCTTGTGAACATATCACGGCAGAATCTACGTAGCCCTTGTTGACCGCGGTTGAGTCTGCATCCGTGTCGTCGACCTTCGACAGATTCAATATCTTGTTGAATCCCGCATTCAGATCCGATTTCATTTCTCATCTGTCAGACTTTCTCTCTTCCAGATCTACGTAGTGTTTGGTCGCCACGTCCTTGGGATTCGTGGGAGTAGCCACGTTCGTTATCTTGTTAGAATTGGCGTTTAATTCCGAGTACATCGTTTTCTGAACGTATCTATTTCTCAGGTGTTCGCTGAATCTTGCATGAGAGTCATCCATGTATTTCTTGGTCGCGGCATCAGTGGGATCTATGGGATTCGCGACATTCACCAAACGTTTGGATTTCAGATTGAGATCGTTGGTCATGGTTTTATCCACGTAATTATCTAGCATGATTCATTCGAAATCGGCATTCCCCCTGTCGACGTATTTTTTAGTGGCAGCATCTGCAAGATCTATCAGCTCGGGAAGATTGTAGAGCTTCTTATCATTCATGTTCTAAGGTTTCTCTCGAGGTTGGTATCTCCGAACGTAACGTTCGTCCAAGTTGGCAACGTCGTAACCATCGTCGACTTCGAACGTCTTCCTCTTCTTTCTTAGGTTGACTTTTTCGTCGTCACTTCTACCAAATTTATTGACTGGCATGTTGTTTTGAGATTTTTTGTTTTTTTAAAAAAAATATATTTCAAAACGCAGTTTATTAAAATCTACGCTTATAAGAAGCACTTCGAAAAGGGTTATACTCTTCGATGGACCTTGGAAATCTTTGTGATAATCAAAATATTTCACACTGATCTGGTGACTTACGAAATCGAAGCTTTGGATGGAGAAGAGATCATCGGAAAGTTTTACGAACAACAATTACAGAAGACAAAGTTTTGATAAGAAAACAAATTTCTTTTATTTACTCTCTTTAACATTTTCTTGTTTGCACACATATATATATAGGAGAGAAAAATAATAATGAAAAAATAATTAAAAACTATTTTTAGATAAAAAAAAGCAAGCTAATTAATAAACAAAAAAACAAAAATCCTTTAAAAATGACAAATATACTAGATATAGCACAAAGCATAGTGAAAGATGAAACTTTTAAAGAATATGAGGTTCACGAATACGAACCGGTAACCGGAACGAGTTTAAACAATGCGGGAGAGATAAGAATCAACGTCAGAACTCAAGATCTATTCATAGATCCTAGCGAGAGTTACATAGTGGTGCAGGGACGTCTCACCAAGGAAGATGAGAGCGACAACGCTGACGACGACACGGTTACTCTAGCCAATAATGGCATCATGCATCTATTCAGTAATATAAAATACATGCTATCCGGACAAGAGATAGAATCTGTGTTTCATCCCGGTCAGGTCACCACGATGTTCGGACTCTTGACGTATCCTGATGATTTTCCGAAATCCAGAGGACTTAATCAGCTGTGGGTGAAAGACACCGTCGGCCATGCTAGCGCCGGCGCCGCCTTGATATTCGACTACGTCGTTAAGACGTCCAGACCTAAAGGAACGTTTTCGTTCAGGATACCTTTGAAACACATCTTCGGATTTGCGGACGATTACAAGATCATGTACGGATTCAAACACAATATGATGTTGATTCGAAAAGGAGACAACGACGCAATAGTGAGACTCACTGTGACCAATGCCGGTAAGATAACTCTACACAAGATATCGTGGTTCGTTCCGCACGTGGAGCCTTCGATCGTGGAAAATGCGCGTCTCTACAAGATCATAGAATCCAAGAGTAAATTACCCGTGGGATTTAGAATGAGACAGTGCGACACGGCTAGCATTCCTCTCTCCACGAATCACTTCGATTGGAGATTGATGGTGAAATCCACTTCCGAGAGACCGCGTTTCATCGTGGTTGCGTTTCAGACCGATAGGGACGGGTCTCAGGAAAAGAATGCGTCGCTGTTCGATCACTGCCATTTGAGAAACATGCAAGTGTTTCTGAACGCCACGAGATATCCAGCAATCGATTACAATATGTCGTTCGACAAGAACGATTTCTGCAGACTGTACGGCGATGCCGCTGATTTTAGAAAGAAGTATCACGGTCTAGACGAATTGATGAGCAACCCTAACATATCTCCCGGTGAATACAAGTCGATGTATCCCATGTTCGTATTCGACGTCAGTAAACAGAGTGAACGACTCAAGAGTAGCATCTTAGATATTCAGATCAAGATGCAATTCGATAGGAACATGCCGAGAAAAACCGAAGCCTTCGCCCTGGTCCTGTCAGACAGAGAATTACAATTCGAATCGGATGGAAATAAGATGTCGATCATTCGATGAGAGACGTGTGTGAAAAAAAAATAAAACCAAAAA